>CM069454.1:65205689-65446589 GCA_035610835.1 Ophiura sarsii
GTCGTTTATGGGGAGGGGAAGGAAGAAATATTACTCGGAATCTGAAAAAAAAATCTCCCCCCCCCCCTCCACCATTTTAAAATATATGGACCCTTCAATATAGTTGCAGGGTAAATTGGACAAGTGGTTTTAACCATTTAAAATGGCATATTATGTGATCTTTTCCAAGTAGCGCCCTCTATCTTTGATTTTTACTATGAAAGCAGATTTTCTTGCAGATTTGCATTTTTGATCATAAATCATAAAGATCTTTTAAGTTACAGATCGATACGATTTCTAATTACTTCAAAATCATGGTTTGAAAATAGATTGTACCGAGCGGTACAATCTATTTTTTCAAATTTTACTCTAAATGTACTCTAAAACTATGATTTTGAGGTTATTAGGAATCGTATCGCTCTGTAACTTGGAATATATTTATGATTTATGATCAGAAAAGTGAATCTGCAAGAAAATCTGCTTCCAATTTTTTTTCTCAAGGATTTAGGGCTTCCCCTGGAAAAGATTACAAAATGCACCTTTAAGTAATACCAGAAACAAACCTTTATTTTTTATATGGCCTAGTATAACGAGCAGCAGGTTTTATATTGACCTATAAAACGAAGAAAATGCCAATATTCTATTTTCCAATATGATATCATTTAACGATGATCCAATCATGTATGATGGCCTAATTAGTAGTGTTTGATAGATCAAAATGATGAGCCTGTGCAGTTTTGTTTGACAAAAAGTATGCAAAGCTGTATGTAAGTGGGGCAATCTGGGCTGCAGATTTGAATTTTGAACAAATTGGACGGAAGTAGACTGGAAAGGAGCAGAGGATTAAGAGTAAGGCTGTGAATGTACGGGTAGTTTCGTACCCGGGT
Organism: Ophiura sarsii; assembly: GCA_035610835.1. Classification (NCBI taxonomy): domain Eukaryota; kingdom Metazoa; phylum Echinodermata; class Ophiuroidea; order Amphilepidida; family Ophiuridae; genus Ophiura; species Ophiura sarsii. The sequence goes on from CM069454.1 coordinate 65,206,556, forward strand.
ACCCGACCCGTTTTTCGGATACACAATACACACTATTTTTGTGTGTTTTTTGTTAGTTTTTTAGTACAAATTTGTCCCCAAAATGACACAAAATGGGGTCAATAGGTCATTTTGGGGGACAAATTTGTACTAAAATTATTATTATTATTATTATTATTCTTTACATTTCGGGTATTCGGGTACCTAATTTGGTACCCGGGTACCCGTAATAGCGGGCGGGTACCCGGGTATAAGTCACAGCCTTAATTAAGAGACTTACAAAAAAAACCTGTTGTACGTGCAAACGGACGTCTCGTTTTGTTTATGTTTGTGTTTATAAAAAAAATGTTGTGAATTTAAAACATTTTCCAAAATTTTGAGAAGAAAAAAAATCCCAACTATTTTGAAAAAAATATGACAATCTTAACCGCCTGCTGTGTGGATAAACCAGCTACCATTATAGTATCTTGCCAAGGAAGAATTACAACAGTATTTTTACTCGTATTTTCTTTTCAGCCAGGCGATCGTGATAATTTGCGATCTCCCGAGTTGAATCGCGTACATGAACGGTAAAAATAAACGTGTCATGTGTAGGAAAATGCGCGGTAAAATGCAGTCCTTCTGTGGAGTATAGAGAGGGTCCATTTGAGTTCATAAAGAACAACCAGGGCAAAAAAAAAAAAAAAAAATCCCATTTTAGAAGCCTAGATTAAAAATGAAATGACCAAACAGACTGGTCCAGAATGATTCATAACTTGTCATACTGATAGGATTATGATGACAATATTAAACCCATCCGTAAACACGGTTGTTTGACTGTCCGCTTTATTATTAAAATTATGGGATGAAAAAAGTTTACATAGTGGCCCATTTATGGTTTGACCTGATGTAGGTAGCGCTAATGAATACGAGTATACGGTGAACATTTCAAGAAAATTGTTCGTTGACTTTTTAAATTATCGGCATTTTCTACTTGACACACATTTTACATGTAACTCTATGGGAAATGTGGTGGATGAGGGCGCTATAATAGTAAATGATAATATTCAAAGCTCTATTTCTCAGAACTGGCACCAACAAATGTTCTGAAATTTCTACAAAAGATGGCCAGTATATTCAGGTACTTGAATCAGTTAAAACCAGAACCGGGCCAGCAAGTTAAGGTGTTCTCAGAATAAAACTGACAAATTATGTGGGGTCAAACAGCCGTGTAAACCGTCTGACTGGATATTTTAACGAACGTGGTCAAAATTGCAGATATTGACCTCCATGTAGATCTATTAATAGATCCTCTGACTACCCCAATGTCTTGACTACCCCAATCCAGTGTCCGTCCAAGGCAGCTTGACTCTGCAAACTCTAGGCCAAATCTTTGCTCATGATGTAATAACACATACATGTACATGGTCATATACCACTGGTACAGTATGATAAGGGACGCACCATTAGATTTTCAGGGTGGGTAGGAAGTTGGGTTGGGGGATTTTGTTTTTGTTTTTTTGCGGCCAAAGGCGGCGAATTTCTTTTTTTAATGTATTCATTCATATTGAGTTGGGTGGGGTAGAGTTTTTGTTTTGTTTTTTTACTCATCAGGGGGTGGATTTTTGTTGTTGGCCTGTATAGACGCCAGGGAAAATTTCTTTTTCTCCAAACACTTTCTACCCCCCTCCCCTCTGAAAATTTAATGGTGCGTCACTAATACTGTAAAAGTGGAAATGTTCGCGCATGTAAATCTTCGCGCATTGCACATTTTGAACAATTTTGCTTGTTTTTATTTTCGCGATTTTGAGCTTCCATGCATAGACCTACAAACAAAATGAATATATTCGCGCGTTTTTATTTTCGCGCTTGCTGATTTGAGCGCGAAAAGCGCGAAAATAAATGTAGCGCGAACATTTCCACTTTTACAGTATAAGCCATTTCTTAGGTTGATCAGGAGGTGTGTGAATATCTCCATCATGTCCATGCAGTGTGAAGTCGTAAGGTGTTAAGACAGATGTCAAGGAATGTGCCAAAACACAGAGACACATTTTGGAAGCCTAGATTAAAGAATAGAAAAATGAGACTGGTCCAAAATGATTCATCCCATGTCATACTAATCGGATTATGATAACAATATTAAATCCATCCGTAAACCGTCTGTCTGGACGTTTCTTACAAACTCGGTTAAATTTGCAGATATTGACCACCATGTTGCAATTTCCTGGCTCCATGTGAAGTCTTAAGGTGTCATGAGAGATTCAGGTCACGGAAATGTGCCAATTTTGTATTTCCTTATTATCAAGACGCCAATAAAACCCAGGTGTTTTTTCTAACTGTACCGTTAATATGTGTACATACTTTTAAAAGCTGCAAATCCAAAAATATCTCACTTCCCAAAATGTTTTGGTATCTCTTGATGCATGCAGTGGAGCTATTCTTTAACCAAATGAAGTTGAGAGGTGACTAAGCACATGGTCACATTGCAATATTGCAAACACAACAGGGTTTTATTAATACGATCAAAGTAGAAAGTTGACTTTGATGCAAAAATGCTGCAGGAATGTCTCCCAACCCCCCAACCCCCACCCCAAAAAAACCAGAAAACCCCAAACAAAAACACCCCAAGACATAACCAACAACAACAACAAACCAACAAACAACAACAAACCAAGTCCCCCCTTAAAAAAAAGGTTCAACCAATTAATTTTGCATATTGAAAATTTTGTGAGGGATGTGGATTTGCGAAATACATACCCGCGAAACTGACAATTTTGCATTGAAAGTAACAGTAACATTTCCAGATTCACAAAATTAAATATCCGCTAAAATAGCAGTAATTTTAAATTCTCGAAATAAAGTATCCGCGAAATTATAGCGTTTTACAGTACACACAGAACAACCTACACATTTTTGATGACTTAATGACCAAACTGGTCTGTAATTGATTAGATTATAATAACCATATTATACCCACATGTCCATAAAATGACCGACTGACCGGTCTCTGCTAACGAGCTCGGTCAACCAATTGCATAATTGACCTATATTTGCAGAGAAAGATGCAGCAATTTCCTCAGCACACACATCCATTTTAATTTGAAGGCATACAACCAATATTGAGTTTAATTTGAATTTGAAGGCATACAACAAATATTGAGTTTATGTTGAGTTAATTCTCATCATCACCCCTGCAGTGGCATCAGTAGGGGGAATTCTCCCATCACCACCTCCTCCCCCCCCCCCCCCCCCCCCCCCCCCAGTCAGCTCAAGCCCAACCCTATTTTGTTCCCCAAACAATCGAAAATGTTGAGTTTTAATGTCAAAATTGGTCTAAAATGTCTAATTCAGAAAAAGTAAGCTAATTTCAGGCAATTTTACATTAAAAGCCAAAATTGTCTCCCCCCCCCCCAAAAAAAGAGTTTTTGATGCTGGTGCCGCCACTGCCCCCCCCCCCCCCCCCCTCCAACGAAATCAAACCTAGTCTTCTAAACTTGTATACACTCACATGACGCAGCCTTCTTTTTCTTTTTACATACATAAGTAATTGAAGGAAGCAATGAACCAAACTGCTAAGTTTGGTTATCCTTTTTAATTGTTCTATAAACCAAATAACTATTTCTGGGCTGAACCATCCACAAATTTAATCAAAATTGTTCAAACATTTTTATGCACACACATTTGCCAAAAGCTTTTTAAGTCCGGTCTATTTGTACAAAGCAACGGACCAAACTACCGCATTTCGTCATCATTTTTAATATAATTTTTATATAATTCAGCTTTTACATTGGAACAGTCCATTTCCTTGAAACACTCAAAATAAACCATTTTTTTAAAATTTCTATACATGTACACATCCATGCTTCCATAATCTTTTTTTTGAATCAGGTCTATTTGTACAAAGCAACGGACCAAACTGCCGCATTTCGTCATCATTTTTAATATTATTTTTATATAATTCAGCTTTTACATTAGAACAGTCCATTTCCTTGAAACACTCAAAATATATTTTTTTCTATACGTACACATCCATGCTTCCATAATTTGTTTTTGAATCAGGTCTATTTGTACAAAGCAACGGACCAAACTGCCGCATTTCGTCATAATTGTTAATATTATTTTTATGTAATTTTAATTACTTTTAATTTTAAAAGCTTTTACATTGGAACAGTCCATTTCCTTGAACTGTATGAAACACACAAAATAAACCAAATTGTTATTTGGATACACAAATCCATGCCTCCATAATCTTTTTTTGAATCAGGTCAAAGCAACGGACCAAACTGCCGCATTTGGTCATCATTTTAAATATTTTTATGTAATTAAGCTCTTACATTGGACCAGTCCATTTCCTTGAACTGTATGAAACATACAAAATAAACCAAACTATGATTTGTATACACACATCCATGCCTCCATTATCTTTTTTTGAATCCGATCTATTTGTACACACATAGTCGAGTACCAACCCATGTGAGGACCCGTATTAAAACATGTTTAAAAAAGTATAGAAGTTACAGTCAAACTGAGGACATTTTTTTTTTTACCATACATGTAGGGACATTTGCATGGTATGTGTATGGACGCCTAATGGAGGACATGGCCATACACCCTTAGGGGGGTAAGGACCCAACTTCTATACGTTTTTATGCAGGAAAAAAGAGAGGACTTCAAAAAAGGTCCTCACATTTTTTGTTGTCCTCACATTGCCGGCTGGTAGGGACAAATGTCCTCGGATTGGCAGGTTCAACACTACAAAGCAACAGACCAAACTGCCGTCCATTGATCACTGTTTGATTATCTTTTAGGATGGAATAGTATGTCACTTGTAAGTCTGAATAGAAAAAGAATAAAAAAGAAAAGAAAAATAGAAAAAAATAATGAATAAAATAAATATATAAAATAAAGTGTGGTTCGGTGGGTAATCCTTCGCCGCTATATAAGTTGGGACCGTGTATGTTTAAAGTCTTTATTTGAATTTTAAAATAAATAAATAAATAAATATTGTCAAAATAAAATACGAAAAGGTCTGTATAACATGCATTTTCATCACCTTAGTCAGTTTTGAGTTTATTATGTGTTCTCTCAGAGCATTTTCGAAGCTTTAAAATGACACAAAATCTATTAAAATTGATAAAGGCATTCAGATTTTATGGGTGAAAAAGACTCCCTAAATTCTTATCATTTTCTTTATTTTGTTCTCTCTGTTTTCATCTATATCTTGAAAAACACACAGCTGCAAAGTCCCCCCTTTTGCTGTGCTGCATGTATCCTCACTTACATGTATCTAAGAAAAATCAAACTTAATTAACAGAAGACAAATTATTGTGCTGTTACAGTTAGCTCCTCCTTCTTCAATTGTCTTCATATTCATTCTCAAGTACAGAATTGTTAATGCTTGGTTCAAGTTCAGGTCAACGTGACCTTGGCTAGTTCATCATACAGTGTGTAATGCATTGGGATGACTGGTACATTGGAAGATGACTTACGATGACTGGTCTTATGCACAAGTCATGATGTGGAATTATTACTGTCAAATTATTTTGTATGATTATTTTGTATGGGTGTGGTGGTGTTGGATGTCAACAGGCAATTTGAGTGGTTTTGGGCTGATTTTCAGAGATCGATGATAATAGTTTGGGTTGGGGCTTAATTCGTTCCTTAAAGTGCGTATGGTCATCGCGTTAAGATGTTCAAGCAAGCCCTACACAGAGTTGCCGGTATATGCGTTATGCATTAAACAGAGCGTTGCCGTAGTGCATGCGCTGAAGAACACGATTATTTAAAATTTGAAGTTGGTCACTTAGGCCCCCCCCCCAAAAAAAGTTGACTTGCCCTTTCAGGGCCAGAGTCTGGGTCGGACGGTCGGATTTTTTTATTTTTTATTTAAACAGGGAGATACTACCCAAAAACACGTTTTAAAGATTTTTTTTGGATTTCTTTTTTTGAGATTTTTTTGTTGTTGGATTTTTTTAACAAGCAGATACTACTCAAAAACATGTTTTCATCTTTCTTTATTGTTATGTGCTTCTTTCAAATTATTTTTTTTAACTTTTTTACTTTGACATTTTTTAAAAAAAAATAGCGACCCTAGATTTCCGAAAATTTGGGTCGGTCGGAAAGGGCAAGTCAATTTTTTTTTCTTCCTTATTTATAAATAGTGCAGCATAAGAAATTCTTCACTTCTAAGATGAGGTGGTCAATGATTAATTGAAACCTGTTTTGTTGTGATGGAAAGTAAAACAGATTATTTATTTAAATCGCTCGCTTGCATGGAGGGTGCGTGCAGAAATAAGGAAAACGAGTGATCCATATAACTCACACATAATGTTTCTTGTTATCTACGGGCCAGACCGACCAATTTATTTTCAATTTTTTAGTTTTCCTAGAATTCGTTTTGAAAATGTTGTTTGCAATTTTTTTGCACATTTTAAAATTTTGTTTGAAATGTTTGAAATTTGTTTGAATTTTATTTATTTTGTTGTTGATTTTTTTGAATAAACAATAACAACAACAACAAAACGCCCGACTGACCGACCCTACCTGAGAGGTCCGTTTTCCCCTAGAACAGGTTTTTTGTGGCAAAAGATGGACTTTTCAAGGAGTGTCATGTAATGTAGTCAGTGTTCTCAAAAAATATTCCAAAATTTTATAAAACCTTGTTGATGGTTGGCAGGGCATATATTCACATAATTTGCCATTAGAAATGGGCAAAATAGCCCAAAATAGCCCAAATACTAAAACAGGTGTTGCCATGGCAAAAAAGTGTGTTTGAATTTTTAATGTGTTATGCCGTAATACCTTCAACCATTCCAAATATAAGGAAAATCAATATTTTGATCGTGCGCATGACATGGTGGTATTTAGGTGTTATCCGTCTTGAAAGGCTTAATATGAAATAGTGAGTGAAGTAATCCGACTTAGGATCTACGGAAGATAGCCAATCAAAAAGAACAGCAATGTGACTGATCGCAGAATAGTGTTTTTTGTGTGTGTTTTTTTTTTTGGGGTGGGGTGGATGGGGGAGGCGGGTTTGTCCTAAAGTGACCCTTAGCAAGGATTTAGCTCGACGAATCATACTCTAGCAAAGGATATAGGTCCTCAAGACGGAGTTTAGACGAATGTGTGAAGTAATTGTGAGTTTCAGTTTTGTTAGTAAATTTGTCTTATAGGCCCTAACCGTTTTGAGTTATTTTTAAAATGATGACACTTGACTATTGGTTCAATCAAGCTACCCTTAGCACTGATTCAGACTAAAAAATAAACCCTTATTCCCTGAAATTGACGAAATTGGGCCCACGTTGTGGTCGAATAAAGCACCCTAGATCTGTGTTTTCATTCACACGGATACTTACAACATTATACCTGACTCCCCCCTGGCATATTTTATTGATTTTTACTACCTAAAACAAGTCTGTGCATGTATAGGCCTTAACATGTATATGCACATATTGAAATGAGCTTATAAATATGAAATTACTGACATGTGTTTTATGTTCAAAATGTCTACAGACACTGCACACTATACATGACAGATGCATCTAATGTGTTGGGTTAGGTGACAAAAACGGGCTCAACTGACAGGGAAATTGCTAATTTGAGATTTCTTTCTTCAAAATTTTGAAAGCTTTTGATAATTTTTCCAAATTTGACAATGTCATTTTCTTCTTCTTCTTCTCCTTTGGAAACAAAACAAAACAAAAAACCTTCAGGGGACAACCCCCCCCCCAAAAAAAAAACCCCACTGCAATCAGAAAGACCTATCTGGTAGGCTCAGTCAGTCAGGCGTTACTTCTGTAGATATAGTTGTTAACATAACTGTCTTCCCTATTTTAAACACGGCCCCTGTGAGGGTGCTCAAATGTGAAGACTGGAAAAAATACAGTTCTAAAAGTGTGCGCTGATAAATTTGCGAATAAACTTGAGCTTATTCACGCACAATCACACCACAGTGCGCCGGTAGTTTCACGCGACTTTGTACACCACGTGACGCGATAGGGCGCACAATCATGCCTCCCCATGGCGCAGTGTGAAGATCGTTCGATGCACTGCCTTTGAATTGGACCAATCAGGTGGTATTTCTGTTGTTGCTGTGTACAAATGCGCATGCTCAGTATTAGTATGCATATTCATATATGCAAAGTTCACATGGAATTCCATGTGAAAACCGCACATTTTTGGACGTACTATTTTCCCAGTCCCTATATTTGGATGGCAACCATATAGAGGGACGCGGGGAGCCAGTCTAGGCAACACAACAACAACAAATGTTGGCCTTATTTAAAAGAAAATGTGACCTGGATAATAAGGAAACAGTACTGGTCTAAATATAGTATTAGTTAAAGAATCACAGTTTTTATCATCAGAGGAGGTCAAATGTGCTATTCCATTTGAAATCCATACACCCCCTATGGAAGACATTGCCTTAGTCTTCCCCACAGGGAGTGTGAAATTCAAATGGGGTTATCTGCATGGGTGACCATATAGCAACAGTAGTAGAGAGATTCGAGTGACCTAGAAAAAATATATAGGAAATAGAAACGATCGGCCAGCGGCTTTGGTTGAGGATCATAATTTGTCTAATTGTCATCCTGCGGGGATCTAAAGCCATTGAATTACAGTAAGAATAAGCTTCTAATTCTGTCAAACCATCATTAAGTTGTTAGTTTTAGCTCTAGTTTTTTAAGGATTTTAATTTTGTCTTATTGATATTCCCTAGGAGGTATGAATGATTTGCATTACTAAGCCTTTAATTCGGCCAGATCATCAACTGCATCCCGAGTCCATATTGTGACCCATATATACTTGCATGGACAGAGAATACATAACTCTCTATAGGGTATTGATGATAGCATTGATAGCCCAATTATCAAAGTGCCATGTTCATGTTGACACTGTTAAGTAGGATCTTTGCCCCTGGCATGAGGATATTAGGAGCTTCATGTATCATGAGAATAGAATCAAGCTATCTTCGGTAGATAGCAGTATTATGTGTGCACTTTGTACTTCACTAGGACTTATTCAAATATTGCGTGCCTGGGAGTGTGAAGTACAAAAAATGTACAAACCATACGTATGGAAAGACTTAACCCTAACACTACCATATACCCCAAAATACCACGACTGGGCACGTTGGTACCACCCGGCGTGGAAGTTTTTGATGAAAAAATGGACCCAATACATACAGTCTGGGCAATACACTGCCCAGAACTGTGCTCGACAGCCGTGGTGAAATGTGGAATCCCTCGCCTCTGGTGCGAGAGGTCCCTGGATCAAATCCCGGGGTATCGGGGGGATAGGGGGGATATTTTGGTCGATTTTCCGCGTTGAAGAAAAAATTCTGAAAAAAGTGGGGGGTAGAGATAGGGTTAAAGAATAAAGATAGTTTGTAGCTGTTTTGCTATATATGTTGATCTCATAATATATGTTGTATCATATTTGTAGTCATGTATGGTCGCTGCAAACTATATTTTATTCTCATTCTTACTTAATTTATTGGTTATTTTTATCCTGTATCATAAAAAACCTTATTGTTAGATTTTTTAAAATTCAAACAACAACAAATTTCCCCCTTATAAAATTGTCAAATCCAGCGAATTGTTTACAAATTTCTTGCTACGAATAATCACGTGCTTTAGCACACGCAACACAGCAACTCTGCGTTATATGCACAACACATACGCTGGCAACTTTGTGTAGGGCGCGCTTGAACATTTTAAGTGCGATGACCTTACGCATTGAAGGTATTATTAGAATCAATTAATCCCCGCCCCAAACTATATATTATCGGTCTAATAATATGTCATGTCAAAAAGGACATGTTGACGGCAGACACAATTTTGAGATAGAGGCCAATTTATTTGGTGAAATATGAAAGAAAATAATAGAAAAAATATGCTTTTTCAATCATATCTTGTGATATTAAAGTCTGATTACCTTCAACATGGTATCATTTCAAAGCTTAAAATGTGCTGTTTCAAGTCAAGACTCGGACCTCCAACATGTCCATTTTGATGTGACAGGTCACACAGGCCGGTCAGTCTGGAACAATTATAGAATATCACTCACACCTATCTCTCACCATATACATTATAATAGGTGTGAGGGGTATTCTTTAAACACTGATAGGAATAGGATACCATCATATACCATGAAAGTAGGTCATTTTGATTTTAAGGATTTGACATGCAGCATTTCTTTTTAAATTAAATTTGGGTAGGAAAAAATTGACAACTTTAAACACCCATTGTGCTTTGCTTGTGATTTCCAGTTAGAGGTCTACTGGTGTACTTTACTTAGTTCCAACCAAAACATAATGTATTGAGCACAGTGGCGGCACCAGCCTCATAATTTTTTTGGGGCAAGAATTTTTTTAGGAGGGGCATGAACAAAAATGACGCGCGCAAATTTGTTGTGCTTTTATGGTCAAATTTGGTCTAATACTAACTAATTTGGTATGAAAATGCGCGTTTGCGTGTAAAATTTAGCTGTTTTATGCTAAAATTGTCAAAATTTGGTCTAATTAAACCTAATCAAGTAAGAAAATGTGCGCGCAGGGTGGAAAAACTGCCTTTTTATGCTTAAATTGTCTATTTTTTCTTATTTTAGCAAAATGAAGAAAAAAATTGGGGGGCAAGAGTTTTTGACGTACTATCTCTAATAGATCAAGCTGTTTTGATTTAGGTATGGTCCCAAACAATGCCCCCCTCCCTGTGGTGCCACCACTGATTGAGCAGGGTTGTAACCAGGGGGGCAGGCATTTCCCCCTTCCCTGCCAAAAGGCTCGCCACCCCCACCCCTCTTCCGATGCCCTAAAGTGAAATTGCAAATTGTGTATATTAAGTTAAATTTATTGATTATCCCCCTTGATCAGTGATCACAGGCCTTCCGCCACTTGTCCCCACTCCACAATGGAAGACCTCGGTTATGCCTATTTAGTACTGAACAAACTTTAATACTACTTATGGTCTACAAACCCCATTTATGCTATCTACTGAAGATAGCTTGAAACCTATCAGAACAGATGGAAGCTTTTTAATAACCTTGTATAAACCTATCTCGTTATAATTGATAAGTATCTGTATCATTAGCATGAGAGAGGCATCATATAATATCATACCCAAAAACCAGAGGCAGTCCAAGTGTCATTACACTGTCACACACAGGTCATTGAACTTAGTACAAGAGAATGATGCTGTTTTACACATCTTTACCATAATCATTGTTACAGATTAAAAGGGCCGATGGATAGATAATGAAATACTGCCATAGTAACGCTCTGGTTTCCATAGCAACATTATCTGTTTTGCGGTATACATGTAGGTCAAATGAAATGGTGTGAGAAGAGGAATCTTATTTATAGCTGCCTTACATCGATTATTATTGTAACAGAGTGATTAATAGCTGCCTTTAAGTCTTTGTCACATGTTAAAAAAAAAATTACAAAAGCATTTATATTTATTTTGTTAAGCGATGGTTTGAGGCTCTTTAATAATACAGGGTGTCTCAGAAAAAATTACAACGCACCTTTATAGGATTGTAACTTTCTGAATAAGTGTCAGAATAGAACAACTCAACAACTCAAATAAAGGCAAAATAGTTCGCTATACTTTAAAGAAAACCGGATGTGATTCGGTTCAGTAATTCCTGAGAAATGAGCAATTACGTAACATTAGTCTGGGAACACTTCCATCCAAGTTTGCTCATATTTAGAGTGATTCAGACAGCACATACATGAAATCAATACTTCTCTACAAAATGACATGGATTAACGTGTTTTTATGATTCTAGATTTTATTTTACACCAAATAATATGCCAGATGAGACCAAAGTTTAACACAAAATATAAAATAAAAGTTGTCTAGATTATTTTCATCACATTTTATACTTAAGGGGGGACTTAAGGAAGTTTGTTGTTGAATTTTGTTAGTACTTTAAAATGCCCAAATCACTTGATGATGATGTTAAGACACTACTGGAGGGACGAATTTTTTTTTAAAATCTAATCCAATATTTTTTGAAATTTTGACAAAAAAGTGTTAAAAAAAATAATAAATCATTTTTTTCACGTTTTTTGGCACTTTTTGGTCAAAATTTTCTAAAATATTGGATTAGGTTTAAAAAAAAAAAGAAGTCCCTTCATTAGTGTCTTAACATCATTATAAAGTGATTTGGACATTTTTTACTCAATATTATTTTTTGTTAGCTTTGTTAAAAAAAAATTGGGTCAAAAAAGTGAATTTTGTGATTTTCTCAAAAAATCTACTTTTTTGGTCAAAATTGACGCCAAATTTGGATTCTCTGATCCATTTCCTTTCCAAAAATGTATACTTTTATATACATTTGATTAATAGTTCAATAATTACAGTACTCACAAAATTCAAAAAATCAAATCAAAAACTTCCTTAAGTCCCCCCCCCCCTTAAGTACAGTCAAATTTAAAATTTGTAGGATAAGTTCAATCTTTTTGTAAAAATTGGAAACAAAATCATAGTAATTTTAGTAAATATGGACATTGTCATTTTTAAACCAAGTTCAAGATCTAATAACATCGCCATACAACTTATCAAGCTTCTTAGACTTCACATTTGCAACTTGAAGGCTGAAATCATGTATATTATAAAATTATCGCCAATTTTGCGCATAATGGTCAAATGATTAGTATCGCAATTGAAAACAAAATAAATGTTTTGCTTCCATTAAAAGAGTATGGTCATATCTCTCTCCTTACAATGAGTTGTATTGTTTTTGGTTTTCTGGGTATTATGAGTGTTATGATCGATTATTCAGTATTCTTAAATCACAAATTGAACTTTTTGTCATGGTATTAAACAGTGCTGACTAATTGAACATAATGAGTAAGTAACCAGCCGCGCAAGTGAAAATCTGTCAAAATATGCAAACTTGGATGGAAGTGTTCCGTGACTACTCTTACGTAATCACAGATATCTCCATAATTACTTAACAAAATTAAACGCTGTTTTCTTTCAATTGTAGACAACTAATTTGTCCTTATTTTACCGTTTGAATTGTAAAATTCAGATACTTAATTAGGAAGTTATGATCGCCTAATGGTGCATTGTAATTTTTTTTGAGACACCCTGTATATTAAACTTATATGAGATTTTGCAAGCCTGGATAAAATGGGAAATTCAGACAGATTTTGCCAGTGAATTTGGTGTTTTGAAGCAAGGTTACATGTAAGTTGTGGAAATAAAGTAATACATTACAATTTGGAGGAGAGGTTTTTTTTTGGTTTGGAAAGTAATTATTGCCATCTTGTTGGAAGATTTGCTTTTTCTCCAGATCTGATGTGTTAGATTTGATTGCACAAAGAAAAACCTTGAACAATATTTGTCAACTTATATATTTCAACAAATCTGATTTAATGGACTAATTCTTTATTTTGCTAATTTGAGAATGTATTTGGTCAAAAATCATTGAACATTTTTGGAATTCATAGAAATAATAGGCATATGCGACGACGGGTATATGCCTATTATTTCTATGTATTTTCCCTCTACAGGGAGGATGGCACTTGATTATTACACTTGTATAGGCCCTAGCTACTATGGGTAATACTTGTGGCAGGAGACTGGGAAACTTGATCGCTTAGGTTTGAATTTTAGATGCTTTACCATGCGAGGTCTTGTGGCCCAATGGATAAGGCACTTGCCAAGTAAGCAAGAGGTCCTGGGTTCGATTTCTGGGCGAGATCTTTTTCCCGTAATTGTCTCTTTTCTATCCACGACGGCGAACTTGTTTAAATATTTATAACTTTTGGAATTGTTACAAAATTATTCAGATTTATATTTTACTTTCAGGAAAATCGTTACTTTCAGTTGTAGGATTGATTATAAAAAGTAATATTGTAATCTTCACAAATTAAAGTATGCATGATTGTAACTACCACCCACTGAATTGTGTGTGTGTAAATATGAAAGAGCGATGCCTTGGGAATATTAACAAAAGGGAATATCCGAATATGATTATGAAAATTGTCAGGTTTTCCACTGCATTTAATTTGCTTTTTTGCAATATATTGTTGCGAGAATATTTTATTCATCATTTTATAATTTCATAATTATAAGATGCCATTCAGATTCCAATGTAGCTATGTACTTCCTGATCACTATGATGCACTATCCGCTTATTTAAGTGAAGATATTTTTTATAGTTTGTTGCTACTTAAAGGTGTATGGTCCGATCCCTTTAGCTTTTCTTTTTGCCCATCAACATATTTTGATATAAGAAGAAACCCCATATTTTGTTTTCATTATTTCTGTAGCACAATATATGTTCCATTTAGACGCTATAGGCCACAATGCAGTGAATTACATGCCAACGGTGGTTAACCACCCGGCCAGTTTGTGTACTACTCAATGGACAAATTTCATTTAACCTTGTACTTCTAAAATAAGAACGATTGAAGTTATGCAACTCAAACTTTGGAATACAACTATTTTAAGGATGACCCTTCATGTAGAATAGAAAACATCAAGTTGGAAATCAGGCCAGCAATCGGACCATCTACCTTTAACCCACAGAGAGCCCAAATGTGTGCAAAAACATGCTTACCAAAATTTCATTCCTACACTACGTTCTTGTTTTTCTCCCTATCTTGCAATAGTGTGGGAGTAATTGCTTTGCTATTCCGCTCATGTATACAAGCCAAATGGAAACGTGATTGATGTGAGTTGATGGCTCTCCACAACACAGCAGTGAATAGGCTACAGTAGGAGAGTGGCGTTGTTGTACTAATACTGCGTGTATGCTGAGAGGCTGTTCAGTTTGTAGGCTGTTGTAGCACTAGACTCGTGCCTCCTCAATAGCCCAAAACTGTTTCCCTCTAAATCTTTGTAGCAAAGACTCAGCTCTATAGAGTTCGGTCGCATAGCACTAGACTCGGGTGCCTCCTCAAAAGCCCAAAATTGTTTGCTTCTAAACCTTTGCTAGCAAAGACTCGGCTTTAGTGTTTGGTCGCATCTTGTAGATTAACACTTTCCATGCGGCAGTCATCTGCAGACGACATTTCCAAAATTTCACCAAATGTTTCAAAAATGTCAAAATTATTGAATTTCATTACCATATTTGGAATCACCATGAGAAATGCAATGAAATAAGTACAATCATGCCTAGTATTGGTTCAGTAATCTTGAGATAGACTTTCAAAATTGTGAAATGTTTCTGAAAAATCTGTTTGTATTAAATATGTTAAAACTAATAACCGTAGGGAAAGTGTTCAAATGGTGGGGGAGGGGACACATCATGGAAGGAGAAGTTTGCCAAGAAACTGAAGATTTTCTCTCAAAAAAATCTCACTTGATTCCTAAACCTGCAAAACCAAACCTTTTTGAATACTGTACTTTCTAAAATGTGCTATCTTCAGTAGATAGTTGTTGACTTCACTGATTCACTGAAGTTTGTTGGATCAAACAGTTTTATAACGATGCTATACTTTGAGAGTTGCTGTCTTCAGTAGATCTGGAAGTTCGATGATTTTACCTTCCATGATGGATGGTGTATAGTATTTTCTAGATTTGTTATCTTTTGGAGACCTAAAGTTAGTTGACTTCTCATCCTGACCATTTAGCGATTTTGGTTGGCCGAAAGACAATCTAATATTTTTTAAGCTATACATATACAATGGATCTGTACTTTCTATATGGATTTTCTATCTCCAATAGATCAAGCTGTTTTGATTTAGGTATTGTCCCAAACAGTATCACAGCGCAGGGGTTCTCTACAGGGCAAGGGGGCCTGCGGGCCAGATCCGGCTTGCGAGTGCATTTCATATGGCCCGCGAAAACAAAAAAATATATCAAAAAATTCTGTCACTTGTCTTTAGCTCACTGTACACTGGTAAGTAATGTTATATTATGAATCATATTAAATGTTGAATTTGATTGTAATTGATTGCATCGTCGCATTTGAATATTCACCCATATTGTATTCAGGTCATTGACATTTTTAAACTTTTAGTGCATTTTACATCTACTTTCTTCCTAAACAAATCCTTTCTTGTGCCTTGATTTTTCAACATAAATGTCCTTAAAAGCCAGGAACTTCTAGGGCTTCGCTCCATGGACCCCCACCAGGGGCTCTAAAGCGGGCCCTGTCTGGACCACACCTGTTTTTGCGCTATTTGTGGCCCGTGAGTTTATTTAAGTAAAATTTGGCCCGCACTTAAAATCTGTTTAAAACCTGTCATAGCATAGACTTATATGTTAAAAGATGCTGTACTATCTCCAGTAGATCAAGCGGTTTTGATTTAGGTAGGGTTTTAATGCAATATCACAGCAGGTATACTTATATGTAAAAGATACTGTACTTTCTGGATTTTCAAACTTCAGTAGATTGAGTGAGTGTTGACTTCTGAATCTGAATCTGATTGAATACTTCGCATTCGCAACATTCCTTTTTTTCGGAATCAAACGTGAAGGGGGCTTAAATAAACAGGACGTGTTAACTGTGCAACCCCTGCCCTGTGACCTAGGACTGATGTGTGTACAGCCACAGACCAGGATGATCCCCTACTCTTTACGAAGGAATCTTTACGAAGGGATCTTATTCACTACAGTTGAGTGGCCCAATGTGAAAATAATGTGATGCAGCATTTCAACAAAAAAAGGGGGGACTTTAGCAGCTGTGTGTTTTTAAAGATATAGATGAAACGAACAGAAAAAAATAGAGACAATAATAAGAATTAAGGAGTCTTTTTCATTCGTAAAATCTGAATGCCTTGATCAATTTTGTGTCATTTTAAAGCTCAGAACATGCTCTGAGAGCACACATTATAACTCAAAATCGACTTCACCCTCAAAGTCCCCCCCTTTTTGATGTGCTGCATCACATAAGAATAAGATGGATGCTGTTATTTCTGAATTTGCTATTTTTGCAGAGGATTCAGAGTTGATTGACTTCAGCTGATGTTATTATCAGCTACCAAAATAGAATTACAAGCATGAATGTCTGCTTGATTACTCTATTGTATGTTGTACTTAAGTCAAGTAGGCTTTGGTTCTGTTAGGCCAAACAAAAATATGTTTTGTTTCCTTCCCCCTCTACAGGCTTAAAACCTTTAGGAAAGTGCTTCACATTTTTGATTATATGAATGCAGATTTTCTTAGAACAATTTACTGTGTATTTTCCTTTAACCCTAACCCCCCTGAGTGTTAACAAATGCTAATCGTAAGTCCCTCTCAAATGCATGCGCCGTCGGTTTTCGATGACGTAGTCAACTGAGCCTATATAGTGAGCGCAGTATACTGCGCAAATGTGTAGCTGTGGGCCGTGGCTTAGTGGTTGGGACATGGGGCTCGAGAATGGAGGGTCCCCAGATCGAATCCCAGAGATTTAGTTGGCGTTTTTTCCTCGAAAATCGTGATCCCGGTCAAAAACCCTAAACCGGGGTAAGGGTAATGGTAACATTTTTTGTGGGTTTTTTTTGTGTTCTATGTGTTAGGATTATTACACATGTAATGTGGCACAGAAATGCTTTTGGGGAAATTAAGTAAATTCAGGTCCTATACATGCATACATGTCATTGATGGAATAAACCTTATAAGGCAATAAAAAAAACCACCCTGTTCTATGGGCAAACGGACCTCTCAGGAAGGGCGGTCGGTCTGGCGTTTTTTATCCCCCCCAAAAAAAAAGAAGAAAAAAAGAAAAGAAGAACAATCCTGAACTTTCAGCAATTTTTCAAAATATTTCAAAATAATTTGATAAATTTCAAAAAGTACACTTGTTTAAACCCTATGGTTACTGGAATGAAAGTCAAATATAGACACAGAATTGCATCGTCATTTATTTAATTTCCCATCTATAGTGAAGAATGGCAAAAAATTGAAGGATGAAAATGAAGCACTGCAATGCATTTTGTAAATTGCATATGCAACGTTGTATTTGATCACGTTTGTATATATGTAAATTTGAATGATGAACGTGATGAAAATATTGTATGTAAATATGAATTGGAAAATTAAAGGGATGTATGGTACACTACAAGCACTACCCTTGTGTTGCACTGCTCTTAGTTGTGTATCCCAAGGCGTACATGTTTTGGGAAAAAAAGTATCTGGGGAGAAAAACAGGTCATGCTGGCGCCGGGTTTAAATCAAACCCGGGTTGCCTGTTGGCAGTCAGACCCTTATATCTAAGGCCAAAAATCATTTTTGTATTGGCGTAACATGTTATTGAAATTAGGGTAGGGTAGGCGGATTTTTAACAAATTTGGACTCTATATACTATAAATGACTAAATTTGATCTCACAGAGTCAAATAAATCACAAAATAACATGAGGCCACTTACGCTCGTAAAATTTGCTGTGTACTGTATTCCTTTTTGATGAGGAGCACCAAAGATCCTTTTTTTCTATTTTTTTTGTTTAAATTTCATTTTTTTCTTCTGCAAAAAAATAAAAAATAATCAGGGTTGGGCAGGTTACGCCATTACAATACATTTTTGTTCGTTGGACTAATTGAGCCATGGAGTCAACTTGAAAAATCATAAGATTTCCCTATGCATATGATATCCTGCCTGATCGTGCCACTACCACTACCTAGTAGTAGTAGTGTAGTGTTCTGTAGCGATGAGGACGGTTAGGGTTAACACTTTGCACGTGGTAGTAGTCTGCTGACGACAGATCCAAAATGTCACAAAATGTTTCAAAGATGTCAACATTATTGAATTTCATCATCATATTTGGAATCTCCATGAGAAATTCATTGAAATAAAGTACAAACATGCCTAGTATTGGCGCAGTCATTCTATATATAGATTTTGTAAGTTGGGAAAGGTTTCTGGAAAAAAACACCTTTTTTGTATGGTAAAACTAACGCATGCGGAGACTGATTTCCACCCCACCCCCCTCCAATAAAAGGAAGAAGAAAAATAAGAGAAAAAAAAGATCTTTGGTGTTCCTCATCAAAAGATATTACAGTTCACAGCAAATCTGACATGATACTTGGTGATTTATTTGACACTGTGAGATCAAATTGAGAAATTTATATTATACAAGGGTCATTCAATAAGTTCTACCTCCTCACTCATAACATCGTTAATATTAATAGCAGCCTCATGACATTTGTCATAATTATAGCTCTCTGAATCATAGCTACACATTGATAGCTAATGATAAATGATACCGGCTCACTTTTGTTATGATGCGATCAAAGCCAGGTCTGGTTTTCACTGCATTTCCAGAAAAGTACAACCAGTACTCAGACCAATTTACTATAAATTTGTAGCTGAGATTCAAAGCTTCAATTGTGGAATATTTCATACGACTGGCTTATATAATAGCAAAGTTATGAGGTAGGAGGTAGAACTTATTGAATGACCCTCGTATATACAATTAAAGAAGAAGAAAAAAATCCCACCCTCCCTACCCTAATTTTCAATGGCATGTTACGCCAATACGACAATTTTTTTCTGTGGCCAAAATAAAATAATTGATCCACAACTGAGATATAATAAAACTGCCTCTATTTTGTTCACAGTTAGATCTTTGAAACTAGTGATTTTGTACATTACTGTCATTTTTGAAAAATAAAATCATAGATCCAAAACTGAAATATCGTTCGAGATGTCTCCCCGGCCGTTGACACCATTTCCAAACCAGACGTGTCTATTACAACGAACCTGCGACAAGGGAATTCACAAATGTGTTGAAAAATGTTGGCAGGAAATTTGATATTGTGAGTGATATGTTGCATGTTGGAAAGTGTGTGATTTTAGTACAAACTATGTACTGGTTTCGTGTATTGTATAAAGGGGTCAAAAAAAGTACGTCCCCCCTAAAACTTGATCACGTTTGTTTGCATAACTCCACACACAAATGTACATTTTTAAAAATTGAAACGTTTATGAAAAGGGAAAACACTTGGCTACCCATTAAAAGTGTTTTTTATTTCAATGGCATGTTCACTTCTTCCGAAACAATCACATTTTTCCAAAATGATGTTTTCAAAAAAAGTGGTAATTTTCAAAATCGTATGCAAGAAAGTTACAACAATGTCTCCAGTACTGTTAAAAATTAATTTCAATTGTCTTTAAATTCAATTAAAAGAAAGTCTTTTCTTTCTTTACCTGGTACTTAATTAAAATTATGAATAATATTATTTTATTTCATGCACGACTAGCCAATAGTGTCCACCATTCACGTCAATAACTTCCCTGTATCGTTGAAAAGTGCTACTTTTCGGGAAACATAATTTTGGGGAAATGTGACTGTTTTGGGTAAAATAAACATGATATTGAAAAGGGGAAACTTTGTGTGGGTATAGCCATTGGTTTTCCCTTTTCGTAAGTGTTTCAATCTCTCAAAACGCCTTATTGTGGGTGGACTTATGCATATAAACTCGTATAGAATCTTGAAAAGTGCCACTTTTTTTTAAAACATCATTTTTGTGAAATGTGACTATTTTAGGAAAAGTAATAAATGATATTGAAATGGAGAAACTTTTTATGGGTAGCCAAGTGCTTTTCATCAGTGTTTCAATCTTTCAAAACGTACAATTGTGTGTAGAGTTGTGTAAAGAAAAGTGAGCAAATTTTAGGGGGGATTTTTTTTTTTTGACCCCCTTTACATTAGTACTGTATAAGTGGAATTTTTCGCGCTACACGTCACATACACGTTCGCGGTCAAATTAGCTACCGCAATCAAAATAACACACAAATGTGTTTCTTTTGCGTATACTGTGGTCTATGTGATGAAGCTACAAATATTTTGATCAAAACATGAATAAAAATATAATAATAACTAGAGCGGTTCTCGGCTTTCGCGGTTCTCGGATTTTGCGGTTGTTGGATTTGAAGGTTTGTATGATTTTGGACAAAACCTAACTGGGTCTATTTTGTTGGTTGTCGATGGCTGTCGATGATTCGTAAGCCACTCCTTTCTACTGATGCCATTTATTGGTGTCATCTGTCTTGTAGACCACCCTTTACCTTTTATCTACTGATGACAGTAGATGGCTTCATCTGTTATGCAGTGTCCTCCTTCATCACCTGTCTGTGTTCGTGACTTCATTTGTTTCGCAATCCGCTCCTTTCTACTGATGCCATTTATTGGTGTCATCTGTCTTGTAGACCACCCTTCACATTTTATCTACTGATGACAGTAGATGGCTTCATCTGTTATGCAGTGTCCTCCTTCATCACCTGTCTATGAGTTTGGACTTCATCTGTTTTGTAATCCACTCCTTTCTACTGATGACATTAATGGTGTCATCTGTTTTGTAGAACACCTTTTATCTGTTGATGACAGTAGATGGCTTCATCATCACTGATGCCATGTAATGGTGTCAGCTGTCATGTAGATCACCCTACACCTTTTATCTACTGATGACAGTAGATGGCTTCATCTGTTATGCAGTATCC
This sequence comes from Ophiura sarsii, assembly GCA_035610835.1. Classification (NCBI taxonomy): domain Eukaryota; kingdom Metazoa; phylum Echinodermata; class Ophiuroidea; order Amphilepidida; family Ophiuridae; genus Ophiura; species Ophiura sarsii. Next base: position 65,227,899 of record CM069454.1, read on the forward strand.
TTCTTCATCACCTGTCTATGTGTTCGTGACTTCATTTGTTTCGCAATCCGCTCCTTTCCACTGATGCCATTTATTGGTGTCATCTGTCTTGTAGAGATCACCGTACACTTTTTATTTACTGAGGACAGTAGATGGCTTCATCTGTTATGCAGTGCCCTCCTTCATCATCTGTCTATGAGTTTGTGACTTCATCTGTTTTGTAATCCACTCCTTTCCACTGATGCCATTTATTGGTGTCATCTGTCTTGTAGAAATCATCGTACACTTTTTATTTATTGATGACAATAGATGGCTTCTTCTGTTATGCAGTGTCCTCCTTCATCACCTGTGTGGGAGTTCGTGACTTCATCTGTTTCGTAAGCCACTCCTTTCTACTGATGCCATTTATTGGTGTCATCTGTCTTGTAGACCACCCTTCACATTTAATCTACTGATGACAGTAGATGGCTTCATCTGTTATGCAGTGTCCTCCTTCATCACCTGTCTATTAGTTTGGACTTCATCTGTTTTGTAATCCACTCCTTTCTACTGATGACATTAATGGTGTCATCTGTTTTGTAGAACACCTTTTATCTGTTGATGACAGTAGATGGCTTCATCATCACTGATGCCATGTAATGGTGTCAGCTGTCATGTAGATCACCCTACACCTTTTATCTACTGATGACAGTAGATGGCTTCATCTGTTATGCAGTATCCTCCTTCATCACCTGTCGATGTGTTCGTGACTTCATCTGTTTAGCAATCCACTCCTTTCCACTGATGCTATGTAATGGTGCCATCTGTCATGTAGACCACCCTTCACCTTTTGTCTACTGATGACAGTAGATGGCTTCTTCTGTTATGCAGTGTCCTCCTTCATCACCTGTCTATGAGATCGTGACTTCATCTGTTTTGTAATCCAATCTTTTCTACTGATGACATTAATGGTGTCATCTGTCTTGTAGACCACCCTACACCTTTTATTTGTTGGTGACAGTAGATGGCTTCTTCTGTTATGCAGTGCCCTTTTTCATCACATGTTCATGAGTTCGTGACTTCATCTGTTTTATAATCCACTCCTTTCTACTGATGACATTTAATGGTGTCATCTGTTTTGTAGAACACCTTTTATCTGTTGATGACAGTAGATGGCTTCATCTGGTATGCAGTGCCCTCCATCATCATTTGTCTATGAGTTTCGATTTCATCTGTTTTGTAATCCACTATATTCTACTAATGACATTTAATGTCGTCATCTGTCGTGTAGACCACCCTACATTTTTATCTACTGATGACAGTAGATGGCTTCTTCTGTTATGCAGTGCCCCTTTTCATCACATGTTCATGAGTTCGTGACTTCATCTGTTTTGTAATCCTCTCCTTTCTACTGATGCCATTTATTGGTGTCATCTGTCTTGTAGAGACCACCCTACACTTTATAGCTACTGATGTCAATAGATGGCTTCTTCTGTTTTGCAGTGTCCTCCTTCATCACCTGTCTATGAGTTCGTGACTTCATCTGTTTTGTAATCCACTCCTTTCTACTGATGACATTTAATGGTTTCATCTGTCTTGTAGACCACCTTACACTTTTTATCTACTGATGAAAGTAGATGGCCTCTTCTGTTATGCAGTGCCCTCCTTCATCACCTGTAACCTGTCTATTAGTTCGTGACTTCATCTCTTTTGTAATCCACTCCTTTCTACTGGTGGCATTTAATGGTGCCATCTGTCTTGTAGACCACCCTACACTTTTGATCTGCTGATGATAGTAGATGGCTACCTCTGTGCCCTCCTTCATCCCCTGTCTATGAGTTCGTGACTTCATCTGTTTTGTAATCCACTCCTCTCTACTGATGACATTTAATGGTGTCATCTGTCTTGTAGACCACCCTACACTTTTTATCTATTGATGACAGTAGATGGCTTCTTTTGTTATGCAGTGCTCTCCATCACCTGTCTATGAGTTCGTGACTTCATCTGTTTTGTAATCCACTCCTTTCTACTGATGAAATTTAATGGTGTCATCTGTCTTGTAGACCACCCTACACTTTTTATCTACTGATGACAGTAGATGGCCTCTTCTGTTATGCAGTGCCCTCCTTCATCACCTGTAACCTGTCTATGAGTTCGTGACTTCATCTGTTTTGTAATCCACTCCTTTCTACTGGTGGCATTTAATGGTGCCATCTGTCTTGTAGACCACCCTACACTTTTGATCTACTGATGATAGTAGATGGCTACTTCTGTGCCCTCCTTCATCCCCTGTCTATGAGTTCGTGACTTCATCTGTTTTGTAATCCACTCCTTTCTACTGATGACATTTAATGGTGTCATCTGTCTTGTAGACCACCCTAAACTTTTTATCTACTGATGACAGTAGATGGCTTCTTTTGTTATGCAGTGCTCTCCATCACCTGTCTACGAGTTCGTGACTTCATCTGTTTTGTAATCCACCCCTTTCTACTGATGACATTTAATGGTGTCATCTGTCTTGTAGACCACCCTTTACCTTTTATCTACTGATGACAGTAGATTGCTTCGCCTGTTATGCAGTGCCCTCCGTCATCACCTGTCTATGAGATCGTGACTTCATCTGTTTTGTAATCCACTCCTTTCTACTGATGACATTTAATGGTGTCATCTGTCTTGTAGACCACCCTACACTTTTTATCTACAGATGACAGTAGATGGCTTCGTCTGTTATGCAGTGCCCTCCTTCATCACATGTCTATGAGATCGTGACTTCATCTGTTTTATAATCCACTCCTTTCTACTGATGACATTTAATGGTGTCATCTGTCTTGTAGACCACCCTACACTTTTTATCTACTGATGACAGTAGATGGCTTCGTCTGTTATGCAGTGCCCTCCTTCATCACATGTCTATGAGTTCGTGACTTCATCTGTTTTGTAATCCACTCCTTTCTACTGATGCCATTTAATGGTGTCATCTGTCTTGTAGACCACCCTATACTTTTTATCTACTGATGACAGTAGATGGCTTCTTTTGTTATGCAGTGCCCTCCTTCATCATCTGTCTGTGTGTTCGTGACTTCATCTGTTTTGTAATCCACTCCTTTCTACTGATGACATGTAATGGTGTCATCTGTCTTGTAGACCACCCTACACTTTTTATCTACTGATGACAGTTGATGGCTTCTTTTGTTATGCAGTGCCCTCCTTCATCACCTGTCTATGTGTTCGTGACTTCATCTGTTTTGTAGTTCACTCCTTTGTACTGATGCCATTTCATGGTGTTTTATGTCTTGTACATCATCCTACACCTTTTATCTACTGATGTCAGTAGATGGCTTCTTATTCTGTTATGCAGTGCCCTCCTTCATCATCTGTCTATGAGTTCGTGACTTCATCTGTTTCGTAATCCTCTCCTTTCCACTGATGCCATTTATTGGTGTCATCTGTCTTGTAGAGACCACCCTACACTTTTTACCTACTGATGAAAGTAGATGGCCTCTTCTGTTATGCAGTGCCCTCCTTCTTCACCTGTAACCTGTCTATGAGTTCGTGACTTCATCTGTTTTGTAATCCACTCCTTTCTACTGATGACATTTAATGGTTTCATCTGTCTTGTAGACCACCCTACACTTTTTACCTACTGATGAAAGTAGATGGCCTCTTCTGTTATGCAGTGCCCTCCTTCTTCACCTGTAACCTGTCTATGAGTTCGTGACTTCATCTGTTTTGTAATCCACTCCTTTCTACTGGTGACATTTAATGGTGCCATCTGTCTTGTAGACCACCCTACACCTTTGATCTACTTATGATAGTAGATGGCTACTTCTGTGCCCTCCTTCATCCCCTGTCTATGAGTTCGTGACTTCATCTGTTTTGTAATCCACTCCTTTCTCTACTGGTGACATTTAATGGTGTCATCTGTTTTTAGACCATCCTCCACCTTCCATGCCCCCCCCCCCCCCCCTGAAAATCAAATGGTGCGTCCCTTAGTAACAACATATCTCTGGTCGTGTATACAAGTTACTAATAATAATACGTAACTATATCGTATTATTCGAATGAAAGTTCATCAAGTTCGAGAGAGGTGTCAAGGAGGCTATTTACATCAGAGCCAACCAACCATCACTCAACAAAGACGGGGGCAGGTACAAATTACCAAGAGTCTATGACCCGATTCTGACGTCACACCTCCAAAAGGTCAAGTCGAGTCATTAGTCTGCTGATGAAAGGTGTAGCAACACCTGAAAATTCCAGGTAAATATTTCTTGTGTTGAGATCGAAAGTTTAACTTCATATTATATATCGTATTATCTTTGCAAATATTTTGCTTGATATAAGACCTGATAATTATATCCAGTATTAAGTATTCGTTGGAACACCTTTCTACGGATACCTGTGCTTCATTAGCATCTGGTCTGGAGGGGATGCTGTTCAGGATAGAAATCATATAACACTTCAGTCTAAGGATTCGACTACATGTACAACATTACAGGCAAATCATGCCTACTACGGCGATTGGGGTCGACCTAGGGGATTTCAAGCGACAGCGTACCTACTTTTGGATCAATAACTATCGATCACGTTTAGCACGCCTAAGTTGGTGTAAATCGTGAATACTAAGTACGCTGTCGCCTGAAATGCCCCAGGTCCAGTGTTTTTTGCAATGTTGCCAGACAAATCGTGTTGGCGCCCAACCCAATGATCTATAAGTCGTGGACATAGACAGTCTGTGGTTTTATTAATATAATATATGCAAGGTCTGTTTGTTTGAATACTAGGTACGCTGTCGCCTGAAATCCCCCAGGTCTAGTGTTTTTTGCAATGTTGCTAGATGAATCGTGTTGGCGCCTAATGATCTATATTAAGTCGTGGACATTATGTACATGCAGTCTGAGGTTTTATTAATATGCACGGTCTGTCTTATCATCTGTGGTTTGTTTGGAATTCTGATTATCGGGGGTGGGGGGTCAACTATAATACTGCAGTAGCGTATATGGGGTGGCAGGCTTTCTGGCAGGGGGTTCACCCCTTCTTCCCCACGAGTAATAGTGTGGTTATACATTATAATGTTTGGCTAACACGCGATACGCGAATATATCAAGGTTATAGGGTTGTCCCACGTTTCAGAGGTATTTTTTATGTGCATAAAACTTCCAATAAAGACTAAGGGTGTCCATGTTTTTACACATTCTTTTGATATAACATTTGAAAGGGGGTGAAGTATTTGGTATTCTCGGTTTTTTATGCGTGCACAATTTCGGAGAGAAACGTAAAATTATCATTAAGAGGGTGCAAAGATGACGCATACTTGATTATATATTTGACTTGACTGTCCTCCCCGCCCCCCCCCCCCCTCCCCCACCCCGTCCCCCCGTGACGTGACGTGACGTGACGTGACGTGACGTGTGCTATTTTGTTCTTCTTTTACCTTGTTTGTTTGCACGCGCACGCTGTTACAAGTGACGTAAACGAATTATTACACAGTTTACACTCGATGGGCGTGAAAAGAGTCAAGAGTCAACCGGCAACATCTGTAACTTTACATTGATGACTGACATGAAACAGAAACGGGAATCTTTGTCCATGAAATCCAACGTTATGGGCCTATAATAATATATAATGTGGGTAAACCATAATGTGTTCTTCCCGATTTTTGTCAACAATATTATGAACTGTTTGTTTGGGGTATGAGTTTATGCATTGAACCTTTTGTTGAAAGAATCCAAAAGTCAACGAATAAAAAAACCACCAGTCTGTACAATTAGATAATACTTTGAACCTGAATGAGATCCAGTTAAGTCGTTAGTCTAAAAGAAACCACAAATGGTCAAATAAAATTGACAGTGAATAGACAAACTAAACAACTTTTCATATTGTTAGTGGCGTCACACATGTATGTAAACGTCGTGTGCCGTCATATAGACAATGTATACTCTTGTTGTCGGGAGAGGAGGGGGGGGGGGGGGGGGGTACCCAATTTATTCTTTGACGGGTGTACACGCAATGTTTTGTCCAGGTGTTTGTGACTTTTTGCTCAGTGATGATGCAGTTAGCAAAAGGTTCAGTTTCACTGGGCAATGCATTTAAAATACGAAGACCATTTCTACCATGGGGCCCCACCCCCAGCCACGAACCGTCACCCCACTCAACCAGTCCGGTATTAGCCAAACCCACTTTCTCCCCCCCCCCCCTAAAAAAAAGAAGAAGAAAAAAAAAAAAGAAGAAATAAATGAATAAAACAAATTCTTTCTACGTCTACGTTTATACGTATTGTATTGGTCTTTAAAATACCTAAAATTCAGACCGATTTAAGTTTATTTTTTATAGCCACAAAAGCCAGATTTCTACAAGTCTGTACTCAGTCTATTACCAAGCACTTCAAAACTGGCAACTTGGTATGAAGGGCGCTCGCTCCGCCAAGGCCTCGCTCACGCCTGCTGCTAATTGGGCGAGCCAACCCGAGTGGCCAACCAGCAACACTGTTTTTGCTAGTTACACTGTTGTGATATAACGTCCGATAACCGGGGTTATAACGTCGATTTATTACTATAACAAACTTAATTCTACGCCAGACGGTATGAAATTATACCCGTTTGACATCACATTGTCAATGTACAGTCCCCTATACTGTTATGAAGGTAGCTGACATGATAGCTCACGCTTAAAGCAACTACCGTTAACTCGTGCCAATTATCAGTAAACTGAATGGTTACTTTATTGGTAAAATTAGCATATGAAAAGTAGGTACGCTGTCGCTTGAAATACCCCAGCACGAGTCTTTTGGCCCTACTACGTGTATACTCAATCCTGACTGTGCTGTGTGGTCTGCGGGTGCAATTGGTTGATAAAGGGAAGGGCTTGCGAGAACAAAGGAGCTTAAAGAGGCGAGGATCTCTAGGGTGGGTCATATATTTGCTTACTATAAGTTCGGAGATGGACGAATGTGAGTATGTATGGGGGGGGGGGGGGTGGGCGGGAGAAGGTATATTGTTTATTCCGTATTATATATAGAACAAACGGGATGGATTATGGGCTATTTTGTTTTGGTCTGAGACCGGGAGGAATTTTGTGGAGTGTATAGAGGGTATTATATAGTCATGACTTTATGGGAACATGTTAAAATACGGTAAACATGTTATGGTTACGTGGCACGTGGTTAAAAGTACTAAATCGCACCATAACTTTGAAAATTGAAAAACAAATCCAAGCACAGATCCCAGCATATCAAGGAAATAATGACGTAGCCAGAGGGTAAGATAGGCCGACCACTCCTTCTCCCCGTCCCCCAATTTTGCCATTGTCGCCTTAATTTTGATAAGAGAAATCATGGTTAAATTATGACGTTCAAATACAAAGATAGCATTTTTTGTTGTATGTGCCTCTTCACAATTCTGAGGGGAGGGGCACACCCCCCTCAGACCCCCCCTCCCCCCCCCCCCCCTGTTCCAGCTTTTAAACCTTCTATACTTAAATCAAGAATATATTAGTATAATTATGCTCAACTTCTTTCGTGCATTAATAAAAAACAAATATTTATTGGAAATGAAGACGTGGCTTTTCGATAAGATTTGGTCAAAGTAGGCCTATACACCAGATCGCACCAAATGAGTTCCAAAATTGATGGAAAGATAGTTAAATGTACAATTAAAATACTAAAGATAGACTAAAAGCTTTTTCAATTTATTTTCATGATTTATATAAAAGCTAAAGCATGAAAGTCTCAGCCCGGAGTCTCAGTTATTTTCCCGGTTATTTTACTTAAAAAACGTTATAAATATTTGTTGTCTTGGGTGTTTCAAAAATACAAACGTTTAGTAAAAGAAATAATGAAGAAGCTGGGAAAAGGATGGCTTAGAGGAGGGAGTGGGTGGCATTTGTGTGTGTGGACAGATTGGATGTTTTAGGTGAGATATCGGACGAAAAGTGTGTTTTGTTTTTGAACAATCGGAGCTTTTTTCACCACAAGTAATAAAATATTGGAATTTGGCCAGAGGAATTTGGAGGTTGTTAGTTATGAATATTTATAATGGAGCAGCGAAGGCCAACTTCCCTGAACAGAATGGAGACCCGTATTTTATTGTACTATGAATGGCATAAAAGATAACAAAATGGGAATGAAGATCTGTGAAAATATTATATTTGCGTTATAATGTCTTGTGTGTCATCAACTTCCCAGAACAGAATGGAGACCCGTATTTTACTATGAATGGTATAAAAGATAACAAAATGGGAATGAAGATCTTTGAAAATATATATTTGCGTTAGTTATAATGTGTGTCATATATTTTGCATCGTGTACAATTTCTTGTTGTGTTTTCCGAGTTATTTCTTGTACATCATAAATCATCGATCTTTTTCGTCATGCCCACACACTGCCACCAAATGGAACCATTCACCGCCGTATCGTCAAGCCCACATACTGCCACCAAATGGAACCATTCACCGCCGTATTTGCCGGGGTACCAAACACGCAATGTTTTGCATCAAACACGATGGAAATATCCGGTAAAGAATTTACATCAAACACGATGGAAATATCCGATAAAGAAACCGGTTTTCGTTCGCACGAAGTACGGTAAATTTACTGAAATGTATCATCATTTTAATGCATTGTTCATGATAAGAATAACTATCGTTCAGCCAAAGACTTTTAATGCCTTGGTTCAGCTAGGCCAATATGTACATGTATTATATGCACCAGTTGCTCGTTGCTCGATTTTCTGCCTGCATTGCTAGCTACACTGTACGCACAGTACATTGTATTCCATTCACAGCCACAACGGGGTTCTGTATGAGCACACGATAGCACTGCTGGTCCGTTTCCGAGTAATACGTCCGTCGTAATGCCTAGTCACGTGATCAACCATTTCCTTTATATACGCTTGTACAGTATTCTCGTTATCAAACCGCAAGTTCATAACTCATAGCTCGTGTACCCATGTATAGAGCCATTGCATTCGGGCTCGATGTGCCTGTCGTATCCTGATGAAGAATGAGCAAGCTAAAACTAAACCTGGTTGAGACCCAGTAATGAGGCAAAAAAAATACCCAAGTTTCCAAGAAAGTTAAATGCGAAATGTGTTTTTATAAATAAAAAATTTGTTGCTCAAATTCATAGTGGAGATTCACTTGAAATGGTTTTATTTAGTCAAATCTGCATTTTTGTTACTTTTATGCTCGCTAAAATGTGATATTCACTTTCGTGTTTGCCGTATGTTGGACACAATTTCGAAAAAGTTGGCGCCCTAACAATATTTCCTCCCGTTTTTTCTATAAAATTTTTAAAAATGAGCAAGAATCAAGCATGTCAGTGAAATTTCGACAAAAGACGGCACCCGAACAATATTTTCCCCTGTTTATCTATATAAAAAAATGTGCAAGAATTAAGCGTGTCAGTACTGGAAACAAACTTTTTGTTATTTGTTTGGTCTAATAATGGCATTTGTAATGCGCCATCAATCTAGATGAACTATTCCAAGGAGGCGCAACCGAGAACATTCATAAATACATAGATACAATAATACAATTGAACATATTACATAAATGTACATAAGATGTAAAAAGTGCATAGACATAGTATCAGTTATACACCTTATGGGTGAAAACATATGACTGCAGCCAATGCATCATGCGGAACCCTTATGTGCACATTTTAATTGAGTTTCTTGTTTGCATGTCACGCAATGCTTGTTTCTAATGAGTACTGCAGATGTGTAGCGATTCATGATCGAAGCTATTATTCCCCGGGGTTACTTTCTCCAAAATCGTACGTGGATGTGCCTGCCGGACTTCGAAAATTTGACTTTCTTCTATACCTATTTTCGGGCAAAAAAGCTTTTTACAAAAAAAATCCTCAAAATACACCCAATTTATGCCAATTGAGCTTTGGTCTGTGATGAAAACACCCCATCGCTATACCAATTTTTGCGAAAAGCACCCCTAACGGCAGGCACATATACGTATACCATATCAATGTCAGAACCCCCTCCGGGTATCATTCCTTTTCCTTTACATACATTTGTACGCCCCCCCTGTGCACATGACTTACTGGTAACTGCACACGATTCAGGAAAAACATGATTGACGCTATCCCTTTCCCGTAGCATATGCCCCCCGCTCCTGTCCATAAGAATTACAATATAGACCTACTTCACAATAAGGAATGTTTGCGTGTGTACCATTTGCGCATAGTTTAATTGAGCTTCTTGGTTGAATGTCACACAAATGTTTGGTCCTAATGATTGCAGCAGATGCACACAAACATTCATTATAACTGCTTTTCTATTTAATTAACATACAGTGACGCCACACAGATATGAGAGTTGAGGCAAAAAGGTAAATGGAGTTGTATGTTTGGCTACTGTGCTGTAGCTCTGGTACTAAGCAATACTAGAGCTGGGTCTCAGCATGCTACCAAGGTTTAGGCCACACAAAAAATGGTTGCTTGTCCATAGATGCCAAAAACAAGTTAGGTCGGTGGGTCGGTAGGTCAGATTTAAAAAAAAAATTGAATCCTGTATCAAGTATCAATAAGAACACTCACAAATAACAATACACATGCAAAAGCCAAATTTCGTAATGTTAAAAAAGGGGTTGTTCCAAAACATGTTTTTCTTCCATTTTTATGATATTTTTTTTTTTCACCAACGAAAAAAGGTGATTTTTAAAATAAAAAAATTGTTGTTGAAAAAAAATGGGAAAAAAGGCTAAAAATGTCACAGTTGGGACCGTAGGAGACAGTCAGTCGGACGAGCACAAGCAAACACCTTTTTTGGGGGGAGGGGGGCGGGTGGGGGGGGGGGGGGGGGCCTTAGAGAGGTCTCAGTTTCGGGCTATTGAAGAGGCACAAGTCTAGTGCTAGGCTACTGTTGCGATAAATGTAACTATATTCCCCCTAAAAGTTCAGCAATACTCTGTTAACCCTAACCCCATTACACCATACAAAAATCATTTCCACGTGCGTGCTGCTGCATTGGCTCAATTACGTCACCTACCGCAGGCATATGTGGGCACAAAGTTTGTGCCCGCATATGCGCTGGGGAGTTAGCTAAGTTGATAGGGGCACAGACTGGGGTGCGGATACTGCGGATGGTCCCGGGATCGAATCCCGGGGGGTGCTCGGTGATTTTTCCGGGTTAAAAAAATGGTACTTTTTCCCCCTTCCCCCGATACACGCCAAAACATAGCCGTGGGAGTTAGGGTTAAAGTTGTTTACTAGAGAGGGAGGGGTATTAATTGTTAAACAAAATATGGTACATTTTAGAAACATATTCACATGTTTTCATCTCCCTTCACAACTATTTTTGTTCGTAAATATATGAAAAAGAAAGAAGCATTGACTTCATTTATTTAACTCTGTGCTATAATTATCAGTGCATGCCAAGATTTGTCTTTGATTGTGTAGACTTTACAGAGTGTCCCAAACATTTTGAAACCTTTTCAGAACTTTATATTCTCGGATAAATCATTTACAGTATAAAGATAAAAACATATTTGGATAGAGAAGACTTGTACCACTATTTAGGTACCAAACTTACAACAACAGCTATCTGTGTTGAGTTTCCTGAACCGTACAACTGCACTTTCATATAAAAACTAAGTATAATGAGCTGAATTAAGTCAAGGATGCAACAAAGCGAAAGATGAAGGGAAGAGAAAAAAAGGTTCTCTACAGCGATTCTTTTGAGGTCATCCTTATTATGAACATCATTAATGTTGTTCACAACATTTAATAAGTGAAAATATTTTTTGAAAATATATACATGAATGGAATGTGAGAAACATGCGGCATGTTATTACAGCGACTTACATGTACATAGTGCATCCAGCTAATTGGAACAATTTTATGGTATTGTGAGTTATGTGGCCAAACCTTTCATTTTGATTTATATTCAGGAGCCTCAAGAAGGGGTCATGTTTGGTACTGAAATGATTCTACAAGTTTCCTCTTTTCAAATATATTTTCATTTTGGTTCCCGATTAATTTTAAGAGTATACAAATCTTTAAAATGGTTTCGAAACCTTTGGGACACCCTGTACTTACACCAGCGCAATACAATTTCGCAAGGGATAAAGAGGTGCGATCATCATTATATGCTCTGATGTCACCGCACAGGGTTAGAATGAAGTGTAATTGTGGTAATGTATTTGTCAATCCCCCTCGTCCACATCTTGAACACATATTTACATCAGGAGCTGTTTCAGCCTGTTTGTCAAATATCTGACTGAGAATAAAACATCTGTAGGCCATATATTACAAATTGTTATGGAGTTGAATTTCTGGACAGCGAACTCGGGAGAATCATAATTGTATACATGTGTCCCCGATCTAATCCTGCGTTAAGCTTTTTTGTATGAGGACTAAGTGATATAAGCCTAGCACCAATGGTCTATAACCCTAACGCTAGATCACCACACGGCAACAGATTTCTTTTCTGGTACTCAAAATTCACCAGAAAGGTCACCCCCCCCTCGGATTTGAACCACGGACCTCCAGCACCCGGGACCAGATCCTAGCCACTACACCACGGCTCCCAGTCGACACTCAGCGAGTATATTCGCCTCGTTATATAGCCTGGGTCCGTTTTGTAGCCAAAAAACCTGCACGCCGGGTTATAGAAACACTTTTTCCGCACAGTTGCCGTATGGTGTAGTAGCGTTAGGGTTAAAATGATTATGAAGCTTAATTCCTATATGGAGTCTTTCCCGGGGGGGGGGGGGCGGCATGCAGTCTGGTATAATGTTGTAATCATCGGCATGAAAGGAAACATGGATTAAAGGTGCTTTTTTCAACCACAATGCGGGTGGGGAGGGGGGGGGGGGCACACGCGCACCGGTGCTAAGGGTATCAAAATCGCCAATATCAGAGAATAAGGGTGTCTTTTTCAATACAACTGAAATATCTTCTATAAATATTTAGAGCGATACAATTCTTAATAACGTCAAAATCAAGGTTTGAAAATAACACTCTTTTAACCAGACACAAGTAAACACATCATCGGGGGGGGGGGGCTATAATTGAAAAATGAGAGTTTCAGATTAAAAGTGTCTATATTTCACTGGGTTTTTATAGTTACTGTAACACGTCATTGAACAGCGAGCAACATCTTTCACTTCTTTTGGATTTGTACACAAAGAAATCTCAATATTATGTCTACAAACAATCCAGATGAACTTATTCAAAGATTATATTAGAAGCAGTGCAAAAAAACTGCGGAGAACGAAATGGAAATGACTACCGCACTGTATAAATAAAGCAGCAGTTTTAATTTAGATAAGATATAATAATAGCTCACGTTTGCCAGCAGTCATTACAAAACCCAAGACAAATTTTGTTACAATACCATCTTGTGTTTAGAGAGTAGCTCTCCGCTTCCCTGGGGGTAAACCAACACAAATAACCCGTGCCAGTAAGCTTAATTACTGCACAGATATGTTATGGTGGCCGATTGTCATGGCATTTAGAGGGGGGGGGGGATTTTTTCTTCTTTCTTCGACTCGTTGCCCGTGTGTATTTATGTAGGGCGGAGCAGGTTGTGTTACATTTATGCTGTGACTAAGTATAAATCAAAACAATGTCTGTCAATTGTTATTTTTGTGCACCGTAAGAGCTGCACGAATGTAGAAGCGCAAAAGAAGGATTCTTAAAGGTAGGTGTTCCGATTGCTGGCCCGATTTTCAACTTTATGTTTTCTTTTCTACATGACGGGTCATCCTTAAAATAGTCATATTCCAAATTTTGCAAATTAGAAAACATCAAGTTCAAACTCAGGCCAGCAATCAGAACATCTACCTTTAACACATTAATTAATAGTAACCCTCCAATACAGAAACATTGTTATCTACTGAAGATAGCAAGACTGGTGTGTGTGCACTATGGGTTCTACAGTAAGACATCTCCTATTTAAACAGACAGATAGCATAGACCATTTAACACTTTCCACATGGCAGGCGTCTGCAGAAAACATTCGAAAATTTCACAATTTTTTTCCATGAGAAATGCATTAAAATAAGTACAAATATGCCTAGTATTGGTTCAGTAATTCTTGAGATAGGCCTTGAAAGTGGGGAAAGGTTTCTGAAAAATCTGTTATGTATATGGTAAAACCAATAGCCACGTGAAAAGTATTAATTCTACAGTTTACACAATCACAAACTCAATTTACCTAAAGTGAATAAATTTAAGTCTCAATTTTATCTGTCGGGTGAATGCCTTAAATATAAAAAGTGGGTCAACATACCAGTATTCTTTGATCGATTTGTGCAAATTTAATTTTCTTTTTATACAAAAAAATCTGAGTGGTAGTTAAAACGATTACTGGTTAGCCTGATGTGCTAGAGGGTTGTTAATGGTATGTATCAGTTTATGGTGGGCAGATAGGGCTGGGGGTAGTCTGATTTGTAACAATGAAGGCAATAGGGCTGGGGGTATCATAGTTTGTAACAATTAATCAGTGGTGCTGGGGGTATCATGGTATGTAACAATTAGTCAGTAGGGCTGAGGGATATCTAAGCATGCAACTATTAGTATTAGACAGTAGAGCTGAGGGGTATCTAAACATGCAACTATTAGTCAGTAGGGCTGGGGGATATCTAAACATGCAACTATTATTAGACAATAGAGCTGGGTATCCTTGTACGTATGTGACAATTAGAAAATAAGGCTGGGGGATATCTTGGTATGCCACAATTAAGCAGTAGGGCTGGGGGTTACTCTGTTATTTGATATCATGACTAATATGATATTGATGTGTGGCTTTTTCAAGCTGTAAAATGTAGGTCATTTGAATAGTGAGGCTTTTGGTTACAATTTTAAAATTTTAAGTGGACGATTTTGATTTAGGATATTGTATTGTGTCTCCATGTGATGTCAGAATTTGAACTTGGATCTCATACAGCGCAGTCTGCACGGCACCAGAAGGGACTTGGTATAACATGTATTAAAGATGGTTAATCATACACACTTAAGACAATGTGGTCATTTTGACTATAAAGGATGGTGTCAAATATGCACCCAACACGGCCTTACAGTGAACAGGAATAGGACTTGGAAGATTACAGTTTTATAGATGAGGTGACCGTTGTTTACATTTAGGACGCCCTCTGTTGATTTGAGACAAAACACACCGGGCATGAGTTCCTATAGTTTACATAGGCCAGATCAGGTTTTCTAACTAGATTGTGGTGTCACAGCAAATTGTTATCAAAACTGTCTTTACACTTGCTTAGGAATGCTATAAGCTATCGCATTTCACCAAAAAAAAGAAAAAATTAGTTTTACAATTCATTAGAAAGAAATTTCATGTTGTCTTCATTAACTTTACTGTATATTCTGCCTGGAGGGAATCAACAGAGGGTGTCCCATTTGTAAATACATGACGTCACCGGTCACACCATCTATAGGACTTGGAAAATTACAGTTTCAAGTGTGTTTTGATGGAAAAACTTATATTTTCATAAATTGTGTAGTTCAAATTAGCATTATAATGGCTTTTGTGCGATTATTTTTTCACGCTTTGCCCTTTTTGAACTGTTTTTATTTGTTTTTAAATTGACAATTTGTAGCTTCCATCACACAGACCATTACGCAAAAGAAATATATATTCCCGTGTTATTATTTTTGCGGTAGCTGTGTCGAGCGCAAAAAAGCAGTGAATTATCACTTTTACAGTTCTTACTGGTCAGAAAATATATCTTCCATCAGTGATTTTACAAATTCCTTAACCTTTTGTTGAAGATGTCAGTTTTGATCAGAGAGCAAAATATACGCAAAACGCCTTCGTAAAGGGTCAACAATTTATAATATAAAACAAATGCCGACTGTTTTGTCATCTTTTTTCATTTGATGGATCGATAGTAAACGCCCTCGAGCAACGGTCAGTGATGTATTCTTAGAATTTCATATTTGCAGAGCGATTGGATATTATAAATCATCTTTGTATGGTCAGAAAAACGGCCACTTGGTGAGAACGATTAGGCAACCACATAAAATGGTTGGCCCAGTTTTCGACCTACTCTAAAATCTGAAAATCAAGAGGTGCCTTTTTTTAAATTTAAAAATAAATAAATTGGCTGAAATTACCAAAAGTTCACACGTTGGGCCAATAAGAATATTGTATGGAATCAGGACTATATTCTACCTTTAGATAGATAGGCTTATGAAAAAGTCCATATTATTTCAAGATGATTTCAAGATACTTATAAAGCGCATTTCCCATGGACCAATGCGCTGTACATTAAAACACAATCTAAAATACAAAATAGTTACAGCATGCAACAAAATAATGACACATGATAAAATACATGACCTACTTATTACATCAGCAATTATGATAAAAACAGATATATAAATATACAATTAAGAAACCAAAAATAAAATAGCAAGATTCTGTCTTTTTACCCCAAAAATATGGTCAACATTTTTGGTAAAAATTGCCCAAAATGACCTATGGAAACAGGACCCTTTTGTTCCTTAGATAGGTGCATGAAAACATATATAACGATATTCATGAAATATGGTTTAAATTGTCATTTTTGATCAACAAATATCCAAAACAGCCAAAATGTCATGAGTATTTATTTTGAATCAGTGCCTTTAATTTTTTATATATGAGATAGGCTTGTCAAACCTTTCGTAGAAAAGATTCTGATTAACAGCACTTATCTCCTCATATAATAAGTTTGATACTGCTTTGCAAACATCATCTTGAAGGGTCAGCGATTCATAAAACAAATGCGGTGTTTTTGTCATCTTTTCACATGACAGATCGATATAGTGAACGCCCTCAAGCTGTATAAGGGTCAGCGATATATTATAAGAATTTCATATTTACCAAACAAGCGGATATTATAAATCATTTTGCCCATTTGGTGAGAACGATCAGCCATGTGATTGATTGGTGTAACTTTAAGCATTCCCTGAAGGTGATCAATGAATGATTAGAGATGAAAGCGTGCAGGAAAATTGACAAGTTTCGGGCATTTTGGGAACAATAATTAGCTCCTCCCCTGCGGGCCTTTATTCAAGAAATCAGCATACCTAGGGATACTTACGGGACTAGTAATATACTAAGACACTTTATCGAAACACTGTATTAGAAGCTCTCCTAAGGCAAAAAAAAAAAGAAGTTGACTTGCCCTTTCCGACCGACCCTAATTTTCAGAAATCTAGGGTCGCTATTTTTTTTTTTTTTCAAAAAAAAGGTTGAAAAAAAGAAAATTAAAAAATTGAAAGAAGCACATAACAATAAAGAAAGATCAAAACGTGTTTTAAAGTAGTATCTGCTTGTTTAAAAATCTTTAAAAAAAATTAATTAAAAAAAAAAAAAAATCAACAAAAAAAACCTTTAAAACGTGTTTTTGTGCAGTAAATTTTCAAAAAATTTCAACAACAACAACAAAAAAATCCGACCGTCTGACCCTGACTTTGACCCTGAAAGGGCAAGTCAACTTTTTTTGTTGTTGGCCTAATTGTGGTGTGGAAGGCGGATGCCTATGATAACTGATTGTGCCATGAAATAGACCTGTGAAGCATGCGGTACAGCAGCTATGGCCTCATGTAAGGTTAGGGTTAGATTAGCCTGTAAATATAATACTTAGTAGGTATTTACTATTTATTTTGTTGTTATTAATTGGTTTATGAATTCCTGAAAAAAATCCGATGTTAAACCTTCTGTAATAGCAAATACAGTGCTGTAGCTGAGATGCTAAAGTCATCTTTACGCCTCTTACTTAGATGATGTAACTAACCACTGTGTATTTATTACTGACCTACATTAAAATGTCCGTTCACGAGTTGCACGCGTTATTAACTCGTCGTCCAGCGTGACCTTGGCCATTAGAATAACACCAAGCTGCCGCGGACACACACTGACTGACCAATGCAAATATAATCAATTAGTCAGGATGTTGTACTGTCGGTCAGCGTGGTCAATCATATTGGATATTTCCCTGGGGGGGTACTTCTGTATGTGAAGGTATATGAGGTTATGCCGCCCAAATGGATCGTTTTTTTATAAGTGATCCATAGACTCTGGTCTGTTTTCCTCTGCGAAAATCATTAAATATGGGTTAATATTTTGAGGAAAATAACCCCTTTAGCATGCTTAAAGGTATATTATGTGATCTTTCCAGGGAACGCCCTCAACATCGAAAAAAAATTGAAAGCAGATTTTCTTGCAGATTTACATTTCTGATCATAAATCGTACATACATTCCACGTTACTAGGCGATACGATTCTTAATTACTTCAAAATCATGGTTTTAGAGTGAAAATAAACTGTCGAATATCCGACAACTTATTTTATTTTAGTCTAAATCACTCTAAAACCATGAGTTTGAGGTAATTAGGAATCGTATCGCTCTGTAACTTGGAATGTATGTTTCGATTTAGGATCAGAAATGTAAATCTGCAAGAAAATCTACTTTCTAAAAAATATCATGAATAGAGGGCGCTCTCTGGAAAAGATCACATAATACAGACGACGATGGACACGCGAAAACCTAAATTTTGAATTCGTATTGGAATAACACGTAATCGCGAATGTTGATCTTATCATTTTGAAAAATTCATCATAGGTAAGAAGAAAAATTTTCCAATCCAAAACCGTTGTTATCCATGTATATTATCCATCAACATGTACCCTATCAATACAGGGAAAAGGATACCTAACATGGGTAGAGAACTTACTACCTGACATTATGAGTAACATACATAAATCAAACATCTCATCTGGTGAATTGTCCTTGCTCAGTTATGATGATGATTTTCCTCATCTTTCATCTACTCCCTGCAAAACATCGACCAAGTCATCCACTACTACAAGTACAACTCAAACTTTTGAAAAGGCATCATCAACATCATCAAGCCAGACAAGTGTGTGTGTGTCAGCAATGTGCTCGTCAACACAAACTGAAATTAGTGGTGACATAGAAACAAGGATGCACCATGAAATCCAGAAACTGAACAACTCCAATAAGGACTTAAAAACTCAGCTCGCTGAATATCGTGAGCTGCGTGCATCATATGCACAATTATCTACAGTGTTTCAGGACCAATGCGACAGAATTGAAACTCTGCAAGCCAAGGTCTGTAGCCTAACCAAGTCAGCTCCTTATACTACAGTTGAAACACCAATTAGAAAGCTCAGTGCAAACATCCCAACACCTCAAGCTGGTACCTCAAACCCATTCAGCATCCTTGAAGATGAATTGCTGAATCAACCACAATCATCTGTTCCTTCAGCACCTACATGTAGCATCACACGCACGTCACAGAGAAATAAGTCTACATCATCACCCACTGCCACTCCGCGTGCAAAGAAATTAAACGTCAAGCCATCGTCGTCAACCCCTACAACGTCATCCAGTCATACACCAACCGCCCCCAAGAGTTGCCCACAGATCTTGATATTTAGTAACTCTATCTGCAAACGAATCGCTGAGCAACGGTTTTACAAAGGTAGGACCACCAAAGTATATGCCAAGAGTGGAGCTACTATTGCAGATGTGCAAACATTAGTGACAGACTGCGAGTTTGACAGCCCAAACTATGTCATATTACAAGCGTGGACTAATAACATCATGAGAGAGTCTATTGAAGCATGTGAACGTAAAGCTAGGTCGCTCATCGAAGTTGCACTGCAGAAATTCCCTTCTGCACACATCATCATCTCAGGCATCCTCCCCAGACTCATTGAACTCACAAGAAGCGACATCGCTAATAACTTGATATCAGATTTGAATTCCATGTTGAGCCGCAACTGTCATAGTAGCCCCCGTGTATCATTCACAGACCACATCCCATCTTTTGTCGGTGAGAAAGGACATATACGTCAGGACCTATACTGGGATCATATTCATCTGAACTATCACGGTCTCGGCAGACTTGTAAATAACCTCAGAAAACAAATTGACTCATACCCTACCAAGGGCAGGCATCAGCCAAAAACATAGAACAATTATTTTGCAGAACTGACACTGGAAATACATGTACAAATTTGACTTCATGTAGTAATATAAATATATGCAACGATACCTATTCTAAAATATTTTGCGGTGAATGTTCACGTAAGATTGTTAAGTATAATGATTTTGTAACCTGTAACAAATGTACTCTAGATTTTCATTTCAATTGTATTACTGATAGTATATCTGAGTTTCAACAGACAACAAATTGGGTCTGCAATGACTGTTTCTTTAAATTTTGCAATGATGAACTCCCATTTAATGACCGTTTTGTTGATCTAAATTGTAAATTACAAAAGGGCCTTAAAATTGTTCATGTAAATATTCAGAGTATTATAAATAAAATTGATTATATTAACCTATTATTACATGAAAACCAAATTCATGTTCTATGTTTAACAGAAACTTGGTTGGATAATGACATTGATAACAGCGATATACAAATTAATGGTTACAGTATATGTCGCTTAGACAGAAATAATGGGGAGTCTCATGGTGGTATTATATGTTATGTTAAAGAAGAAATCTCATTTAAGCAAAATATTGATCTTCTTAACAATGATATTGAGGCCATGTGGATAGAAGTCAATTTACCTCAAACTAAACCCATACTTATTGGTACAGTTTATCGCCCTCCAAGTGCCAATGTTGAGTATGTAGATAAACTTGACTTGATTTTTCAAGAGTGTAATTCCATTTATGATGATGTATATATTCTAGGTGATTTTAATTTAGATCTTTGTGATACATGTAAATCTAAGAAAGTAAAAAATCTAGCTCAAAATAGCCACATGAACCAATTGATTTGTGACTATACTAGAATAACTGATATAAGTCAAACCATTATAGATTTAATTTTTGTTTCACGTCCAGAGCTTGTAGTAGCATCTGGTGTACATAGCCTCGGTCTTAGTGACCATTCATTGATATATGTAGTACGTAAACATAGGCAAATAAAACATCCTCCTAGGACTGTGAAATCCAGATGTTTTAAACATTTTGATGATGCAAACTTTATTAACTCAGTGCAGAATATTGATTGGGATCAAATTGGTTATATTGATGATGTTAATGCTGCACTTGAAAAGTGGCAATCACTATTCACTAATGTATGTGACACTCATGCACCATTCAAAGAGAGAAGGATTAAGGGTCACCTTCCTGAATGGGTCAATTATGACTTTCTTAAGTTTTCTAAAGATAGGGACTATTATTATGCTAAGGCCCATAAAACCAATGAACAAATATATTGGGATAAGGCTAAGACTCTAAGAAATAAAGTAAATAATATGAAATTTTATCTCAAGAAGAACTATTATAATGATGCAGTTAATAATAATATTCATAATAGTAAAAATTTATGGAAAGTTATCAAGAAAATAATTCCCAACAAGACTTCACCTGTTCCAAGTAACATTTTATATTCTGATGATGGCTCACCTAGTTCAAAGGATACAGCTAATGCTTTCAACAAATATTTTACTTCTATAGGGGAAAAACTTGGTGAAAAGTTTGATAATGATATAAATAATAATTGTCCTTGTAATAATTCATGTTCTGGGATTGACAATGATATTAATAATACATCTAATGATAAATTTAAGTTTTATGATATTACACCTGAATTTGTTTATAATCAAATTAATAATATGAGTAATGATAAGTCGGCAGGATTAGATCAGTTTAGTGTTAGGTTGCTCAAATTAGGTGCACCCTATATTTCAAAATCTCTTGCTTTGATTTGTAATTTGTCACTGAGAAGTTCTATTTTTCCTAATGACTGGAAAAGGGCAAAGGTAACACCTATTTATAAATCAGGGGATAAATCAGATGTTGGTAACTATAGGCCAATTTCAGTGCTGCCAATAGTGTCCAAAATCATTGAAAGAGCTGTTCATAACCAACTGTATAAGTATGTAAGTACTAAGGGGATTCTTTCAAGTGCTCAATCTGGCTTTCGTGCAAATCACTCTACAACAACAACTCTACTAGATGTACAAGATTTTATTCTCAATAATATGGATAATGGTTACGTCACAGGTGCCATTTTTCTAGATTTAAAGAAAGCATTTGATACTGTCAACCATAAAGTACTAATTGATAAATTAAAAAGGTATGGCGTTGATGGTATTGAGCTTTTATGGTTTAAATCTTATCTCAGTAATAGATCACAGGCTGTCAATGTTAATTCTAATCTTTCAGAGTTTGAGCGTATAAATATTGGTGTTCCACAAGGCTCAATATTAGGACCTCTGTTATTTATTTTATTTGTAAATTGTTTACCTAATGCTGTAAATTGTAAAACTAAAATGTATGCTGATGACACCACTTTACTATTTAGATCAAAATGTCCTGATGAACTTTCAACTTCTTTAACATCAAACCTAGATCTAGTTGCTAATTGGTTGAAGGCAAACAAACTTACATTGAATATCAATAAGACTAAAGTTATGCTATTTGGTACCAGACATATGTTAGATAGGTTTAATGATATTTCACTCACATATAACGATAATATGATTGAAATGGTTAGAGAATTTAAATATCTTGGTGTCAAATTTGATAGTACCATGTCTTGGTCATCACATATAGATTACTTGGCAAATAATGTTTCCAAGAGAATCGGTGTTATTCGTCGTGTAAAACATTTTCTTCCACATCCAACTCTTGTGATGTTATCCAATGCTCTTGTGATTCCTCATTTTGATTATGCCAGCCCAGTATGGTCCAACTGTTCAAATACATATCAAGCAAGACTTCAAGTCTTACACAACCGTTTAGCCAGAACAATATTATCTGCTGATATCAGAACACCAATAAATGATATGATGAACTTACTTCATTGGACAAAACTAAATGATAGGTGGAAAATTCAAATACTTATCATCTTATTCAAATGTTTAAAAGATATGAGTCCAACCTATTTATCATCCAATTTTGAATTTGTACATAACTATCACAATCATACTACCAGGAATCATTCAAGTAATACTTTAATCATTCCTAAAATCAACTCAAATTCTGGTATGCGCACTTTTCTTTTCAGATCTAGCCATCTGTGGAACAATTTATCACCATCTATTCGCATTGATTTAGAAAATTTGTCACTCGGTCAATTCAAATCATATATTTCCACTGTATCATAATTTGTATTATAATTTATATTATATATAAACACTAACATTTGTTATTTGTATGTACTTATGTATCGAAATGAGGGCCTGCTTGGAAAGCAGTGCAAGTCACTGAAGCATATTACCCTCAATAAAGAAAGCATAAATAAATAAAATTGTGGGTGGCTAACCACCCGCAGTGTCAGTATCATTTTTTGAATTTAAACCGTTGTTAAGCGTTCCTCATATTCACTTGATCACGTAACCTCGTTCGCATATTTTAACCTGAATACTCGTGAATACGCCCGTGTCCAGCGTCGTCTGACATAATATGCCTTTAAGTGACAAAAAAAATCCTGCTCTATGGTCCGTCCTTCTGACCCATTTTTTGAATTTTTTGAATTTTTTGAAAAACATACGCCCTGAAATAATCAAAAAACAGCAACAAAAAACCCAGCCCGACCTACCGTAACTGAGAGGGCCATTTGGCCATAGAACAGGGTTTTTCATCGCCTTAAGCAAAAATGGAACAAAAACTGCATACCTTTTTTACAAGGAATCCCAAATTGTTGGTACATGTACATATTTTCTTCAATTGACACCATTAAAGGGATAAGTGGTTCACGGCTTACACTTTGTTAAAACCAAGTATCCATCTCTCCCCCTCCCCGGGATATTCTAACAACTGACCGAACAAACTGACCAACGAACGAGCGCTGATCAAGAGTTCCCTTTAATTAATTTAGGCTTACACCTTATTCTTAAAACCAAATCCAAATATCTCCCTCCCCTCCCCCGGGATATTCCCAACGAATATAGAAGTGAGAGGTTATCCACCTGCATTGTTTTCCAACTGACCGAACAAACTGACCAACGAACAAGCGCTAATCAAGAGTTCCTCTTAATGAATTTAGTTAATGAGATGCCTTAACACTTTCCACGCGGCCATTACTTTAACCATACACAAAGCAGATTTTTCAGAAACCTTTGCCAAATTTCAAAGTCTATCTCAAGGGTTACTGACCCAATACTAGGAATGTTTGTACTTATTTTAATGCATTTCTCAAGGTGATTCCAAATATGGTGATGAAATTCAATAATTTGGAAAATTTTGAAACATTTCGTGAAATTTTGGAATGTCGTCTGCAGCCGCCTGCCGCGTGGAAAGGGTTAAGGATAACGCTATTAACCTTTGGTAGATGTTTATAGATAGTCGCTCCAGGGCTTAGATGCATATTAGGTGCCGGACTGGTCAGGTGATATTTCAGTATAATTATTAATTTGCATCATAATTTATTCGACACACATCTTTCATCTTGTGCACTAAACGAAGATCATGATGGTCAAGGGAGTGAGGAGATAGATTAGGTGAGGAGAAAACCACCCTGTTCTACGGGCAAACTGACCTCTCAGGTAGGGTCGGTCAGTCAGGCGTTTTGGGTTATTTTTCAAAAACTTTAGTTAATTTTGGCATTTTTTTCTTCAAAAACATTTGTGAATTTACCAAATTTTTAAAAATTTCAATGACAAATTAAAATTTTAAAAAGACCTCAAATATTTGCAAAAATATTCCAAACATTTTTTATTGAAAATTGAAGACAAATATGGGTTAGTCAGGCCTGTAGAACAGGATTTTTCCCCTGTTGCTTAATGGTTAAGATATCCATTTCAAAAAATTATTGAAAAATTATTGTCAATTCTAAAATATTGGTAAAAGTGATGGGAAACAATAATGTCGTCAAGTTATCGAAACCTTACGTTTCTTCATCAGGACTGTATACAGACACAAGGAACAAAAACGGAACAAAAAATGAAAGTGAAACCATGAGATGTATGATGTATCTCTCGAGATCCAGTACAAATGATGAATTGCTTCATTGATTCATCTCTATATGGTATAATTTCAAAATATAAATTTTATGATAAACAAAATAGAAATGGTTATAGATTGACAACATTCAGTTTAAAGGGGCATTAAGAGATGTGATGGAGGCAGCGCCCTCAATTACAAAAATATATGACAAAAACTGGGATTTGTATATTTTTACAATTGTATTACATGTATGAATTTACACCTATAAGGATTAAGAAAAATCAGCCCTCTTTGTACTACAAAACATTGATTCAAAAAATGCTGATCGGGCCCGATCAGCATTTTACATGGTTAAGGGTGGTATTCCAACATGTTTAAAACATTGTTTTAATCAAGTTTTGCTGGGTTTTTTTTAGTTGAAACAACAATAATGGCAATTTTAAATGTTCATCTTGAATTCTGAAGTAAATTAATTAATATTAAAAAAATTCAACATGACATTGTGTCCCTTTAATTTACATTGCTCATTACATTAGATATTCGTAATTAATTATATGTAAACCAATTCAATCTAAAAAGACGTGTCCATCGTCGTCTGGACTGACCGGCGCTAATTAAGCGCGAGTTCCTCTTATGAATAATCTTAATGCAACGCCCCGGAGATGATGCTATTAATCTTTGGTAGTTGTAATAATTGCTTAGGGGATGTTGCAGGGTGCTGCTTCCTCAATCGAGATGGTAGACTGTTTTCCAAGCTTCAAAAGTGCAGGAGGCGCCTGTTGGTGGCTACGCCAACTACCCTGAAGGTTGATGAAGATGCAAGACACTAAATCACTCCCAGAAACATCGCCAACATCGCAACTACCCCCGGGGGGGGTGGGGGGGGGGGGGAGTACTCACCCAAGACGGGAGTGTGCCGCTCTAATGGGTAGCTTTTTGGGCACAAAATCCCTAAACATAGGGTATGATTTTGTGCTGGAAATCCCTAATAATGG
The DNA here is from genome assembly GCA_035610835.1 of Ophiura sarsii. Lineage (NCBI taxonomy): Eukaryota > Metazoa > Echinodermata > Ophiuroidea > Amphilepidida > Ophiuridae > Ophiura > Ophiura sarsii. The sequence continues at coordinate 65,253,746 of CM069454.1, forward strand.
GGTCACTTTTAACAAATGGGTCTATTTTCGCGAAATTTGCAAAAATTAGGTCTATTTTCCCGATAATTTGCAAAAATTTGGTCTAAAATGAAGCAAAACCCCTAAAAATGGTACAGATTTTTCAAAAATCACCCCTAAAAATGGGTATTGGTTTTGAATCTCCAGCGGCACACCCCCGACCGAACCCCCCCCCCCCCCCCCCCCCCCCCCCCCCGGGCAACTACCCTTAAGGTAGAGTTGTTGATGAAGATGCTAGACACTAAATCACTCCCACAATTATCGCCAACATCGCCATCCCTGTGGCGTAGCCAGAGGAGATGGGGATTTTGACCCCCTCAATATTTGAATCGTGTCAGTTGAGCTTTGGGGTCACCACGCGTCACGATTTTAGACTGAAATTAACGTATGAAGTGTGATTTAGTTTTGTTAGTCATTTGTCTTATAGGCCTAACCATTTGGGGCTATTTTTACAATTATGACACATGACTTTCGGTCCTAGCTACCCTTAGTGCGGATTCAGGTTGAAATATGCACTATTTTTCTTTTAAATTTGGCGATTTTGATATTTTACCAAATTACCTTAATCATCAATTGACTCTATATTGTAATTTTCTTTTGATTTCGGTCTCATCTATGTTAGATTAAGCCCATACTTAACCAGATCTTTTGTGCAACTTTGTATTCATATAACATAGGGGAGACTGGGGCGTGCGTGTACACCCTCGGGCAGGTTCGTCCTGGGGTGGGGCAAGTTTCCTTTACAGTACAAGGAGGTCATGGTTGTATGTATCCAAGATATTAATCTTCCACACAATGTCAATACCTCCATTTGATCTTTAAAATTGATGTCTCTAGCTAGACTACTTCAAATAAAAAAGGCTGAACACTTCCGGTCTCCCCTACAGGTCTCATTTTAATCATCACTCGTGATTAATTTGTCTCTATACACCATTTCATGATGACGTAGAAGAAAAAACATATACCAGTCTAAACCTGTGGAAATGAATGATGCGAATTGCAAAATGTCACCTCGATCCAAACTATAGTCATTAATTACCAGAGATCCAGACTGTTCTGGGATTGTATAACGATTAGTGGCTGATTATGACCAGGGGGAGGGGGGGTAGTCAACGACTAGTGGCTGATTATGACCGGGGGAGGGGGGGGGGGGCGGTAGTCAACCATAACACTGTTAGTAGCATGCGTGATCATAAAAATGCGTAATACGGATTGTATTTTGAGATGGAGTATGTGTAACGCACTTACACCTTTTAAGGGTCTAAGTGGTCTACAATTGGCCGTTTTCAAGAAAAAGGGTACTTTATCAAAATTTTGACTATATTTAACTCATTTAGGGGATCAACCCAGGGTGAAAAACATGCAAAAACCCTCATTTTATAGTGAATTATGGCTTAAGAGGAAATACACATTTGTTGGAGATGTTTGGAAAATCTTCCGTCACACATGCTTACAGCGTGATAGTTGCCCCCCCCCCCCCCCCCCCCCCCCGCCAGGATAATGAGGAGGAGGAGGTTTGCTGTGAAGTAGGGCAACTCCAAAGGTAAATGCTAAGATTCTGAAACACCTGTGCATGCCATCAAACTGTGTTTAGGGGTAGCCCTCTAGACTGTATCCTTCATGTCTGCACTATTTATACAAGGCTCCTCCTACCAGTGCTCAAAATGTGAAGATTGAAGAAGAAAAAAATACAGTTCTAAAAGTGTGAGCTGATAAACTCGTGAATAAAGATGAGCTAATTCACGCACCATCACGCCACAGTGCGCTGGTAGTTTCAGGTGGTGTTATACACCGCATAAGACTGGCGCTAGGGCGCACGTTTTGCCTCCTGTGACGCGGCATTTCTGTGGTTGCTGGGCACAAATGCGCATGCTTGATAAATCGTTTGCATATTCATATATGCTAATTCCACGAGTAAACACACATTTTTTTGCTGTGTTCTTTTCCCAGTCCCTCGATTTGGTCCACCATTTTCATTACAATAAGTTGAGGACATCCTGCACGTATACGAGCATACACGCACATCATCACACTAACGTGGTATAGGGGCTTTGTACGTATGCCAGCGTTTGTGAACTCACAACTCATTCACGTTATACCTTTGCTGTAATCAACCTATATATTTACAAAGCTTAACATCTCTTCTTTGCAATCATACATACTTTTATCATAAATACTAACTTTGCACTACCGTTAATTTACACATCTTTGGCAGTTCTTTTCATACCACGGACTCAAAAATCGGTTGATTTCCCATTCATAACACCTGCTTCGATCAACTTCCGACAACCGAGAATTCCCCGTGCTAGATCATAGTGTATCTCCGCGCCAGTCCCCCATTCATAAAATCAACCTAATTTTATTTGTTACAACGACCATAAGGCACAATATCATATAAAGGTCATCGACCAAATGTTTCCTTGACCCTTAGTCATTTCTAATATTCATGATGTTTCCTACATGATCGAAAGCAGTTTGGTCGAAAACCATGAACGCCTGGCTTGAATGCGGAAGTCCTATGCAAGTTAATTGAGGTCATGCACGAGTGTACAGGTCAGCGCGTGATTTCTGTGTGGCCCTTTCACGGTACGCTAACTTTAAATGGTCGGTCTGTATTGATATGCTAATGACGCATGGTAGTGGCAATACGTCACACCTAATTAATAAATGTCCGAGCTGTGCATAAAGTTGTTGTAATGTTAAAGATGGCAGCCATTTAGAGGGACGCGGGGACCCAGTCTAGTAGCCCTCCTAGTATTATGGCCTTTTTCCACTTTCTAATTGACACTTGTAGAAAAATACTAAGGCTCTATGTGGAATCACTTTACACGCCAACCTGTTAAAACTTGTGGTTCTCGGAGAGGGCGGTTCCCAAATTGAAAGCAGTTTTTGATGTTTGTTTTAGGAGAATCTTTGCCAAAAGTGAGAGGGATTCTGAGCCTGTACGATTCCTATTGTTGAACGGAGGTATACATGAATCACAAGTTCCTACTAACAACACACAACTAATCTCGCATAATATTATCCCAATCCTAAGGCTTGGGTGGGTAGTTACATGGATATCGATGACAAAAGGCAAAACAAAATATTGAGGGCTTATTGACAGAAGGCTCTATGTGCAGTAGCTTCCCTTTGTTAGGATGGGGTTTTACAAGGGCATATCATATAGCATCCGATGTTTATAGCACATGGCAGCTATTACATATAGTGGTTTTTTTCTTCATATTATAAGGTTGTATAGTGCATAAAAACCACTCTTACAATAGCTGCTCTGAGTTATTTTAAGTTCAAATCTATTACAGATAGTGCCTTTTCGCATCACTAGGTATTATTGCAAAAAGACCATATCTTCAATAGCTGCTCTGAGTTACATTTACTTTATAGAGAATTGCTAAGCATATGTGACCGGGTCAAACTCGCTAGTCATAAGGGTCGCTAGTCATAAGGCTCATTACTCATAATCTACCCTAACCATAACCCTAAACCTAACCCTTACCCTAACCCTACCTTATGACTAGCGTTTCTTATGACTAGCGTGTAGACACCATATGACCATCCACGACAAACCCTGTGTAAAGTCACCAGTGCATATTTAGATATATGTGACGTGATCAAGCGAAATGGATCACATGTCGGCAGTTTTGAATTATGATATTTGTCCATCATATAGAAACAGGTGAAAAATGCTACACATTACGAACACAACATGCACTGTTATGCTCGCTTTACCAGACCAGAATATGGTGCGCTGAACTCAGGCCATCACACTGGTTGCTACGAGATCAGTCTGAGTGCACACCGATGTAGGCGCATTAAACACTTCCCTGCACCAACACAATACCGAGTTATTGACCCTAGTATATGGTCCTAAGCACAGTGGACATAGTCGCTACAGCCTGTTTTTAGCAAATTAGTGCTTGACACTTTTGTCATGGTATGTACGGTCCAAACCCTACTAAAATCGAGCTTCGAGTTTTTAAGAATTTTTAACAATTTAACAACTGAGAAAACAGAGCAAAACATAAGAATTTGTCACTTCTTTTTACCTCTAACTCATAATCAATATTCCCGACATCTGACTCATTCCGTTCAACCGCGCCACATATGGGCCAATAAATCAGACAGAAATCAATAAAAAACACAAGATTTTTTAAGACCAAATGTTCATTTGAGTACCAAAAAAATCAAAAGAAGGTCTGAAAAATCCTTTTGATTGATTTGCGTTTGGTTTATTAACCCGTATCTCAAATATATACCGGCAAAATTACACTGGGTTCGTCACATATAGAAAACCATATTTACAAACACTAGGCAGCTATCACTCATAAGGACCTTGCTGCAGTTAATTCTTGATATAGGTCGGTTCACTGGTAGCCGCTCTTGTGTCAATACTAATTTAGGCAAAATTTGGATATTTTAACGAATCCGTCATACCTGTTTTAGAGTTTAGCCACGTAAATACAACTCTTTGCTTGAAGAACGTGACTCGTCTTTTGAGCCTTGAGACATCGTTGTTGCCGTGTGATTGGCGGGGAAGCCTTTTCCTGATTTTTACCCGTTTTGCTTGTCAAAAATAATAGTACTGTAAACATGGATATTTTTGCGTTACATATATTTTCGCTCTTTCACGCTCGAATCGGCTTCCTCGAAAAATAATAGCACGCAAATGTATTTCTTTTGCGTATAGGTCTATGTGATGAATCTACAAATCGCGAATTTAAAAACGTGCAACACATTTATAAATTGGCAAAGCGCGAAAAATTAAACGTGCGAAAGTTAACTACTTATACATTAGTGTTCTGATGCGGAGGATATGACTAGTGAGCTAACGGGATGTGAAGTTCATCAAGGAATTTATCAATTACATTTACATGTTTTATGAGGTTTAATGAATCTTGATTTTATAAGCCTTTCCCAGGGGGGGGGGGGGCACTTGTATTCAATGGTGGATGTTATGCTTGACAAAAATGAGAGTAAATGCAAAAGGACAGTTCCAACTGTCCAGCAGGGTACACGATATGGTTCCTGTAGGATTCAATAGAGACAAACAACAAGCAAGGCAAAGAAATAAAGGCCAAACTGCAAGTCTCAACATCCGGTGAGTAGGAGAGGTAAAAGAAGGACGATGGTGACAGAAAAAAGATGAAAGAAATTGGTCGATCTTTCTACTAGATAAACCAGTCTTTATAAAGTGAAAAAGTCTTAATAATATAAATAAAAATAAGACACAAAAACAGCGAATGATGATGTACGGGCTGTGCATTGCTAACAGTACAAAATCAGAACAAGAGTGTGTTTTTAAGCAGTGATTTGAATAATCTTGTTAAGGCACTGGGGTTTAATGTAGGTAAACAGAATTCTGTTGAAATATTTGTTTACGGAATCTGAAGGTCGCAAGGAAAATATTTGGAAAGCGCCCATTCTGCAAATTCATACCCAAGCATGATCTACCTTTCTATCAAAGTGATCCCCCCTGAAAGCCTATACTAATTTACTGATGATGCATGTTACTGTTAGTGAATCTTGTATGAACAAGATTTGATGTATATATACAATAAAAATGCCATGGGCAGAAGAAATTGAAACCTCAAAATCAAAACCTATCCATCAATGAGAAATCTGGTCGGCAAAATGGTTCATTTTTTGGCAACAATATGTCAGTGACAATCTGGATTTATCACTGCTGATTTTGATTTGCTTTAGTATATAACTCTCCCACCCTTTTTTTCTCAAGTGGGATGTTAACAAATTGACCCACATACATACCCCCTCCCTCCCCCGCCCCACACACCACAGTAAATAGCCCCAAATCGGGCTCATCTCATACTGTTATGCGGAGTGCGGCAAAAGTGACTCCACATACTTATGTGTGACGGGTATGTGAGACAGATTTTTTTTCTTGGCCTTAAATGTTTATAACTCAAGCAATCAACTAGAAACATAGTAGGACAAATGGCAATATGTGTGTTAATTGCATTTCAGAGTGTTTGTAAAACAATTTGAGAAGTGTAAATTGATAGAGCCTTTCAGACAGATTTCTCATATAAATTCAAAATTTAAATCTATGCCATCGATTAGAAATATGAAGTTACTCATAAAAAGTAAGGAGCGGTTTGATAGGTGTAAATCCTAGACTAGATGTTGAGAAAAGCATCTGTTAAGCTATTCAGGGAACAAATATTATGATGCATGAAAAACTTGGACTTTATTTAAACTCAAGATGATTTTTAAAAATTTAAATTGATTACCACAAACCATCTGCCCTTTATTTTTCAGTGTTTCCAGAATGTGATATTTTCCTAGATTTAACTCCAAAAAATAAAATGAAGTTAAATAATTTAAAAAATAGAAGAATTAAGCTTTCTAGAAAATAGTGCAGTCGTGGTAGCAGTCTTCATCAATCAGTCAATCTACTGGAAGAGTCTTCATCAATCAGTCAATCTACTGAAGATAGCAGAATATGTAACATACCGAGTTGGGCTGGTCACGGCGCTACACTAATTGAAAATAGTGGGTCGCTCCAATCGCTAGATGTAAAGTTCAAAGCTGGCTATTCGTATAAACGACATGTAGCCCCTCGAGCTCTGATTGTTCCGGGGCCAAAAGGAAATTACAAGCATTTGTTACAGAATTGGTTTGGCCCCGAGGACGGATGATTTGATATGGTATGAAAACAATAGTTGATTTCCTCTGAAGGAGTAGGGTAATTAAAGGAGGGTAGATGACAATCCCACAGTGCATTGCAATAAGGTCTATCGCGAATGGGTAAAAATCCATTGATTATCCTATTCTGTTGCATTGTGGGATTGAAAAGGAGCAAAATATGATCCTTTTTCTATCCCACAATGCATCAGAAAAGGATAATCAATGGATTTGTTTCCGATTGGCGATAAGGCTTATTATTCTAAACCTTGATCTGCAATTACTGGTTTCCCAGTTTTATAGAAATTACTATCTTCAGGGGGTTTTATCAGCCCCTTTTGATGATTTTTTGTGTGTATTGTGTATATATGTGAAATGTTTTTTGGGTTTTGGAAGCTCCACACTGGAATATTCATGTCAAAAAGAATATCAGTAGCACCACTGATGAAATATCAATGTAACAATGATTCATTTATATTTTACCAAAATAGCTACAAAAGTATTACTTATCCTAGTGCATTGTGGGATACATCAAACCCATCAGAGGCAGATGGACAGGACATTGTAATTGCAACCAGCTATGGTCAGGATTTGTTTGTTTTTTCTCTCGTCTGTGTGCCCGTTGGTCATTCTATTAATGGAAAAAATATCTGAATCTGATGCGATGGAGTTGGTCAGAATTGCCTTGCCATACATTTGGTACAATTCATACATCATACAGTCGTGAGAGTGCAACAATGTCGTAAGTGACATTTTGACGAAATTTACTTTTTTATATTATTTTGAAAGAGTAGGTAATTGCGCTCATTTTAAGATAATTTTTAAGTTCTAAAACAAATTAATTATGTTTTAATGAATAAAAAACAATGTCGTAAGGCCAAATTAAATTAATTGTTTGTCTCAAAGCTCCTCTCCTGTTGTAAAACTAATGCGGAATGCGGTTTTTTTTCTATTTTTTTTAATTTTTTTTTAAATATAAAATATTGAAATCCTTGTAAAAGTGAACTTTTGTATTTAAGATGATCTGATCAATGAAAATCTGAAAAATCGGTGAAATTTTGGGATTTTTTTTTTTTTTTGGAAAAAAAAAAAAAAAAAATGTTTTCAGATTTTTGTTTTTCTAATGCGCACCAATAAACTAACGCGCGCGGGAGCTTTGAGACAAACAATTATTTTAATTTGGCCTAAGTGCACTTCAATTTTATTTTATATTATCTTAGTGCAATATAACGTATCTGCCACATACGTTGTTGTTGCACTCTGATTCTCATATTTTCTCAAGTTTTCTCAAATCAATAACATCTGCCACATACGTTGTTGTTGCACTCACTAGATTTGTTAGTGCAGATACGTTATCTAAAAATGTCAATATCTTTTCAAATACTTATGTTTATGACAATATGTTCAATTTATATCATCAAAGAAAATAATCTTTATACTTCCATAACATTATAATTTTACTCAAAAACACAGTGATTCTCCTGCAAATACAGCAAAATGCAGATACGTTATTGTTGCACTCGCACGACTATACACTCTTATTGTAGTATCAAACAATTCAGAGAGCAGGAATAAGAACACGTGGAATGCATTGAAAGTGTCAAATTTCATTCCGCGTGCGCAAACCGTACGGTGCAGCGCATTGTTTTGATTTGTTGTTCAGGCAGCACGGGTTCACTAATTTTTACTGCTGGTATTTAGCAAACTTGTTAAAATATGCTCACAATAGCACTCCCCTGCGGGATTGTGCCATTATTCACCCATCAACATCAGTGGGCGTGCATTGATTTGTCTAATTTCCCTCGAAACAAAACATACGCAGTGAGGCAACGAAAAATATACATTCTGTTTTACGTGCTGACAGACCTGTTAAGTTGGATCGGTCATTTTTAAAATAAAAAAAAAATTCTTAAAATGTCACTAAAATCTGCAAAAACACCAACAATTTTTCGCCAGATTTTGGGCCAAAAAATGGCTGATTTTACATGATTCGAGATAAAAGATTCTAAAAAAACCAAATGATGGGGTTTTTTTCCCTCGCCTTATTGACCTATAGTCATTGACTTTTTAAGAGATGTGCTATTCAAACTATTAAGATTAGATAAACAATGTACTTAATTTGAGTTGATTGCTAGAAACTGCTAAGAAACTGAATCATGAGTAGATTTTCCATCGCATCCATGGGAAGAAACCTACTTATTTTTTATCAGTGGCTTGTAATTGATCCAAAGCCAGTGTTTCTAGGTACATTGGAGATGATAAAACCAGCCTAATTTATCCTAAATATGTGATTTTTTTGCTGAAAAATCCCTCATATAAACACCCTGATTTTTGACCATGTAATGCCCAGGATGAGGAAAATTGCAATATTTCAACAAAAAAACAGACGGTTAATGCGATTAAGCTCATTTTTTTCACACATTTTTACTAACAAATCTGTCATTAGAAGGTTTTTAAAAACCCAAAATTCATATTTTATAAAAAACAAGATGGGTCCTATTCCACATTTGTATTTTGTACTCTCGCTGTTATTTTTTTTGCTTTATTTTCCATGAAATGAAGATGATTTTATTCCAGCCACTCGCATCATTTATCTCCCATTATCTATCCCGTCAGAGCATAAACCTGCATTGAACTTTTTGCTGATATTTTACCAGCCTGTACATCTCTCAACCTATATGGAGGATCATCTTTCCTAATCAAGTAATTTTCAATCTGTCGCTATATTGCGTCCGTTGCTAAATAAGCAATAACGTCAGCATGAGTGATGTTCCGCATAGCACAGTTGGTGCACATGAGGAAATGTTCAAGTTGTCTTCTCTTTTTTTTTAAAAATTGGGATTTATTGTTGTTGAAAAATGTTGCTTTTTAAATTTGATAATCAACCCCAATCTACTTTGTCTTGCCCGCCCTACCCTACCTCACTAATCCGCATCACCCCAGGATTCCATGTCTTGTCAGAGCAGACTACACACATTTTGGAAAAATATATACGGGACATACTATAGAAGCGAACGTAATGGAGCTCATACTCATTAACTTTCCATTATCATCAGGACTTTTTCTCCTCTTGTTTTAGTGAGATGAATTTTGTATACTATACTAATAGCAATTAGTGGTTGTCATGTGACACCTTATGGGTCATGTGACACATGAGCTATGGGTCATGTGACACATTAGAGCCTTTTGAGATGATCACCATGTGTTTTTTTGGTTACAGTTCATCTACCTTTAGTTGAAAATTATGGTCAAAATTACAAGGAAATTATGAATATTTGAGGGATACTAGTTTTCTTTATTGCATTTTGAACTTGATTAAATATTGATATTCCTCATATCAGCTAAAGAATACGAAAGTTACACTTACGATTTTAGCTGGATTTGAACCAGGGTCCGTCATATTATTTGATTGTGGATCAGTGGCAGCAGAGGCATCAGAATTGGGGGGGGGGGGGGGGGGGGGGGAGCGGCAGGCTGGGAGACCTTGGACATATTTAATACACTTGTTCTATGGGAGGCTTTGCCAATTTTATGGGGGTTGCAGAGGGGGTTTTGGTGGTTTTTTGGTGTGGGGGTGTGTGTGTGGCGGTGGGTGGGTCACAACTACCTCCCCCCCCCCCCCCCCCCACGCTTCTGCTACCCTACTTCTGCTCCCCCCCCCCCCCTCGCGCTTCTGCTCCCCCTCCCCGCTTCTGCTGCCTATGTTGTGGATTATTGTTTCTGATACATAGCACAAGATGCACACCATGTAGACATCAGGATCTAACATGTGAGCCTCATACTTTATCTTGATCAAATTAGATCTCTGATATTGAAATAAATATTTCAATTTGCACAAATTACTCTGAAGTCAATTGGAACATTACTCACTAAAGTGTGTTCGGTAAAAAAAATTAGATATAGATTGCAGATTATAGCACACAATGTGTTTGATAAATATGCTGAGTTAATCTTAAACTTTGTACAAGACTAATAAATTGATTACAAAGGCTCCAAAATAAGTGTGCTCGCCTTGTTTTCCTGACACCGAGACGTACCTCTATCAGCCCTCTGTTGCGGAAACTTCATTGGCTTCGTGTTAAGGACCGTATCAAATTCAAAACTTTGCTCTATGTCTATAAGTCACTGAATGGGCTCTGTCCCCGGTATATCGATGAGTGCCTCATTGTAAAGAGACCCCGTGATGGCTCTGTTACAACAAGATCGGACCACGGCCTGAACCTTAGGGTTCCTAAGACTTACAAGTGTGCCGGGGATAGGGCTTTTTCAGTGGCTGCTCCTATTCAATGGAACAAGATTCCAGTTCATATTCGTAGTGCTCCTACAGTCACAGGGTTCAAATCCCTTTTTAAAACACACCTTTTCTCCTAAGTTCTGCTCTTTCCCTTGTTTGTATTTTTTTTGTTTTTGTCGTTGCGCTTTGTATCCTTTGGCAAAGGCGCATTATAAATGCCGTTATTATTATTATTATTAAAGAAAAATACAAAAGCATTGATCTTGTTACAGCTTGCAGTTGTTAGCGTCCAAGTTTCACAGCCGTAAGTTGATATTATGAAAATGAGTGCCTTGCCTAGCTGAACCAATCATATCTTTTGGTTATGCCTCTTTGTCAGCCCAGAATTTGAGAGAGCCGTGTCATTGTCATTCTTGCCATGGCCAACAAACATCTGATTTCGGCCACAGCACATCCTTGTTCCTCCTTCCACCTCTCTATTGAATTGATTGGAATGAAGATATTTTGCAGCCCTATTTTAAGCCAAACGATAGTATTATAGGTCGACGGCCTCATAGCAAGGGTCAGTCAGTCAAGATTTATCGTTTTGCGGAGTCCCCGGTAATCGTTATTTATATGTCTATTCCGGATGAGTGGTTTGTTCATTTTCCTTGCCTGACTGGATCTCTCCAGCTTCTCTCAACCTTCGCTCAATCTAGGATACAAAGATTGCAATTTGCACAGATTACACAAACGTCAAATCAGACATTAATCACTATAGTTTGTTCAGTAGGAAATCTAGATTGCTAACAATAAATTGTGAGATACACTGCCGCGCAAAAGTATTTCTCCCCCTGGAATCTTGCAAGTTATCACTGTGTTGTCGACAAAGTATTAAACCATCAGACCAAATTACCATTTCATTGTGTTTATTGTACATTTGATACGAATAAATTCATGTTTCCTATTCAGATTCATTAAAAGCATTACAATTCATGATTTTATCGGGCAAGTCAAAAATCCAATGTAAAATCGCCTTAGTAAATCTCCTCATGAATATCAATTAGCTCATTATCGGCAGAACTATAAAGTCACTGTCATAATGCTATGGGCGAAAGTCAAGATATTTCATGCAAGCGTGTTTTGTTGTTGTTAGCAGAGCTGCTTCCAGATGCACGAAATGCATGAACAACTGCATGCATGCACATGATGATTTCACGATTGACCAATGCATGAAATGCATGAACAACTGCATGCATGCACATGACGATTTCACGATTGACCAATCAGGGCGCGCTGTCATTTTTGAAAGCGCACTTCCAGGTTTACGCTCGTCTGTATGTACATGCAGACGCAAGCATGCAATACGAAGAGTTTAGTTCCAAAAGGAGCTAACTCACTAAAAGTGAAATAGGAGAAAAGCAACGTTTTTTTAAATGAGGATGTTGCACTTCTTTGATTATGCCAATTTTCTGCCATATGAAAGATACCATATGTGGAAGCTTAAAAACTGGTTTGATTTCATTTTTTGATTTTCACTGTATTTCCTATGTCTTTCTTTATTTTCGGATATCAGTGGAGTTAGCTCCTTTTGGAACAAAAATGTTTCGACCAATTTTCAAAAACCTCTTTACCAAACAATTTTTATTTCCAAATAATGTACACCTGAAAGACAATATCAAATCACATTGAAAACAGAAAACCGCATTAAAATACCTTTTCAACTTTTTTAATTATGATGTTTTTATATTTTGTGAGAAAACTGAAAATTTGGCACAATTTTTGAAATAACAACAATTTTGTTTGTGTGCAATTTTCGAAACAATAATCCCATACATTTTACGTTTTCTTCATTGCATTTTATTAAGGACATTCCTATCAATGTTTTACCATGATAAAAGAACCATATTTCCACCATTTTGGCTTACAAAATAGTGAATTATATTCAAATTTCCGGATTAATGGGAATTTCAGGAAATTACCAAGAGCCATAACTTTGGACCCGAACATGCTACAGATGTAGAACAAAGTTTAAAAGTTGTATTTTGTAACTCTGTTTCATGTTCTGCACCTAACTCATTTTTTTCAAAAAGGTGAGTTAGCTCCTTTTGAAACTAAGCTCTTCACTATTTACGCATGCATTATTGGAACTATGCTGACTAAAGTAAGATTGATTGTGGCCTATCTCCATATCTGTCTTCTCTCAATTGCAAATAAAGATTACAATTTGCTAACACTTCTTCCCAATGATCTCTGTTTCACATCTGGTGACTTCTGACGGGTTTCCCCAACCAGCGAAACATATGACACATATATAGATACAGGAAATCTAGGATTTCAGGATTTCAAATGTGCAATTCTGTGTTAACTTTTAGGAGATTAGAGATTAGTCTGGCTACTTCATAGAGATTTATGGATTTAGAGGGGAAGTTAGAGTCAATATTTACCCCCTGGAACTTTAACAAGAGAGCAGACACTATGGGTGGAAAATACTGAAAAACAGATTTATTTTCTCTGTTTGTAATTTGGTGCTATTGATGTATGTTCAGTGCTGTCAAAAGGTTGGGGTATTAGGCATGAAAAAAAGAAACCTCTTTGTACGGGGAAACGGACCTCTCAGGATTTTTTTTTTCATTGAAAAATGTTACCGGTTCAAATAATGCCATGACCAACATTTACCAAAAGATGTTTAATTTGCATAAAATGATGTATATAATGCTCAAAATAAAGTCCTCTCCTCTTTAAAAAGAACACTATTGCCCCCAGGGGCTTTTACAGCAGAGAATACAGATATCTACTGTCAAAAGTGGACAATTTTCACTACATTTATTGTCGCGCTTTTCACGCTCGATGTAGCTTCCGAGAAAATTACAACATGAATATATATTTATTTTGCATATAATGTCCATGTGATGAAGCTTACAAATCGAGAATTTAAAAACATGCAAAACAGTTAATTATCGGCAAAGCATGAACGGTTAATCATGCAAAAAATAACACTTTTATAATACTGTATAACCAGAAATGTTTGAGAGTTTAAAATTTCACGAATCAGCAATACTGGCCTAATTCACTGCATGAAAATTTCCCAAATGTAATTTTGCACTGCGCCGCATACCAGGTTGATTGGAAATATTTGTGGCATGATATTTTCGCGAGTAAGTGCTCCTGGCTTATTTAGCGAAATTTAAATGCATGCGAACATTTCTGGTTTAACAGTATACCCCAGAGTGCATTTCTCTTTTTATAAATCCCCACTTTTACACATTCCATGCACTGTAGTCTTTCTTAAGCCCTAAAAAAAGTAATGTTGTCCTCCACAGCTTTCAGAGAGCAGGGGCGGGCGGGCGGATTTTTTTTGGTATTAATTATCTTATACCAGCGGAAGCTCAAAGTTCAGCCAACAAGAAGTTGTAATCACTCTAAGAGTCGCACATATATGTTATTAACAATTAATTTAATATCCAATGCCATTTAAACTGTTTAAAAAAAAATCTGAAGAAAAAAAATCTGAAGAAAAAAAAATCTGGAAAAAAATTGAAAAAAAATCTAGGAAAAAAGGAAGAAAAAAATCAGAGCGGCCCTAAATCTGACGTGCGGGCGGTCGAGGACAACAATACTATTTTTGTTTGCCTTATGATGGGTATCATCAGTATGCCAACCGTGCCGGCTGCAACGTTGGCTGTCGTAAGATTGCCGACTTTTAAGCGTACACAGTCATTGCCTTGAACCCTGTGCGAAATTGACCTATATATCTGTGTGTGTGTGTGGATGTGCGTGTGTACATGTAGGGCTTTTATCGCGAGATGATATGATGAATGAATCTGATTAGTACGTTATTGTAGGTGACATCAGATACACAGGTGATGTGATGCTTGCCATTTTTGGGCACACTGTAAAAGAGGAAATGTTTGCGCTACATTTATTTTCACGCTTAGCACTTGAAGCAGCTACTGCAAAACTATATTAGCCAATTTCGGTCTCTGGCATACTGTAAGAGTGGAAATGTTTGCGCTACATTTATTTTCACGCTTAGCACTTGAAGCAGCTACTGCAAAACTATATTAGCCAATTTCGGTCTCTGGCATACTGTAAGAGTGGAAATGTTTGCGCTACATTTATTTTTATGCTTAGCACTTGGAGCAGCTACCACAAAACTATAACACTTGAAGATATTTCTTTTGCGTAAAACTCTATTTGATGTAGCTACAAATTGTGAATTTAAAAACATGCAGAACGGTTCAAAATTTGCCCAAGCGTGAGCAATTAATTGGGTGATAATTAGAGAATAAAGGTATTGTTTTTAGACCGTACCTGTGTTATATTGTCTGACATAAATGCGGACGATAGTATTATTTTAAGTAGAACAACGACGCAGCAGGCGGAGTTGTTCTACGCAAAAAATAATACTATCGAACGCATTTATGTCAGACAATATAACACGGGTACGGTCTAAAAACAATACCTTTATTCTCATTCTTAAACAATCATACTTTAGACATTTATCAAAGAAATAAGTACATTTTATTGTCCACATTTGACAACTTTTACCCCTGCTATAGGATCGAATAACCCACAAACGTTCCATCCAATCACATGCGATGAGTAAACCATGCGTAAGCGTCGCGGCGCCGGCATAAACGCAGGAAAAGCGCTAAAGACGCACTGCAGAAGTGCGCGTTATGGAGCAAACCATGCATTGTGAAGGTCGGGCGCACTGTTAAAACGTAGGCCCCACCTCCCCGTGTTAAGTTGTCTCATCTAGATGTCGCCGATTTCTCTGAGAACCAATGAGATTGCTTAGACTTTCTTAGCTGTTTAAGAATGACCACTTTTTAGTGTGCAATGCATCTTGTCTAAAGATTGTTTAGGTGTTCACGTTCTGCCAGTTTTGAACAACTTTCCACATTGAAAAATTGCGAGAAGATTTTCTTTAACACATACCTACATATCTGACCAGTCACATCTAAGGCTGTGAATGCATGGGTAGTTTCGTACCCGGGTACCCGACCCGTTTTTTCGGGCGGGAAAATATACACTAATTTTTTTATTTATTCTTTTACGTGTATGTTTTTTGGAGTACAAATTTGACCCCTAAATGACACTTAATGGGGTCAATAAAGGTCATTTGAGGAACAAATTTGTACTAAAAAAAAAATTGACATTTTATTTTCATGCAAAATTGTCAGTTGTAAGCTTTACAATGACACCTTATTTAATACATTTGGTCAATGCATTCAGATTTTATATGAAATATTAGGTGGAAAATCATTATCATATTATTTTGTTTTTTCATGCTTTATACTTCCTCCTCAATATCTTAAATCATCAGACATACATTAGTAGATGTCACAAAGGTCTAAACCATTAATCTATGCCTTTAAAAATATGATTCGAGATACGATAAAGCGCGAGTATGAGTGTGCACAAAGAAGGTCTAAACTTAATATTCATATGCAGAAATGAAATATACTCCCAAACTATCTAAAAGTAATACCTTAGTCAAACTTTGTTATCATGTTTCCGCATTCGATACATATTATTATGATTGTATATCACCAATCGCACTTGGATACATATTAGTACGATTGTATACCATCATGTTTCACATTTGGATACATTTTATGATTGTAACATCACCATGTTTCTCATTTGGATACATATTATTATGAAGCGTATTATATTGAAACTAGGCGGTCACCCGGGGTTTGTCGGTTCTCGGGTTTGGTGGTTTGTAGAATGCATGCATAAAGCCCGATCAGACAAACTTTGAAAATTCGACCCTTAGACGACCTTTGACCCCGTACGACCCAAGAAAAGCAAAGCCGTTTTATTTTTTCCACGCTCGACTCGTATTCGGGCTTCCCGTCACCGAGTTTAAGCCCGATCGGACAAACTTTGAAAATTCGACCCCTAGACGACCTTTGACCCCGGACGACCCAAGAAAAGCAAAGCCGTTTTATTTTTTCCACGCTCAACTCGTACTCGGGCTTCCCGTCACCGAGTTTAAGCCCGATCGGACAAACTTTGAAAATTTGACCCCTAGACGACCTTTGACCCCGGAAGACCCAACAAACGCCAACCGGTTTTATTTTTGCCACGCTCACCTCGCATCGAGCATCGCGATCACCGAGTTTAAGCACGATCCGACCAACTTCAAAAAGTTGACCCCTAGATGACCTTTGACCTCGTACGCCCTAGCAAATGCAAACTTGCTCTTTCGGGGACCGAGCTGCACCCACCCACCAAGTTTGAACGCCGCCCGACCCCGGGAAGGCGACGAAAAAGCGCGCACAGACAGACAGACAAACAAACACACAAACAAACAAACAGACAGAGAGTAGCGTATTATAATATAGATAGAAAGAAGAAAAAAAACTAAATTAAAACACATTCTGCTGACAAAATCCCCCTTTTGATGTGGCTTGCCACATATGTAAGAAAGAATATGTGTGCATTTTTATTTTTAGAAAATATTGTAATTGTGAAAAACGGTGGAAATTTGTTTGTCAAAATGTCTTTACAACCAATTGATTACAGAGGAAAAGAATTATCAACTAGTAATCACGTCTGCATATATTTCCGTAGAAACGCAAAATGATAATTTAACTGAATTAAGACTGTCAAAAAGATCAAATAAAATAACGTGGGCATTTTCGCGCTACATTAATGTTTGCAATTTTCACGCTCCAAGCATCTACCGCGAAAATAAAAACATGCAAACATAGTTATTTTGTGTATAAGTCTATGTAATGAACTTTCAACTCACGAATTTAAAAACAAGCGAAAAGACTGAAAGTCGACAAAATGCGAAAATTTAATCGCACAAAAATTACCCTTGAGTCATCTGATATCGGGACTATCGCATCCATGGCATTATTAAGAACGGATGGGGGATCACTACCCACTTTTGGAGGGGGAGGGGGGTTGAACCTCTTCTTTACTCACCTTATCTTAACTTACTCATCACCTTATTCAACTTGCCATTTACTTACCATTAGCCCCCTGGCGCTACCCTCAAGTCATCTGATATTGGGACTGTCGTATCCATGGCATAACTAAAGAACTGATGAATGATTGCGGCCCTTTTCCAACCTGCTCTTTTCAACGCCCTTTTTCATAACTCGCCCTTCTTTAACTCACCACTTACCAGTCCTCACCCCCAACCAGCTATATAAGTAAGCTGAGGCCTAGTTTGTCCATAATATAGACTGTCACATTCACACCTAAACGTTAATGAACTGATGATTGATGATTGATTGGGTACCTGTTTAGGGGTGTGGGGGGGGGGGGGGGGTAACTTGCTTTTTCAACTCACTTTTCTTAACTCACCATTTTAACTCGCCATATGCCTGTTCCTCCCAATGGCTAGCCTCCAGCCATCTAATGTAGGCTGAGACCGGTATATCCTATCCGTATCAGGGTTGTCACATTAACGACCAAACTTAATGAACTGATGAGTGATGACTGCCCGTTTTCGCACTATGGGTAATAATATTTTGTGTGGTTAGCAATATTGCAGTGCATGGCAGCATAGACTATGATGGCAGTGATACGGTCATGTCATATAGTCTGTCCTGGAAAAAAACCACCCAAAGAATCATTGATGCCCAAAGTGAAATACTTTAGTGATTTCATAGATACACTTTAGCCATATCAAAGTACATTCGAAAAAATAAGGACATTATTCAGGTTTTGCTAATCATTTTTTTGTATGGGTAATGCTGTATACAATAATGATTGTGATAAACAGCATGTTGAGAATTGATGCAAATTTGGTCAACTTATTAATAATATGCGCTTTAGGGATATTCAAACACTAGAGAAACATATTGGTCATATTATGTTTGGTCAAAAATGTCAAAGATGAATGTCAATAGACCATATTCACGTGGCAGCCATTTTCTAAAATTTGCCACCCAAGCCTCGTTCCCGTTACGTATACCTGCGCCTACGTGACTTGCGCGAGGATCCGTACGGTGCGCGCTTTGGTACTACGCGTCTCTCGCAGTTCTATCAAATGCGCCAAGACGCAGATAGACCAAACAGGAACGAGGCTTGGGTGGCATATTTTGGAAAATGGCTGCCGCGTGAATAGAGTCTATTCTCGTCGAGGATCAACGTTTGCCTTTACCCCTCCTCATCACTACGCAACACTACACTACAAGGAATTCATAACTTTTGAAAATGTGCGTACCACCGCGCTTCCACTCAAATTGATCGTTACATGGAAACGCGGACGCACAGCGCAGGTTATTGATATATTGCCAAGACCTCCAAAATGTACTTGTACGCGCATCAATGACCTGGGGGCGTGGCGTTTTGTGTGACGTTGTGCATGGTAACAAGAGGCAGATGTTTGCGAGTGGGGCCCTGAACATGGATACACGCGACACGACTACTCGCGGCTGTACTTTCAACAATACAAATACTACATTGAAAACACAACAAAACACCATTTTTATATCGTTGTAAAATGTCAATGATGAACGGCAAATTTGGTCTGCATGATTTGAATAACTGGCGTGTGTTTGTACCACCAGCGCGGCGGCTAGCCTGCCCTACAGAGATACTGACTGGTAACTGGACGTCCCTCATCAGCAGCGAGCGCAGACTCGGTGAAATTTTGTTAGCTTCATCATGCGGACCCCCAAATGACACAAGTGACGAGCAAGGACGTACAATGTATGTCATAGCGATTGTATTAGCTAAACATCGCTCTGACGTTGCGTTTCTGTCTCAGTCTCACCGGCAAGCACGGCCGTATCAAGCATCAGTGAAATAAATCTGATTACAGGGCTAACAAACTAGTATAAAATTTGACTGGGGACGCAAAATAAATCCCATGATAAACAGCCTAGTACAGAACAGGAATCTGTCTCATCAAAGGTGACTTTATAAATGTTTCAATTCAAGAAACGTATTCAAAATCGAAGTCAGGCGTCATCCATTTTTGTTGTAAAACCGGAATTGACAAGATTAAAAAATGTTAGGCTAAATTATTTAACTAGGCCTACGTACAAGCCTACTCCTAGGCCTATGATAGCCATCCCGTCTACGACACATGACAACCCATTTAATTTTTGTCAAAGCTTGACAAACACCTGACACTGCAACTATAATAATAATTAAGGCAAGACAACAATCAACAAGTTTTGTTTGTCAAAAAGACTCACGATGTAGGCTAGGCCATCAATCATTACTCACCGAATAACGTCGTCTCTAAACAAGCAGACAAAGAATGGAATCGTACACCACGATTTAGCTGCGATTTTGATTATATTTCCCCATCAATTGACCATTAAACAAAGAAGGTTGTTGACGTGATTCGACTTTGATCCATGGATCCATGATAATATGATGAGACATGATCCCGACGATCATTTGCATTGACTTTTTCAATGATGAATATTAACTTTAATTTAAGCTTACAAAAATAGCTTCAAAAACTTATTCGTACGGTAGATCTGAGACGAAATATTCGTCCAGGGTATGAAGTCATATTTCATATAATATTATTTCCAATCGGCAAAATTGATCTTTCCTGCTTCTGAATTCTTTACAGGATCGGGAATGAAGAAACCTCTGTTGTTTATTTATTTTCCGTGCTTGTTTGCAAATCAAAAACTAAATTAATTTGTGGCCCTGAACATGCATATTATTTGCCGAACTGTGATTGGTCTATCTCATAATCGTTTTTTATAACAGCTTCTCCGCTATTGGTCAAAGAAAAACATTCCAGAGAAAAACAATGACGTAGTGGGGAATCCCCTAGATTGCCCTAGATTGCTCCATTATTCAATGGGGTGGTGTTTATTTACCTCAGGGGGAAATGACACAAAAATACTAACTCCAAAGTCAAAATATTAACCTTTAGCATGTTTAGAATAACTTAATATTACAATTTGGATGCTAATCAACATTAAATGACAGTTATGAATAAGATTGGTGACTTTGTACGGACTATTCTAAGGTTCTTGTTTGAAATCGCTGACTTTGTTTTGGTACCTCGGGATTGCCCCTCGGGGGCGTGCCGCCCCCTCGGGGCAATCCCTTGATACCAAAACAAAGTCAGCGATTTCAAACAAGAACCTTAGAATAGTCCGTACGCAGTCACCAACCTTAAAGCGTGCGCTTTTCCCCATGGCGCAATGAGGCGGGCTATCATATGCTAACAAAAATCTCATGATTGTTCAAGCAGACTCTATGGCCCAATTAGATAGGGGCCTGGATTGCCACGCAGGTGACCTGAGTTCATAATCGCGGTGCTGGTCCGGATGGATTTCCCCCCTAAATTTGACCTGTTTGTTCTCTCGTGGTAGTTTCAAAAATATTCTTTGGGAGATTAGGGTTTAAACCACATCCCCTAACGTTTGCTTTTAACATATGAAGAGGTATTTTGCAAAAGGGCCTACATCCACTTTGGCTCTTATTGAGAAAAAGTCAAAAAACTGTTTCTAAATATTCAAGTTGAGCAATTGAAAAACTGAATGGATTATGAAAGAGGTACACTACATACTAATTGAAATTGAAATAAATTTTAAATGTGCTAGTTTTAATTTTTTTTAAAATCATGTTTACATTTTTTGAAAATTTGGATGTAGGCCCTTTTGCAACAAAACTCCATCTGTTTGTACATAAAGAAAAAATACCACACACAAAAAATCATTTATTTTAATCATTTCAAATAAATAAGTTTGATATTGAAATGTATAGGTCACAATCATATGTTTCAAGGAAATAAAGTCATTTTTTTCAAAAATACCTACATCTCATTGTAAACAGCCATTGAAGTTGTTGTTTTGTTGCAAAAGGGCCTGTATCCCGATTTAATTCTGGATACAGGCCCTTTTGCAACAAAACAACAATTTCAATGGCTGTTTACAATGAGATGTAGGTCTTTTTGAAAA
The DNA here is from genome assembly GCA_035610835.1 of Ophiura sarsii. NCBI lineage: Eukaryota > Metazoa > Echinodermata > Ophiuroidea > Amphilepidida > Ophiuridae > Ophiura > Ophiura sarsii. Next base: position 65,275,529 of record CM069454.1, read on the forward strand.
AAATGACTTTGTTTCCTTGAAACATATGATTTTTCCCTATACATTTCTATATCAAACTCATTTTTTGAAAAAATGCACCATAGCCCTTTTGCAAAATACCTCTTCATATATAATACATGTATAATATAAGTATTGATAATGGTTCAATTACAGTTTGTTCTAATAAGTTTCTTTTCTTTTCTTTTCTTTCTTTTCATGTACAACCCAACTGATTCAACACTGACTTTTCATCACAGGTGAGATATATGTCATAATAATAAGCTTTCTTCACAAAATATAGAGAACTTGATCTTATATTTAGGATATATAGAGAACTTGATCTAATATTTAGGATGTACATGGATTTAGCTTTCTAAATATGGTAATGAAATTCAAACTTTTGGAACTGTCGTCTGCAGATAAGACGACTGCCGCGTGGAAAGTGATATGTGAGTGCACTACCTCCATTGTAATTATGAACCAGCCAGTGGTCAGCTAAAGACCATGTCCAAAATTAAAAAAGGTCAGTCAAGACCATGTTTTATGACCAAATTTTCAATTTCACACCCTAAGGTCCCTATTTCGGTATATTTCCTGTCACTAACATGCTCAAAGGTTTGAAAGCGCCAGCCTTAAACCCATATATATATATAGGAGTTCCCCCCTCCCCTGGGCCGTAGACGAGCAGTCACTGACACGAACTAAGCTAAATGTAGACGCTGTCTATGATGACAACACGAACACCACTGTGTGCCTCTAAACATGTAAACAAACACCCGTGTATGTTAGTTGTACGGACAAAATTGATTTATTTTTTTCTGCTGGAGAAACTGTTTGTGCTATCGTTTGGCAATGATGGGATTGGAGGGGTGGGGGGAGTTAGTCCTACCTTAGGACTTCTCTATCTAACTAAGCCTAGAAAACTGCTCCCAATTCGAGAACCGCTATCATCCCAAGACTTTTGTCCATTTTTAATTTTTTTTTTTAAATATTCTCAAGATCACACTGATGTTGTAAATGGAGAACATGTCAATATTTAAAAAAACACCTTTTAAAATTAAAAAAAACCACAACAGGCGAAATGTACCCAGCTAGTCTTAGGAAAGTGGCGGCCATTTTGAAGCAAAAACATTTCTACCATGTTGGAAAAAGCGAAACCAGTTTTGGAAAAAGGGGCATCCGCCATCTTGGATCCGCCATTTTGGGAAGAAAAAAGAAGAAGAAAAAACTGCCCTCATCCTCCTTTTTTCAAAAAGTTAGGACGAGAAACTAGTTTTTAATTTTATTTGGCCTTACATGATTCATTTTCTAAGTTGTAACCTTTCATGCATGCGCCACTAACATTATTTTTGCGCGCAAAAAAACAGTCTACTTCTGTACAGTTTGATTTCCCCTCGTATACTCTGTAAACCTAGAACCTACCGTGTGCTAATCAATGCAACGCCATTGATTGAAACGCAACACGGCTGCCTGCCATATGATATGTACTCATCTGATGTGAGGAATTGATTCAAGATATCCCACAATGCATTCTCAGTGGCGGATCCAGGATTACAATTTACGGGGTGGGGGGGGGGGGAGGGGGCTGACCAAGACCGTTTCTTATAATTGGTACCCCAAAATAATCGTAAACGGTCCTCAATTTCTTTTGCCGCCAGCTCCTGAAATTCTGTTAAGTGGTTGGGGAGGTTGGGATGTGGTCGTCCAAAAACTGGCAAAAAGATTGCATGGGTAGGACTTGCAAATGTACCGACGGAACGAACCCCCCCCCCCCCCCCCCCCCCCACGTATCTGCCACTGATTCTGACGGAGTATTTGTGTGCATATGAAATAATGTGCTGTAATCATGTGACAACAGTGTCCTTGAGAGTATATTTTGAGGAAATGTCTGAAGTGATAAGCAATGGCATCCTCAATATTGGGTAAGGCAAAGATGCCTGTGAGAAGCTTAAGGGCTGGTATTTCAATATTATAAAATAGTACGTGAATCCGCGTTCGGCCAAAAAACAAACAAGTTTTGTTTCAAGTAGCAAGACTGAAAAGTCAAATGCGAAATGCGTTTTTTTAAATTTAATTTTTTTTGCTCAAATTCATAGTGGAGATTCACTCTTGGTTTTATTTAGTCAAATCTGTGCATTTTCTCTTTACTCCTATGCTCGCTAAAATGCGATCTTCGCCGCGGATATTCACCTTCATGTTTGCCGCATGTGGCCAATCACAATCTTAAAACATGTTGGACAAAATTTCGACAATAGATGGCGCCCTACCAACAACAACAACAAATCAAATGTGCAAGCATCTCAGTGAAATGCCGCGCACTACTGGAAACAAACTTGGTTTTTTGTTTGGCCTTCAGGGTAGTTTTTGAAATTGGATTCACACAGATGATTACAACTTTTATACATGAGTGCCTCCCCAGGCAAAGATGGATATTCACTTTCGTGTTTGCCGTATGTAGCCAATCGCCATCTTAAAACATGTTGGACACAATTTTGACAAAAGATGGCGCCCTAACAACAACAACAAATCTGTTTTGTCTATAAAAAAATTCAATGCGCAAGAATCAAGCATCTCAGTGAAATGCGCGTACTACTGGAAACAACCTTTTTTTGGTGTGGCATTAAGGGTAGTTTTTGAAATTGGATTCACACGGATGATTCACAACTGTTATACATGGGTGCCTCCCCGGGCAATGTCTTAAATAAGGGCTGGTATTTCAATATTATAAAAAAGTTTGTGATACCCTGCAAAATACAAAGTTAAGGGGCTGTGGACTCTCAGGTACAGCCTCTGTAAAACTGCCGTAACTTCTTCATAATTCATTTAATTTTCATAAAAGTATACAGTTTTTTTGAAGGAAAGGGTTCAATGAATCCAACCAGGATCATGAAATTGACCATTTTGGAGAAATTTTTTAAAAAACGGTCACTTTTTGGTCTATAATTAAACAAATAAATCAGTATTAAAAAAAAAACATTCAAGAAACTATACTTTTATAAAGATTAAATGAATAATGAAGAAGTTACGGCAGTTTTACGGAGGCTGTACCTGAGAGTCCACAACCCCCTTAATTCACTGGGATTGCAATGCATTATGGGATTGCGTACAAACTTGGTTGCTCTGCAAGGCATGGGAAATATGGCCTATATAATCCATGCACTCTGTACTCTGCCTTGCCTAGTCAGGCAGACCGCCGCACATGACACATGAGTACCGTAAGGCCAAAAACAAATGTTATATTGTCCTCAACCGCCCGCTCGTCAGATCCGATTCCGATTCCGATTGTTTTGGGGGTTTTTTCAGATTTTTGTTTTTCCAGATTTTTTTTAAACAGTTTAAATGGCATTGAATATTAAATTTAGTGTTTATAACATATATGTGAGACTGTTAAAGTAATTTAAACTTCTTGTTGGCTGGACTTAAAATAAAATATAATTTTTTTTTATTTTAAAAATCCGCCCACCCTCCTCTCCAGTCAAACGCACCCCAACTACAAGGTATACTGGGATTTCTATCAAACTTGGGTTCAGTTTTCAGTTTCAGTTTCAGTTTCAGGTTCAGTTTCAGTTTGAAAGATCCTGTACCAACACTATTGAATGTAGAACAGGCCAAGTGCGAATCCCTTTTGTAGTCAGTTCCAATTGGACACATGGATAACCTCTATGAGCGTGTTTCTACTGGGGAAGAAACCGCTAAGAATCGGTGAGTTTGCCCCGTAGAAACAGCCAGATACCGCTAAGAATCGGTATTTTTGGTAATCCCAAAAACCTTCACAAACCAGGTGTGGAACCGGTAAGAAATAGCAAGAAACCCAATGGAAACAGAAAGGCGATTAGTCTTAACGTTTTGTGCCGTGAACCGTGTCACACTGGGTTATACACAATGTGAAGCAATCTTTTTCAGGTGGGGTGGCATTGCTTGGTATTACAAAAGGTCAAATGTCGTGGCCTATCAACTAGGATCGATAAACTTACCGGTAATTTTTCGCGAGTAGAAACAGGAGGAATTAAAAACTTACCGGTTAATCTTAGCGTTTAATCTTAGCGTTTACTTTGCTGTGCCCCAGTAGAAACACGCTCTATGTGTATCCCTCTGAATACAAAGTTGAACCAATTGGAATTACAAAGCATACCTGGGTTGCAAAGCATTATGGTATTGCTTAAAACTTGGTCGGTCTACAAGGCCTGGGAAACATGGCCTATATAATCCATGCACTCTGCGCCCTGTCTTGCCTTGCATAGTTAGGGAGACTGCCATGTAGAAATGTGTTCAGTGAGACTATTTATAGAGTATAGTTATTTTCATGCGCTATAGTATAAGGGAACACTACAGCAGCCTTTATCCCATAATACTACAAAATATGTAATAGATAGGGTATTTCTTTTGTTCAGCTCCGGCTAGGTAAACAATGGCTTTTATTGCATAAAAAGTAATTGACCTATTTTAATTATATTTAGCCTTTGTCAGAGTTTTTTAGTTGTTCAGTTTTCTAAACAAAATTTCAGTTGTAGGTCTGATACAAAAAATGCACTGTATAATCTTTGGGCATTTTATACAACATTTTGGTATTTAAAGGTCAGCCAAAATGGCGATCTTAGTACATTTTTGAGCCCAGTGCATGTCTTATATATCTTTATCAAGGTTGACTGAACCTTAATTCCTAGTTTCATTTCCTCCCAATCACTCCGGCGAAAAGGTCACCTCAAGGTCGCAAACGAACCACCCCTCGTCGCTTCGTTGCGGCACTCTCATACTCTCATGGGCGGTATTACCGTATTAGTTCCGAGGCTATATTAAATCTTGCGGCGTTAAAGTGCTAGCGTGCGGGGAAGTAAAAAAGAGAGATTTGTGATAAGAGATTATGACATACGTGTGTGTGTGTTAACTGTATGAGTGTGTAGTCAACCCGTAATGGCCATCATGATAAGACATCATTATTTTGAGCGCTTGCGTTTAAAGTGACACAACCTATATTGAGTTATCCTGATTTAACACTTTCCACGCGGCAGTCGTCTGCAGAGGACAGTTAAAATTTCACAAAATGTTTGAAAAATGTCAAAATTATTGAATTTCATCACCATATTTGGAATCACAATGAGAAATGCATTAAAATAAAGTACAAACATGCCTAGTATCCGTTCAGTAATTCTTGTGATAGGCTTTGAAAGTTGGGAAATGTTTCTAAACAATCTGTTTTGTGTAGGGTCAATCTAATAGACGCGTGGAAAGTGTTAACCAGATGCAGTGGGATGGGGAGTAAGTGCTTTTAGAAAGGCTGTAGTTCCTGAAATAAAGATGTACAATTTGATTGTTGCATCAGAGGGAACATACAGGGTGTGTCAAAAAGAGTGTCCCAAACGGGACAAAAATATTTGAAAATACATCTCTTTTTTATTCTTTTCAAAAAATCCTGAAGCACTAAATCTGCCCAATAGTTATACAGGAAGTGTTGCCTTAGACATGTTCAGGGGCAAGAGAACGACAAACAACGTTTTGACAGATGCATTTTCGGCCCTTGAACATGTTTAAAGCAGACTGCTCAAAGATTGTACATATACAGTATTATTTTATACATGCTGAAGGGCCAGATGGAGATACAAGGTTTTGACAGAACAGCGACGATTTATTCATTTGAAGATTTTAACACTTTCAACATAGCTGGTGTCTGCAGACGACATCCCAAAATGTCATCAAACTGTTTCAAAAAAGTCAAAATCCTTGAATATCATTACCATATTTGGAATCACCATGAGAAATGCATAGAAATAGGTACAAACATGCCTAGTAATGATTTAGTAATTCTTGAGATGGACCTTGGAAAGTTGGGAAAGGTTTCTGAAAATTCTGTTTTGAATATGGTAAAACGAATACTATAGCCGCGTGGAAAGTGTTAACTGGCAGCTGGATTCGTTTTAGACTCTCGATGAAAACCGTCGCGACAACATTTCTGTGCCTTTTGACAGTGAAAGGCTATAGTATTTGTCTATTCTAAGGAGAGATTACGATGCACCCATATGCCATTTAAAACACTTTCAGGTTCATTTACCTATCTATCATCAGTTGGCATATGGGGTCAGTCGTGCGCAATGATCGGTAATTGAAAAAGTGTTATGCAAAATTTACGGAGCTAAAAACTTAATTGAGCAGAGACTGGCATGTAATCGTGGGAAGAGCAGAGGCGTACTGAACTGATGAAGAAGAAATTTTCAGGATTTGATAGTTTCTGGAAATCTCTCGGTTTTCAACATTTAAATTGTGAAAGTGGGACTTCATTTGGGAAAACAACTAAAGTTTTGCTGTCCAAACAGAAATGGATGTTTCTTTATATTGGCTTAATTTTCTTGCTTTCAATAGTGAAATTGCCACAGACAAATAAATACAGTTCAACAAAATGTGATTAGTTTGAACTATGGTAGTGCTAAAATATACATTTCACAGAGCCCGCTCACGTTAAAAAACCCACTTAAAACCTGCATTTCGCATAGATGCGTGCCTCGGTAAAAATTACCCCGAAAAGAACCTGTCTACAGGCCTACTTTTGAGTGTCTTCAAGCTGGTTTGAACGCACGGTGACTCTTGGTGTTTCTGGTTTACCATGTTTACTGCACTTTCCGAGTGTGAGTATAACACACTATTGTAATGAATTAAAGGGAGCGAGTCATGGGGGAGTGAGAGAGCACGGGAAGTGATGAGAAAGGCTTTTCCACTGTGATAGGGTTTTTTTCAATTTCAGATTAAAATAAGGACAGATTTTTTGAAAGTCAGTATCAAGCTCATTAATGTTTAGGCATGCGACCGTGTCACGGTTCAACCGTGTCACGCACGTATGACCCGTGGCCCGTAAGCAAAACACGGCATACGAAAACACGAACTAGATTTTACAATTTGAACTAACCCATTTTCGTAATAAAACACAAGGAAATACAAGGAAACTAAGGATTATTAGCCATTTATTTTGACTATGTGCATGAAAATTCAAATAAAAAACAATGATTCTATCCCTTATTACTGCTATATAATATGGAGTTTACCAGGCACTTTCGCTCGAGTCACGATCGATGGAAATACCAAAGCGCCGCGCCATTGTTATGCGATTCCTCTTGTGCCCCTGGTGCACCGAAATATTAAAAATAATGTCCAGACGGATGCGGCCGTTCCAAATCATTATTATTGGCTCCATTTCGTAACACTCGGCGACACGAAAACAAGACTAGAAGTGACGTCATGATTATTACTTCTCCGAGTAAGCATGGGGCGATATCGTAACCACGATGATATCGCGATATTAATCTGTTATCGCGATGACAATTTTTATGAGATGACTACAAGTCTCGAATACTGTGTTTGGTAGCATGATTCTGATCATCTCCATTTGTAGCCATTTTTAGGGGGTTTTGTCCGTATGTGTTGTGTTATCACGGACCAGTTACTGCCTTTTATCGTGGCTTTTTATCGTATTTTTTGTGGCACAAGAATCTTGAAAAGTAAGGACGTTGGTTGAAGGAAATTTTGATAAGTTGTGTATTATATTGATACCTACTGCATGAGCATATTTTTGAGGTCCAGAATTAGGCGTTACTAAGATGTTTTTGGGCCGTAACCAAGGCACGTTCTCTGTTTCACATTTAGGTATATGTGTTAGGATGTACAGTGATGCGCCCCTACGATAGTTTCTACGCATAAAGAAGTAGACCCCGAATTACATGGAATTAAAATGTGGTTTGTGTTTGTATTTATTGTATTTCATCAATCATTTTCCTCTCATTCTTCTCACTGGCATAATATGTTGGTGTTTGTTGTCATTTATACGCTATTTATAAGGTTATTTGCCACGTTAATGAATGCGGATAGTTATAGTCAATTATAATTCAAGCAAATCGGCTGGCGTGAGTTCATTGATACCATGAGCTCACGTAGTCCTTTTCAGTACTTCTTCAGGCAAATGAATAAGGGGGAACCATACCAAAAAGACAAGGCTATCATGTGACTAATTTTAACATAATAATTAATGTCTAAATTCGGTTTTTCACGAACATATCGGACAGGTTTAACTTTAAAAATGAGTGCTCACCTGTTTCTTGACCCATATGCATCTATTATTCGGATGAAATTCAATCCGGTAGCCTTACATGCTTACACAGAAAAACAAAATTACCAATGTGATTATTGTTTTTTAAGATGGCCGACGAAGATTTTGTCTGAGACTAGTACGTATACCACTCTCAGGATTTTGTATTAATACCACAGTTGTTTACTTGCTAGTCATAAATAAAAAGATCCAATGCGACTTTTCTGAACCACTTTTGCTAGCTCTTAGTCATGAATTCCAAAGAGAACATAAAAGGACAAGTTTGAGTCTCCAAAAATGTGAGTGAGTCCATGGACGGGTGGGACCAAGTGGGCCATAAAAATGATTCCCTTCCAACATTGTACTTTTACCCGATACCCAAATTATAGATTTGGTACCAATCTATCGAAACTAGAGCTTACATCAGTTACGAAAATGAAAATACCCGGCGAAGAATCACATTTTAGCGAAAGAGTAAAAATAATGCACAGATTAAATACAAAATAAATCAATTTCAAATGAATCTCCACATTAAATGTGCATTAAATAATCGTGATTTAGCCGACAATATTTTTTTTAAATAAGCTTATTATTATTTTTTATTATTTTTATGAAATGATGGATAATTCCAGAATCAAATGTTTAGAGACATTTTGGGAATCTCGGGTCCCAAAATGGGCCCCGGGATATCGACTTAGTCTAAAAAATGATGGATACCATGATAAAATGTGTCCCGATGTGATTTTTTGGATGATTTCACATTTTGAGCTACTTATAAAGTCTGTGTACTGTATTCCCTTTACGATTGCAGCAAGGTGGTACCAGGTTGCACAAGGTTGTCGCACGGTTGCGTAAGGTTGCACAAGTTTGTCACAGGTTGTCGCACGGTTGCGTAAGGTTGCACAAGTTTGTCGCAAGGTTGCACAAAGGTTGTGGATGATTGCTTCAAGGTTGCGCAACCTTCTCAGAACAACCAAACTGGTTGCGCAAGGTTGTATTTTTCCAAATTTAACCTTGCGCAAGGTTGCAGAATTGATTGCGATTTTCATAAGGGACGGGTCAAACTGCAACACATTTGACGCAGAAAAAAAATGTCCAGCAATTTAGCCTAAAGAAATGAATGGACACCATAAAATGTGTACCGATTTGAATTTTTGGGATTTGTTTCACATTTTGAGCTACGTATGAAGTCTGTGTAGCTAACCGGTCAAACCGCAACATATTTGATGGAGAAGAAAAAAATCTGACAATTTAGCCTAAAAAATGACAGACACCATAAAATGTGTCCTGATTTGATTTTTTGGATATGATTTCACATTTTGAGCTATGTATAAAGTCTGTGTAGCTAGCCAGTCATACTGCAACACATTTGACGGAGAAAAAAAAATCATACAATTTAGCCTAAAAAATGACAGACACCATAAAATGTATCCTGATTTGATTTTTTGGACATGATTTCACATTTTGAGCTGCGTATCAAGTCTGTGTAGCTAACGGGTCAAACCGGAACACATTTGACGGAGAAAAAAACATTCCGGCAATTTAGCCTAAAAAATGGCGGACACCATGAAATGTGTCCCGATTTGATTTTTTGGATATGATTTCACATTTTGAGTTACGTATAAAGTCTGTGTAGCTAGCCGGTCATACTGCAACACATTTGACGGAGAAAAAAAAAATCAGACAATTTAGCCTAAAAAATGACAGACACCATAAAATGTGTCCTGATTTGATTTTTTGGACATGATTTCACATTTTGAGCTGCGTATAAAGTCTGTGTAGCTAACTGGTCAAACCGCAACACATTTGACGGAGAAAAAAATATTCTGGCAATTTAGCCTAAAAAATGGCGGACACCATGAAATGTGTCCCGATTTGATTTTTTGGATATGATTTCACATTTTGAGCTACGTATAAAGTCTGTGTAGCTAGCCGGTCATACTGCAACACATTTGACGGAGAAAAAAAAATCTGGCAATTTAGCCTAAAAAATGACGGACACCATAAAAAGTGTCCCGATTTGATTTTTTTGATATGATTTCACTTTTTGAGCTACATATAAAGTCTGTGTAGCTAACGGGTCAAACCGCAACACATTTGACTGGGAGAAAAAGAAATCTGGCAATTTAGCCTAAAAAATGACGGACACCATAATAATGTGTCCCGATTTGATTTTTTGGATTTGATTTCACATTTTGAGTTACGTATAAAGTCTGTGTAGCTAACGGGTCAAACTGCAACACATTTGACGGAGAAAAAATAATTCCGGCAATTTAGCCTAAAAAATGACAGACCCCATAAAATGTGTCCCGATTTGATTGTTTGGATATGATTTCATTTTTTGAGCTGCGTATGTAGCTAACGGGTCAAACCGCAACACATTTGACGGAGAAAAAACATTCCGGCAATTTAGCCTAAAAAATGGTGGACACCATGAAATGTGTCCCGATTTCATATTTTGGATATGATTTCACATTTTGAGCTACATATAAAATCTGTGTAGCTAGCCGGTCATACTGCAACACATTTGACGGAGAAAACAAATCCGACAATTTAGCCTAAAAAATGACAGACACCATAAAATGTGTCCTGATTTGACTTTTTGGACATGATTTCACATTTTGAGCTACGTATAAAGTCTGTGTAGCTAACCGGTCAAACCGCAACATATTTGACGGAGAAAACAAATCCGGCAATTTAGCCTAAAAAATGAGTGACACCATAAAATGTCTCCCGATTTGATTTTTTAGATATGATTTCACTTTATGAGCTACGTATAAAGTCTGTGTAGCTAACTGGTCAAACCGCAACAAATTTGATGGAGAAAAAAATTCCGGCAATTTAGCCTAAAAAATGACGGACACCATCAAATGTGTCCCGATTTGATTTTTTTTATATGATTTCACTTTTTGAGCTACGTGTAAAGTATGTGTATAATGAACTGATCAAACCGCAACACATTTGACGTATCAAATGATGTTCGCATTTCAAATTTTATCTCCAATATAAGTTTACATTAAATAATCGTGATTTAGCCGAAAAGGTGTTTTTAAGTAAGCTTATTTTTATTATTTTTGTTTATTATTTTGATGAATGAAATGATGGATAATTTTCAAATCAAATGTTTAGAGACATTTCGAGAATCAAACTATCCATTATAACAACACATCGCTAACAATGTGAGTGTGACAGTCATCGAATCTGGTTCCGCTGGGATCCTAAAGTACCAACCACATTAAACATGTCTACCGAAACCGCTCAACCAAAAACCATGCAACCCGATAACCGCAAAACCCGCGAACCGCGAAGCCCGAGAACCGCTCTAGTTCAACATGCTTTCCAAAGATATCTGTACATGTGTGGGTAAACTTAAAATCTAAATTTTGAAGGACTGACAATTCACAGTTAACCCACATTAATATAATTTTGAAGCAGTGGTACACTTTAAAGTATTAATATTGACAAACTAGCAAATGAATATGAAACGTCAAAAATTATGGACATTCTTTAACCTAGATGCGTCTTTTTCTGGCAATATCCCAAAAGTTGGACTTGGAACTTCTAGGGTCATCAAAGGTGTAATTACTTTTTCAGTATGTCCAATAAGTGGGTATTTTATGTTTGTAAGTACAAATAACTTATAGTGTCAACATGTAAACTTGGCTCTTGGGTATTGGAGGTCTTGTGAGGGAAATGTTTCAATGTGGCGATATCGCGATATTTGATTACCATATTATTGCGATTGGCAAAAGACTGGCGATACCCAAGCCTATCTCCGAGATGCGCAGAAATCCGCCATTTTGTACAAATTTTAAACCGACAGAAAAATTCTGCGCATGTACGTGTAAACCAATGGGATTTTTAACTCTGGACGAAAGTGAAAATGAACTGCCGATATTTCAGATTTACCATACTTTGTTTTAGTTATTTGAAGATGAAACTCAATCTTTAGGTTTGGCTTTGATGGTATGTGATCAGAGATCAAGTAGGGAATCTTTTGGCGTAGCACTTTTGATACATATTTGTGCATTAGTGTTCAAAAGTGTGTCGCATTTCGTGTTGCTACATTGGTTAAATCGAACGCTGCGTGGTGGTATGCACTATGCAGGTTATTACAGGGCTTGGGCTCTACTGTGGGTTGGGTTTGGGAATTCACGGAGAGTGAGACTTACGGGATACGGGTACCCGTGACACGCACGTATAGAATGACCCGTGTCACGTAAGAGAAAAAGCACGGGATAACTCAAGCCTATTAATGTTGTTCACAAAATGTAATGATTGAAAGTCTTTTTTTTGCCCAGTCATTTACTACATGTAGTAGGCCTAATAATAGTCAAATATGTGACCTGGCGCGTTAAAATGAGCGTAAAGTCGCTTGGGGAGCCTTGGGGCTGATTTTGGGTTATGGCCTGAAATAGTCAACTTGACAAGGGAAGTCGAAAATGAGATATTTTCATTTTCAGAAAGATGAAACTATTTATGTATCACATTCCGAAGTATTAAGAAAATATTTTGGGTCTAAATATGTTTTTAAGTAATTTTAGAGAGGGTATTTTATTCTTACATCTCAAGAAATGAACGCAAAGAGAGGGGAAATGTCTCGAAATTATTTTGTTTACATCATCAATTTCAACGGGTTTAAAATAGTATCCACTATGGCAAATTTGGTATGGTCTTAAAGGTCGGGGCTTTCAAAGCTATTAATAGTAGTTTGAACCCTGTAAATTCCCAAATGGACCAATGACAGACCGTTTAATAAGAGGTATTTGGCATAAACAATCTTTTGATTAAGTTTTGACAGAAAATGTAGGAGTGCCAACTGCCAAGAGACGATAAGCTTCACTGACTTTTTCTCCAATTCAATAATTCAGCGGTGATTAAATTCAATTTATCATAATTTTACTTTGAAATGGCCTATTATAACAACTTAATGTCATTTTAAACCCGAGGACATCTATTTTCTGAAAATTAAAAAAAAAAATTAAAAAAAATAAAATAAAAATTAAAATAATTTTTTGCGACTTTACGCTCATTTTGTGGTGCCAGGTCACATATAATAATTCTAATTGAGCTCTATCTGTAAATATCAAAATCAACGCAGACAATCTTGTACAACATTATGTATATTAGCAGAAACTTGAAATAGAAATGTGCTGCTATTTGTAGAACAGTGCGCGTCAATTTGGTTCATTTCCAGGTGACTGTCCTAGAGCCAACAATATGCTTTAAAGTATCCCACAATGCATTGCTATATCTTGGTATCCCACGATGCTTTGTTTTGCGGTTGCCAAGTACTTCATAATGCACTGTTAGGCCAACAAACAAAAAAAGTTGACTTGCCCTTTCCGACCGACCCTAATTTTCGGAAATCTAGGGTCGCTATTTTTTTTTTTTTTTTTCAAAAAAAAAATTTGAAAAAAAAATTTGAAAAAATTGAAAGAAGCACATAAGGTTTCACACCACTAAATAACGTCTGGCCCTACCCCCTTTGAGGCAAAAGTCCAAAACCGGCCCGTTTCTATGCCGAAACGGGAGACCTATTGTAAATTACAGTTTAAAATTAGGGTATTTACTACAAGTTATGGCGAAATTAATATAGTGTGAATTTTGACAGACACATCAGCGTTCTTCAGGTCCAAAAAAATTGATGCAATGATGATTTTTTAATATTTTAACAGAGACATTTGTGTTCAGGTCATTTCCGGTATCTGACGCAATAATCTTAATCAACAATTGCGTGTGACCAGGAAAACTCAACTCGTACTTTTTGAAAAGGCTCTAGCTCAAAATTATGCCGGTTACCCCCCATATATGAGTTGTTGAGTTAGTAGTCATGGCTTTCATCTTCAAGTTGAAACCAAATTTCAAGTTACCAGTTTCTTATAACGTCGAGAAATATCCATTTTAAAAGTGTGCATTTCACGTGTAACCCTATGGGAGATGTATTTAGTGGTGTGCAACCATAACAATAAAGAAAGATCAAAACGTGTTTTTAAGTAGTATCTGCTTGTTTAAAAATCAAAAAAAAAATTTTTTAAAAATTAAAAAAAAAAAAATCCAAAAAAATCTTTAAAACGTGTTTTTTGTGCAGTAAATTTTCAAAAAATTTCAACAAAAAAAAAAAAAAAAAAAAAAAAAAAATCCGACCGTCCGACCCTGACTTTGACCCTGAAAGGGCAAGTCAACTTTTTTTTTTTTTTTGCCTTATATTTAGGTATCCCATAATGGTTTTGATAAAATTCTGTACCCGTACCATATTGTGCTAGTTCAACTACCCTGTGATCTATTTTAAAGTCTTCTTCTGTGCGGTGATGTTGGTTCTTATTCCAGTGATATGAGAGTAAGCCATGGTGTTGTCTGTAATCTGGGCATAACAAGTGTTGGTAACACTCAGTTATCCGTATTGAACCGGTTTTGTAGGCTTGATCTGTCAGTTGGTGGTACAGTTTAATATTTAATTTTAACGCAATTTTCAATTTTCAGCATGGTAAAAGCTGCTGTGTAGGGGGTGGGGGGGAGACTGCTCTCTGTTTCCCTCCCAGCAACGTTATGCCACTGCACCGCCTCCTGATGTTACGCTTAATCAGATGTATAACACTGATTTTGTTCCTGCCTCATATGAGATTTAACCACTTGTAGTATTTCCATGGTCCAATGCTGTATGAGCTATCGTCCAAGTTGCATAAACTCTATAGCGCTAGGGTCTTGCTGGCGCAAGTATCGGGTTCACAGATTGGGCACAAAACTAATGCTACAAGTGTATACAAATGCCCTATTAGAGTATCCTTACGCTATGTTTCTTGACTGAGAAAGGCCATCTACAATCAGGGAAAAAAGGTTGGCACACTTTGTCCGAATTAAGGAAAAAGCGGGGCCCCTCTCTCCCCCGAGGCAATGTTGAGTAATGTTATCAGAAGCCTTGGCAGTTCCCCCAACATTGATTGATGGGGGTGGGGAAAGGATATAAGAAAGGGGAGAGACCTCTGCTTTCTATTAAACAGTGCTATGTCCCACAAGTGTGATCTCGATTGCGAGCACAGTAATAGTTGTAATAAGTTGCGTCAAGTGTGCCAACTATATTTTTCCATGATTGTAGTATCTCCGCTTTGAACATGGAATATAGCAAATAGTTCAGTTACGGGGGGACTCAAGGAAGTTTTTGATCTATTTTTTTTAATTTTGTGAGTGCTGTAATTATTGAACTATTATTCAAATGCATATATAAGTAAATAATTTTGGAAAGGAAATGGATCAGAGAATCTAAATTCGGTGTCAGTTTTGACCACATATGTAGATTTTTTGAGAAAATCACAAAATTCACTTTTTAACCCAATTTTTTTTTATAACAAAAAATATTTTTATGATGATTTGGGACAATTTCTACTAAAAATTATTTTTGTTAGCTTTGTTCCAAAAAAATTGGGTCAAATTTTTTTCCCCATCAAAATTGATGCAAAATTTGGATTCTCTGATCCATTTCCGTTCCAAAAATGTATACTTTTATACACATTTGAGTCATAGTTCAATAATTACAGCACTCACTAAATAAAATAAAAAAACCTTGCTTAAGTCCCCCTTATGTTTTGTTTTCCTTTCATTCTGTAAATAGACTTACTCCCCCATAATAAACCAATGGACTTATGAATCAGTCAGTATGCATGTCACGCGTGCAGCGTCTATTTTCTAAGCACACAGCACGGCGTGACCTCGCCACTACCGAGCAATACCGAATGTAAACATTGAAAACATCACACATTTCACGTCAATTTGTCTCGATATTTTACACTCAAAATTAAAATTGAAGACATTGATTATATCAGAAAAGGGTCAGTATTTATGTACATGCGTTGATATTTGTCAAAACTAAACTATTTTGGGGTGAAAATAGAGAAATTCCAAATGCATTATTTTTGGAGATTTAAAAAAAAAAGTTACACTAGAAAACGGCTAATTTCATACCTTTCTACAATACCGTCCTCTTTGATTATTCCCTGTAATCGTTGTAAGAATCCTTGTTTAGTGAAAACTATCAAAATATTGGGACGATATCATCCTAAACGGTCAATACCACGAAAATAGTAGCATAAAGTATTTCCGGACCTGACGAAAATAATATTCCGGTCGATTAAGGTAATTCAGATCAGACCGGGCTATGACGTCAGGGGCTTGGCTCAAGTTCCGCTTTCTCATTGGCTGCTTGGCAAGACCAATAATTCGGGTCGTGTGCACAGCGTTTGTCAGAGGGTGTCGGTAGGTTATGTGGGGAGACGGGTTCCTGGGGTTTGAGAGTGGATTTGGAGGAGTCACAGAGTGTATGGAGGATGATAATATAGAATAATTAATTTTGTTCCCGGGATTTTTTCCAAATTGGCTTTTTTAAGTTCTGACAAAAGACATTTGTCACTTCAGGGATCACTTCCCATCACAGAAAATTAAATCAGAGGGAAAACGCCGCCCTCCCCAGTCCCCCAACCACCCCCCCCCCCCATGTCCCCTCTCCCACACACCAACCCCACACAAAATGCATCTTTTAAATTGAAATATCAATCGCAACTCGCAAGTGAAATCAATATCGATTTTATTTCCAATAATTGAAAACTTTGGTATCTTAAAAATGTTGTTTTTTTACAAAATCAGATTCACTTTATACCATTATCATGATCAGTAGTGACTCTCTAGATTGAAAACTCATCACTAAAATGAAATAGAATGTTTGATGGGGGGGGGATCAAAAATCTAATAAGTCATGCATGGTTCAGTAATCAGTATGCATGACCGAGTGGTTTTTTTATTTATTATAAATATCAATTGCAACTGAAATCGATTGCGATTTTACTTTCAATAATTGAAAACTTTGGCAAAATCAGATTAATTTACCATCAGTAGCGAATCTATCTAGATTGAAAATCCATCACTAAAATATAGAATGTTTGATGAGAAAAATTGCAAAAATCTATTAAAGGTATATTATGTGATCTTTTTCAGGGAACGCCCTCAATCCTCGAGAGAAAAAAAATGAAAGCAGATTTTCTTGCAGATTTACATTCCTGATCATAAATGGTACATAAGGCGATACGATTCTTAATTACTTCAAAATCATGGTTTTAGAGTGAAAATAAACTGTCAGAGTCTGCACTGACAACTTATTTTTACTCTAAATTCACTTTAAAACCATGATTTTGAGGTAATTAGGAATCGTATCGCTCTGTAACTTGGTATATATTCATAATTTATGACCAGAAATGTAAATCTGCAATAAAATCTGCTTCCAATCCAAAAAAGGACTGAGGGCATCCCCTGGAAAGGATCACATGATATACCTTTAACGGTATATTACAGTGACATACCCAGGGGGGGGGGGGGCTAAAATAATTCCGTCGGCACACACGAGGTTCCGTCGGTACATTTGCGATTTCGACCATGCAATTTTTTCGGCCGGTTTTGAGGGCAACCACATCGCTACCCCCATGAGTGCTTTGTTTTTTCTTCAAATTTGTATCCACATTTTTACATTTGATAAATGAGGCTCTATGTGAAAGATGAACAATTTTGCAATGGCGTTTTGTTAAAATTGAACGCTGTTTCAATGTGTTTGTTCAATTATAAATCTGACTATAATAAGTAGACCACTTCGTCGTGGGAATGCAAGAACATCGCAAGTGACATTTTGCAGGAGAAGTATTTTTTGTTCAATTTTGTTAACTTCAATTAAATTGTTTTACAATCTTAATGTATATTTGATTGAAAATTAATTAATTCTTATTCAAGGTTGGTTAAATGGATAAAATGTGTGGATTTGCCTTATTTTCATAAAAACAAACTATTAATAACTCAATTTGGCTGAAAATGTGACTTACTACGTACGTTCTTGCATCCCCCGCGAGTACAGATTCCTTATATAATTCCTCAAACAAAACAAATTCATAAGTTTAGCATTCAAGTGCAAATTTATTAAAACTTGTAAATCTCAAGAGAAACTTTGCAGAAACTGTTCCCGCAAATTTGTTGCAACTTTTATTGTCCACACACATGTCATTTGGAGAATCCAGCATGAGATGATATCATTATTCACTTTATTCGGGGGTTTTCCAAGCGTCAAATCAGTCACATTCCTTATTATCACTTTGCATTTTCCCCTCAAGAATAAAAATTGAAAGTCCTGCGTAAATTATCCGAGAATTCGGTCTCCCACGATCCTTGAATATCATCCTGAAGTCTTTCCATGGTCGCTTTGATCAAGAAGCCTTGATGGGTAGTTACTGTCTTTTCCTTATTATCACTTTACATTTTCCCCTCAAGAATAAAAATTGAAAGTCCTGCGTAAATTATCCGAGAATTCGTCTCCTACGATCCTGAAGTCTTTCCATGCTTGCTTTGATCATGATGATGAAGCCTTGATTTGTAGTTACTGTCTTTTGAAGCGGATATCCGGCAGGTACTGCTGGTATCTGTAAGCAAAACATGGAAAATGAAGAAAAGAAAAAGGATTAATAAATAATACATTTCATTCAGACAAACGCGCTGTTTCGAGCCTGAAAAAAAATATATACACAATTACAAGAATCACCTTTCGCCCGTTTTGGTTTTCAATCATATTCCATTATGTATGACTTTGACACGATACATTAATGTTTGATAGGTATACACACACGGTACGGTAACGGTGTAGGCCTACACAATCAGTACATTCGTAATTTGATTTACATTGCAGTGAACTGGAGTAGCAGAATTCTGCAGCTTCAAAAGAGCATGACGTAAACACAGGCTCTCTGAGGCACCATTTTTTCCGAAAATCATGAACTTTTAACATTCATTTTCATAAACTTGAGAAAGGTCGTCCCTGTCGAATTTGATATCACTCGTTAGGACTTTTCGTTTTCTTCACAAATTTCGTCATCATAATCTACGTAATCTCACCAAACGGTCCAGTCCACGGTTACAAAAACGGCATCATGAGAAAGCATATTTTCTACTCATTTATTTAATCGTACTGTAAAATCCTTATTTATCATGCTTCAATGGAAATTTCGAGATTGTTTTGAAGAAAAATAAATAAATATTGTACTAACCCCACCATCTTTGATGCACACTGATCCGAAAGGCACCGATTATGCCCGAACATGGCGATCGTCCGGAAAATCCCGAACATCGCGACTTCGGAAATTTCCGGAATCATTCGATTCCTGAAATAGAAAAGTTGACCTCGGACGCTCCACAGCGTGACCTGCAGGCTGACTGGAATGTTTAATATCATAATCAATTGTTTAATGGAATAAAAGTATTGACAAAACAAAATTAGTAAGTTTGTAAATGCACTTCCATTTTGTGCTTCATTTGGTTAGTAGTCGATGCTTACTTTAATCTCAATAGATAATTGCAAATTAAAAAAATCATTAAAAACATAGAACAAGATATACTGAGTACCCAGGATTTTCACATCTATTTTGTCTTGAAGGTAAATATTAAATTCTGTAACAGGCCAGGGTTATAGCTATGCAGGTCGGGTGTACCGGCACTCAAGCTGGTAGGCAATTTTGTGGATAGAATCATTAAACTGCCTCATAAAACAAGAAATTATGTGGCAGGAACCCTCAAAGTACATTAAAAAACCTAAAAATCATTAGAAGGCCTCTAGACCCCATGCCACGATCCACTGCACTTCATTCGCTACACTTACTGCGTTCACCGTCAGTAAAATTAGCCGGCACTCAATCTGGCCTAGATATAACCCTGAAACAGGCACAAATATTGAAAAATAAAAAATCATTAAGATTTGTTATTTTGCTTGAAGGTGAACCCTACAATGATTGATCCAAAGTCTTACGTTAATATTATTCTTTTCTATCTAAATTAATATAATTACAATGTCAAATGAAAATGCCAGAGTTTAAAAATGTTATTATTACTAACCACCAACATACAGTACCTTAGGCCAAGCAAAACAAATGATGTGTTTCTTGTCCCCTAACAGTTGCTGTTTTAGAAATGTTTCAATTAGTCTCTTATTTTGTCATTTAATCCAGCAATTTGACATAATTGCTTATTATAAGCAATTTTAAAGATTTTCGTCATTTAAAAAAACTAAGGTGAACAAAAGTGCAAGCACGCCACAAATTGAAATAACTGATATGAACAAATGTAAGATTAATTTACTCAAAATACAAAAGCTAAGGCAGATGTTGGCCCCAACCGTATCAAAATATTTGGAAGGGGTGGGGTAGGAGGGTTGGGGTGGGAGGGTTGGGGATGGGTGGAGTGGGGTGGGAGGGTTGGGTGTGGCAGGGATGAAGATATATTCCATTCTGTACCCAAGAGATTGATACCTATGGCCAAATGAGCAGAGATGTCAATTTTTAGGAAATTTCCTGATTTCAGACAAATTTTGGGTCAAAATGCCGCGCCGTTTTATTTCTTTTCAGGAGGCGGTTTTAAGGCATTTTTGCCCAAATGTATGCATATTTTAAGGAATTTTCACCATTTCAGAATATTTTAGTGGTACTGACTGACATGATTTTTTTTAAAAATCTGCTTTCTCCTTAGTATCAGCCAGGCCTGCAACCACACAAAACTAGTATTACTATGGTAATCGAGGTTAAAAACCTGTACTTTGGACATTGCCAAACCATTATTTGCAAATCATAAATATAACATTTAGAGTTTTTTGTAATTTGCGAAAATATTCACCAAACTATTTGATTTTAACATGTTTTTTAAAGACCCCCCTAAAAATCCCACAAAAAAAACAAATTAAAAGTAACTATACAAATAGGAATTTCATATATATACCCCTTCATACATGCACTGCACCATTTTACATACAGCACATACACACATACGAAGGAACGCGCTATAGCATACGCCAGGCTAGCCGAAGACATTATATAAAATGTGTATGCACAAAAATTGGACTGCAGGCGAAAACAAATCAATAATATGCCAACAACGATTTGATTAGTTCGGTATCATGTCGCTTGTTTCCTGTCGTTACAAAATGTCACAGCGATTGCAATGCAATGTGATTGTATCTCTATTCTGCAGACTATGTAGGTCACACGCTCGCTGCAGACTGCGGCGGTGGCCATGATTTGACTTCTTTTCAGTGACATTTCTGACAAATGGGCCACGTTCAAACCAAAATGGGATATTGTAAAATCGTTGTCGTTGACGATGCATCTCTTGTTTGTGCAACCAATAGAGGTTCTCCATGTAACGGATTAGGCCAAACAAAGAAGAAAGTCTGTCCCAGAAACATTTTACAAATAAGCTAAGTGCTGTGCAATTTTTTTTATTATTTTTTTTAGAAAATAGGCTATGAGGTTTGCAATAAAAAAATTCTCGATTTTTTTTGTCGTTGCTAATCCAAGCTTACAGAGAATTTTTTTTAACCTTTTTATTAAAAAATTTAAAAAAATCAAAAAAATCAACAACAAAAAATCAAAAAAGCAGAACCCCCCCCAATTTTTTTTATTTAGCCATCAGCACATAGACCTACGCGCGGTAGCTCATTTCACACACCAATGCGGGCGGGCTTCTGAGACAGACCTTCTTCTTTGTTTGGCCTTAGCTGCCATCTTGTCGGGAAAGATAACGGTTTTCAAGATTTTCAGAAAGAAGACACACCTGCTTCACGATATGTGGGCCCATTTGGTATCCCGATTCATACAATGAATTGGATGTCACGCACCAATTCAATTGAACGTAGAATAGGTCGGGTGCGATTCCCCTTTGTAGTCTGTTGTGCATGGCTACATGGGTAACCTCTTTCCAATTTGCTTGGAATTTTTCAAAGTACCGTGTTACTTTGACAAATTTCAAGAAAATCAAGTATACACCTAAAAAGCAACTTTCGATTACACACCTAAAAAGCGACTTAAACTTTTTAGGTGTATAATTAATTTAACACTTTCCACGCGGCTATTATTTTTAACATACACAAAACAGATTTTGAGAAACCTTTTAACAATTTTCAAAGTCTATCTCAAGGATTACTGACCCAATACTAGGCATGTTTATACTTATGTCAATGCATTTCACAAGATGATTCCAAATATGGTATTAAAATTCCATAATTTTGACATTTTTTAAACATTTTGTGAAATATTGGAATGTCGTCTGCAGCTGCCTGCCGCGTGGAAAGTGTTAACACTTTTCATTTCGCAAAATGTTTCAAAAATGTCAAATATGGTATTGAATTTCATTACTATATTTGGATTCACCTGTGAGAAATGCATTGAAATAAGTACATGTATAAACATATTGGTTCAGTAATTAATTCACTTTTTTTCATAGAAACATTTTGGGACAATATCGTTTTGGAGACAATTTTGATTTTTGCAAAATGAATTTGGTACATTTCGACTTCCAGTGCTGAAACCGTGTATTCTGAGTAGTCTTACTTCACCGGGATATCAGTCATACAGGGTGAATCAAAAAACATTGTGCACAATTTAAAACGACCATTTGACCTTGATGCGTGCATTGAACCATGAAATGTTTGTTGTTTGTATAAAGCGTTGTTAATCTAGTTTATCCTTCCAAAAATGAAAGTAATCGACTGAAAAATAAGCAAACTGTGTCACGTTTTGTAAACTGTCTGCGTTTTTCGCCATTACTATGTAAATTGATTTTGCTAAAATGGTCATTATAACCACATCAATTATCAAAACGTTCCTGAAATATTAATTCTTTAACTCTGGGATAAGCAGTTAATCTTCTGATACCAAAGTGTCAAATAAAAATACAAGATCTGAATACCTGCATCAGTGACTGGTGATGCTGCATCAGTGACTGGTGATGCTGCATCACCAGTCAACCTTCAAGAAGTGGAGGCACATGTCAGAGCTGAAGTGATATATCCCTTCGCTGCAACGTGCTCCATAATCATCATGCTGCTGTAATATTCATGTCTCAACTGTGTAAATCCCATAGGAATGGCAAAAAACACGGCCAGCTTACAATACGTGCCGCAGTTTGCTTATTTTTCAGTCGACTACTTTCATTTTTTGGGAGGATAAACTAGATTAACAACGCTTTATACAAACAACAAAAAGTCCATGGGTCAATGCACGCATCAAGGTCAAATGGTTGTTTCAAATCGTGCACAATGTTTTTTGATTCACCCTGTATTGAAGCCATGGGGGGTGGGGGGGGGGGGGGGACACAGATCATTTTTGTTTTAATATGTTTTCATTTCTTATTCTTGTATAGTGGGTGTGGGTTTGGATGTCAACAGGCAATTTGATTGGTTTTTAGCTGATTTACAACAGCTGATATGCACTATATATTATGAGACTGGTAATATATAGTGTTGGACGGGGCTTATCATTCGAATAATAATACCTTCAGTGCGTATGGTCATCAAATTATATGCGCTTCCTACACGATGCCGGGTTGTGCGTATAACGCAGAATTGTCGTGTGTGCGTGTGCTAAAGAACGCGATTATTCATAGCAGTTAGTTGGTAAACAACTTGCTGGATTTTGCCGATTTTATAAAGGGGAAAATTTGTTGTTTGATTAAAATAAATCTAACAAAAAGCGTGAGGATTTTTATGATAAAAGATAAAAAATAACCAATAAACTAAATATAAGAATGAGAATAAAATATAGTTAATAGCTGTTTTGCTATATACGTTGGTCTCATAATGTATAGGCTGTACCATATTTGAGTCGTCGTGTATGGTACGACTCCCAACATTATGAGACCAACGTAAATAGCAAAACAGCTATTAACTATATTTTATTCTCTAAATAATATAGTAAATCAAAAATATTCATTACATCAATTATAAAAACAGTCGTGGTGTCCCAAGCGACTACATTGCATAATCATATTTGTCTTGCAGATGCCCAGCAGTTTCTCTGCACATTTTAGGCATGGCACATACATACACTACCTTGGGAAACCAGCGTGGCGGATAAACCCACGGATTAATATCGTATGCCCTGTTAGGGACATAAGACACCGTCACTATTGACCATTGTAATTGAATCACTGGTAACTTAATCCACACATAAGATGTACGATGTGTTATGTACAGAAACGTTCTCAAGACGTCAAAACTATAGAGCTCGAGTTTCTTCTCCGTTCGTTGTCATCTCTTGGTGATTCTTGAATGCGTTTTGACCTAATTGGATGCTCAGGGGAAGATGTCGGTTGTTATCGGGAGAAGGCTTATTAGAAATCACATGTGAGCAGTGTCCAAATATACCTCAACGTCATGCATTCTTGCTTCTTGCTTGCACAGTTGATTAACTGCCGTTCTATAGTTGATTTGTCTATCACAAGCCTAGGGGGGGGGGGGGGGGGGGGGGTGGGATGGGGGTAACTCAGATATTTTTTTGGAAGGGGGGGGGGGGGGCTAACTCAGATAATTTTTGTAAAGGGGGGGGTCACTTAGATAATTTTATGGAAGGATGTGCCGCCAGCAGAAAGGAAATTGAACCAAACATTTACCAATTTTCGGGGGGAAATGGACCCATATGATATGTTTACTGGAGACCCATGATAATTGTCCTATATATTTGTCAGATTTTGCTAAAATTTCTGTGAAAAACAGCAAAATTAAGGATTTTAGACTCATAAATTTACCAAAAATGGCTATGAAAAGGGGTCATTTATTTACCAGATAAGTGAAAAATGGGGCCCTATTCGGTGGCACATCCACGTAACCTCATATCCACTAAGTACCCCCCGCGGATCACGTTATAACTGTGTCATTCAGTAAATGCGTTATGAGCCCACTGGAAGCGCTGGTTTATACATTCACATGTAGAAGACACACACATGTGCGTAAATGTTGTGCCTGTATAGTTACGTTACTGTCCGGAGGAAGAAAAATAGAGTATAGAATATTTGTATTGGAATTAAGGCAGAAGCAGAGTCGACTGTTAACTGTGTCTTTTATAACTACATTTTGATTTTGACTCAATTATAAGTAAAAATATGGCCACTGTATGGGAGTGTTAACCCAAGAAAAATGAAATTCATCAAAATCACATTTTTTAGGTAAAAATGTGTTCCTAGAGAAGTATCTTTGGATGATTTTGGTACAATTTCTGCATTTTTTACTGCAATTATAAACCATAAATTAAATGGATTCTCTGACTCATTTCCTTTCCAAAAATACTTTTATGTCCATCACATTTTACAGTTCAAAAGTTACAGGGCTTGATAAATTTTATATTGTTTTGGACATGTTTATTCAGCCCTGCGCAAAGTTAACCCTCCTCAGGCGGGCGGGCGGTTACTAAGTACAGCCCTGATTCTGATGTTAACAATATCATAGGGCACACTAATGCGCGGTATACATTGAATGCCCTGTCTATGCTCTATATAAATAGCATAATCTAGAGCGCTATTTGGGGTACTAAATCATCACAGACTTGCCATAACACGGCAAATGTGGCCGCCTCTCGGAAAAATATGACTATAAATTGGAGCATTGTGCCCTAAAGTAAGGCGTGCCACCTGGACGGAGATAATTTAACCTATTATTAATCGGCGTTTTTTGTGCGCTCTTATTGTGCACTGATTTGTTTGCGGTATGCGAGAGCAGGCTTATGGCTGATTTAGATGGGATGCATTGGGACTACCTGTCAGAGCAGGATCCCACGTTAAGATATAGTGGTAAGATAACTTCAAACAGGTCTACTGCAGGCAGATTGATGTTTTAAGGTTCTGATTTTAATTTATATCTTTACTTTTATTTTCATTTTTTTGTTATCTTTATGGTTTCACATTAGTATTCGACAAAAAACCCAATTAAAATTAATAAATTAAATGTCAGTTTTTATATTGCGCTTTTCCAATTATTATGCTCAAAGCGCGTACATTTACTCCGGTGCCACAATAAGATACATCAGAATCAGTTCGCTTCACTTAGGTTTTGATGCATATCATACAAATGCTGATAATTGCGCATATTCATATCCGGCACTTAGATTGTGATTATCCCCAGACAGCTACCCATTTTTACACCTAGGTGGGGAGAAGCAAGTGCGGTAAAGTGTCTTACCCAAGGACACAACACGTTGGCTGTGGTTGGACTCGGACTCGCAACCTTCCGATTATGAGAAAAAAGACAAAACCAACTACACACACCATGAAATCTATTTCCCCAAAAATTATTTCTGCAAATACCAAGTTAAAAAGAACGACATTTATCTGTCGGGAACGTTGAAACAAGATCTTTTTTTAATAATATGAGCAGCTGGCTTATAATGTAATAGTTTTAAAAAGGGTGGAAATAAGTGACTTTTTATTAAATGCTGAAATATTAGCTGGTCCAGGTGTGTTGCTTGCTCATCGTAAAATTAGAAATGTTTGTGTGGATTTTAATTTCATTGTCATAAAACACTCCTCAACAGTAATAAATAACCTGACACTTCACTCCCAAAATCTATTGTAAATCTGAAAAGATGCACTCATTGTCCTGAGTGCTTGTGGTTTCGAGTTTTGGTGTAATGAAACAAGTGAAACGGCTGTATAAAATACAATAAAATCGCGTCAGTGAATGTATCCAATATTTTTAGTTGTTCAACTTTTTGGACAGATTTGAATTTTCTTCCACCAACACATTTTTTTAAAGATATTAAATATATCATAACATAGTATAAGAGACAATTTGTTGGCGCACCAGACTACTGAGACGTACTCGTATTGAATACAGGACTTTTCAAACATGCGAGTCATACAGGTGCGAACGAGACAGACATAGCACACATTTTCTACAACATTTCAATAGACAAGTATCCCTGCTTTTCATCATCTCTGGTTAGACACCCTTACGCAGGTGCGCCAAAAAGGTAAAAACGAATGACTTTTATCCGATTCTTTATATAAATGCCCAATCAAACACCTGTAAAGAAAGGCACTAACGCTTTGTGAAAATAAATATATAACCTGCCTGTGTAATTGGGTTTACAAAGGTTAAACGCCAAAACTAATAAACTGATGAGACTTACATAATCTAGGTTGCCTCATCCGAGCACAGACCACAGAAAATAATGTAGGCTACCCACAATGCATTATTTCATTTCAATTCTTGGATAGAGATTACTTTAGGTCCCCGGTTTGCATCAATATACGGTAGAATAAAGTATTGTATGATAACCATATGATGCACGTTATTCCATCAAAGACTTGATGTTTGTTTGTGACCTCTTAGATTTACCAAACAAAACAGATTTTTCAGAAACCTTTCCCAACTTTCAAAATCTATCCCAAGAATTACTGAACCAATACTAGGCATGTTTGTACTTATTTTAATGGATTTCTCATGGTGATTCCAAATATGGTGATGAACTTCAATAATTTTGACATTTTTGAAACATTTTGTGAAATTTTGGAACTGTCGTCTGCAGACGACTGCAGCTTGGGAAGTGTTAAAGTTGGCAGCCATACATAGAGGGATGTGGGGACCCAGTCTAGAGCTATCAAGTAATAGAGGATCATGGGAATCTTCTTTGGGCACGGATGAACGGAAGTTATCCTTCATTAAGAATCTCTCAAGGGTCGTAAGGAACATAACAAACACCGTGTCCATGGCTATTAATAGCAGTTGGTATGGTCGTTG
Organism: Ophiura sarsii; assembly: GCA_035610835.1. Lineage (NCBI taxonomy): Eukaryota > Metazoa > Echinodermata > Ophiuroidea > Amphilepidida > Ophiuridae > Ophiura > Ophiura sarsii. The sequence goes on from CM069454.1 coordinate 65,303,152, forward strand.
TCGCCATTATTAAATAGTAGGAGCCCCAGACCTCAAATTGAGGGGTTGACCCCTGATCTCCTAACATACTCCTAATTGTATTATTTTCTGGCAGGGATACACTTAGTTAACAATAATTAATTGTCCTGCTCCTGTTCAACTCTTGCGAAATCCGAATATTACAACATCATTACACCACCCTTTTGGAAGACGAATTTCAGCATTATAATACACATCATAGGGGTAGGGGTAATACTATACGTCATATCTACTGTATCAAGCGGTAAAACTATCTGATGTCATATCATATTTTGAAAAATGGTACATACACCAAAACTAGGGAACCTTGTCTGGGTTTTTTTTATCAAGGTCAGGGTCAAATGAGAGTTAACATCACACTAAAAATACAGACCAAATATAATGTAGACATATTTTTTGTATTAATATTACCAATACAGTTTATTTATGTATAAGGTTCATATCATATTATAATATAGCATAGTGATACCATAGTTATGTTCAACTCATATTACCAATCATTCATAAACACATAATCCTCATGTACATGTATGTGACCTTAAACGTCATTTACACCTCCTCCAGGTGTATCTTAAGACATTCTTAAAAAAAACATAATAATAATTCAATAATCTAAATATGAATATACGCTATTCATGTTGTTATTAACGTTTGGCTCTTTTAATTTTGGACATTTCTTAAGACTCTTTACGACTGCCAACTTGTTGTCTGACAATAGGGTAAATGGAAAACTATCCACATTTCCAAAAACACACTAAGATCTTTACTCAATAACATAGACTTAACAGTTACACTTAACCCCTGATAGGTTCGAATAGTCTAACGGGTTGCAGGATTTGTGTACGGTTTCAATATTTTATATATATAAACAACATCAGTAATCAAAATATACATGGTGCTGATTCTGCTGAATTGCTGATACATTATTTTAGCACTAGGAAGATCATTAAGAGGAATCATTTAGGAAGATATTCTCAACCAGATGTTAACATTAGTCTAAGATATGGAGAAACATATATAGATCATGTTTGACTATATATTCAATATCTGTAATTATAACTGCAGGAATTCGATGACATTCCTTAGGATCTCCCCTATACACCAGCATGAAATGGTACTTTACATTAGCTTTTGCACACACGCCCCCTCAAAGACATTTGCCCTTAGGGCAATTGCATTTGAGTTTGTGTTTTACTGACCGTGACTCTGGTTTGGAAGGTTTCGTCATTGGTGTTGCTACTAAACAATCATTCTTGACTTTTCTGCCAAAAGAGCATGGGTTTGGTAGTTGTGGACTCTCTTCTGCAGCTCACTTCCAGATAGCAAGTTGATGGAGACTACATGCAACAGTTGGTGGAAGTGTACAAATATCACAATTCCTTGTTGCGAACATATGGGCACGTTCTCTATCCAGTGAATCATGATTGTTACCGTTGCCGTTGAATAATGAAAGAAAAAGAGCGGGTTGCATCGAAAATCACTTTATCTACTATAAGGATAGGCCTGGTGTTCCATACTCCACAAACGGGACGAGAGAATGTGCGCTTTCCAAGGCTGCTTTCTTTAAGGGCACTTCGCTTACCTCTTCGAAAAGGATAAGAAACGGTATCACAACCATGTATGCATTCAGAAGAATTGATGTAATGTGTAGGCTATATACTTGGCTTGTAGATTGCCGGCAATGGTGGGGCAAGGCAAGTAAACGTTTGTATTTGCCTTATGTATTCAGAACTCTGAAAGACCAGTGATCCTTGTGCTGAAGTAAATAAATAATGTCGGAATCAGTGGCTTCGATGACAACTCGTCCTAAGGTTTCGACACAATACTTTACGTGCGCAAATAGTCGTGTATCTGCCTCCTCGATCGTGTAGTAGAAATGACATTATTTGGAAGACTTTTCAAAAGACTCGGAGAAAAGGAGAGTAACTGGTCCTGACAATAGACCTCCCAGCATGACACCACTTTTATCAGGTAACGTTGCATGTTCCACTGTGGTATGACAAGTTTATCATGGAGCTCATCATTCTTGTTTTTGTCATACATTTTCCCCTTGGCTGTCTTTCTTCATATGTGAGGCTCTCATGCGGATGAAAGTCATATCTATCCCCGATAAATTGTATAAGATCGCATCCAGGTGGGTGGGCGTATGGGCAGAAGTTTCACCATGTATGGTACCTAGCTCGGAGAAATCCTTGCTGTACATATCCTGGAATATTTAGATAAAAGCAATAGCATCGATAATAACGCTGGTCTTGATAGCAGATGTAGGTAATTTATCCTGTTCTTTCCAGCCGGCGCCCAATTTATCTTTCACTGCAAGGATGTAATCAGCTTTCCCTTTATGCATGACGTACCCACAAGGGTGTTTCTCATCTGGTTCAAAGAGAGAGCTATGGCATGGTGTCCATTCGTAAGGAAACAGATCCAGCTTGTCACGTTTTTCCAATGTGTTGGCAAAATACAAATTCCTTAGCACAGCACTTTCATCTTAATAGGCTATCTTTGTTTTCATTGCAGGTGATACAACCTTTTTACACCTTTCAGCAAATGTGTGTATGCTCTCTGTCTAGCCTGAACATGCTGAACAAGATAAAATGACAATGACACTTTGCCTTCGAATTTAAAGGGATTGATCATCTTGGATTTGATTAGTTGCAGGATTTCACATATCGCACTGACATCCTTATATTAGCAGCAGAACTGGTTTCATGCTTTGATGAATCGTCACTCTTTAAATGGGACATTCTTGTGATACAATGGAACAGTTTCGTTTTCCTCTAGTTGACTTGCTGGTGATTTGCACTTCTCTTCTTTGAAGTTTGCCATCAGCTTCTCTACCTCATCCAGGGATTTGTCTGTTTCAAATACTGCAGTGTTTGCCTTCTCTGAATCGCCAGTTGCAATTGCCTCTCGCAGCACACTCATTTGCCCTGATAACAATGATACATAGTCAGGAGCATCTCGTTCCTTGACGAGCCAACCTTCATAAGCATTCAATTGCAAAGCAAACATTGCAGATTCTATGAGAGAGTGGGCTCTGAGCGAGCATGGCGTAGTAATCCTTTCTTGACATAAGCTTGTTTGCTGTGCCAGCCCAACATACATTTGCGCCTACAAGGATGTCTTCCAAGCCAGAGTTCTTAAACAGATATCCAACTGCACCGAGAATATTCATAGCAATATAAAAACCTCCAAGTCTGAGAATGACATTTCGGTACTTCTCTTGTTGCTTCTTCTGAAGACCAAGAACAATTTCATATATTGCCTGATCACATGTAACAACGCATACATTTTGCTCAAGTTTGTGAGATACCTTGATTAAATAATCAACAAGTTCTTGTACTACGTCTGGATTTGTAGGTGATTGAGGAAAGAATGTCCCATAACCTGTGAGTTTCAACGCCCTCAGATTCATGAATTATCTCGTGATACTTTGACCACTATATTGGCGTAGGATTATTTCCCCCTCCCAGTAGCCGTGTATTGCCCAGCTGGCACAAATGATAGAGGGTATGCAATTTCCCAGGGAATGATTTTCTTTCTGGCAATCAGGTACTCGGTTACATATTATTCTCAATTCAATAGGTTTTTAAGAAGGGAGGGATGGTAGTTATTTTATACTCGATTGGTATACACAATGCCTAGACACCTTACATTTACTATCTATGAAAAATATATATATACAACAAGTCTATTACTTCTGAAAAAATGTGTATTTAATGTTTCAGAAACTTTAAATCGAAAATCATGTAATAAATGTGTTCAGTTAGATGTAGTGCTACAGGTGACCCTTGACCTTATGGAATTTGACATACAATGGTAGTGAGTAGGGGTGGCTTTACTTTCATACTGAATTTATTTATGAAACCATTCTTAGAACTTGAAATAGGATGCATTGTTTATTCACTGCTTTTTGAATAAATTCACAGATTCAAATTTATAGTGAAATAGGTGGCCATTTTGTTCTTGGTATAACTAGAGTTTGCAAGAGAAAATAGTTGGCAGGACACTTAATCATTGTTCCCAAGGGTTGTACCTATCTAAAAACCTTACTTACAGGAGTATGTTCCGAGGTCAGGGGTCAAAACATTTCTAAGCCGATTTTGGAGGTCTGGGGCTCCTACTAAAAGGATCACAAGTCTGATTTAACGCAATTAGTTTTTTGGACGTAAGTATAATGTACCTGTTAATACACAATTGACCTTTCTAACACTGTGCATTATTCGTTAGTGCTGTGGCATTCATAACAATATCATTACATTGAAATCATACGGAAGGTTATTGCCATTGTTATGCTTGATAGAAACATGCTACAGTGCACAAATGAAATTGCAACTTTATATAAGACGCATCATTTGGTCGTGTAACTGGAGCCTAGTTTACCAAATGCAATAGTGATTTTAAAAAGATATGAATTAGAGGTTTGTGTACAATAAATGTTGTTTGTGATGAATTTTTTCAGGACATCTAAGTCATCAACTAACTTCAGTGAAGTGAAATCCAATCGACCCTCTGGACCCTCTGCTACTCGATTTAAAACAGCAATTTGACCTTGATGCGTGCATTGAACCAGTGGCGTAGCTCAGGGGGGGGGGGGGGGGGCAGTGACAGATTTTGTTGTGCCCCCGCCCCACTTTCCGTATGTATTCTTTATATGCGTTATTACTATTTAAAAATGACCATTGTTGGCCTGTATTTTATAAATAAATGAAAATGTTATAGAGATAACTGTTTAAAACCCACCCACCTTACCCACCCACCCCCCCCCCCCCCCCCCCACCACCACTTACATGTACGTGAAATTCACGAGGTGACTGGCAGCAACCAAATTTGGGGCAACCTTTTACGAAAATTTCAGAAATCTTGCTTCCCCCCCCCTGAAAAAATCCTAGCTACGCCACTGCATTGAATAATGTAATGTTTGTTGTTTTTATAAAGCGTTGTTAATATTGTTCATCTCCCCCCCCCCCCAAAAAAAAAAGGTAATAGACTGAAAAATAAGCAAACTGCGGCACGTTTTGTAAACCGTCCGCGTTTTTCGCCATTCCTATGGGATTTACACAGTTAAGACATGAATATTTAACTGCAACATGATGATATGGAGCACGGTTGCGGCGAAGTTTGCAGTTTGCTTATTTTGCAGTCAATTACTCTCATATTTTGGGAGGATAAACTAGATTAACAGCGCTTTATACAAACATTTCATGATGGTTCAATGCACGCATCAAGGTCAAATGGTCGTTTCAAATCGTGCACAATGTTTTTTGATTCACCCTGTATAGGCTCGGTTGATTCTGTCATCGAAAACCATCCACACACATGCTTGGAGATAGGCTTGGGTGTATTCATTTGTAGTACTCAGTTAGGTTAGGGTTAAAATCACACATTTGGTAATAAGATGTGATTACTGTAATACAATCCAACATCACTGCAGAGAGGTAGATGAACATAGGACAGTGGTTGACAACTGATATTCAAATATCTTGTGATATGAAAAATCAATTGATAGACCGACTTTGATAAGCAATCCATGCAGTCATTACATAAATGACACTAGCTCTGGAATCAAAATTACCATAGGAATATAGGTTAAGTATTGATTTCGCCGACACAGAAAATCATCAACCTTTTTGTGAATATGCACGCAAATTCCCTTGACCACAGAGAGCATACGATGCAGGTGGAATAAATAACAAAAATTGGACTTATCATTTTTGTGGATCTTTATGTTCGTGCTTTTGGAACACCAAAATGTTTGTGGGCATACAAAAATGTACAAATATATTTTTAAAATATACAAATATTTATAAACCATAAAGACCAATTCTTTATTAACCCTAACCCTACCCCATACTTTTTTCAGAACAATTTTTCGAGGCAGTGGCGTAGCTAGGTTCTTCATATTGGGGGGAGGGGGCGAGAAATGTAAATGAACCGACAAGATGAGTCTGAGTGAAGTAATGCGTGTGCACAGATTTGTTTGAGTTCACACCTATTTTTGGCACAATTGAGGTATATTTTGGCTCTAAACAAGCTTGTAGCAAAGAATATTGCATTTATGGGACTTATATGCGCGCGTAGCGCGAGAAAAATTTTCATCAGTGTACTTTTGACCATCATAATTCCATGATTCCTCTGGTCAAATGAACCGACAGTGCCAATCTCAACCGGCACGCAACAATATTGGGGTGGGGGCGATCCCCCCCCCCCTCTGGCTACGCCACTGTTTCGCGGGCGAAAAGTAACCCAAAATATCACCGCGATATGGTAAAACTAATACTAGCCGTGTGGAAAGTGTTAACACACATCTTGTATTCAATATCTACAATATAATGACCTTAGTATTTATTGTGATAATATCTTTCAATATTTTGTATGGATTTCATTAGGAATAAATAAAATAAATATTTAATCCTGGGTTTTGTAATAGTTTCTCAGAAATCTGTTGTTTGTACTGTAGCATATATTTTGCCTTTGAATACAATCTACATATGTGACACTGTGACACACAGGGCGCAAATTAATCGAAGGCAATTGCCCTTGATGCCTCGCTTAGTTGCCTTGATGCCCTCAATTTCTAGCTGTTTTCACTCTATTCAAAAGTACATTATTGCCTTGGATAAAGTAGGTGCCCCTGTTCAAATTGCCTTGGATTGTACGCCCTCTTCATTTCTTATTTTGAGGCCTGGACTGACACATAAAAGGTACATCTTGTCGACCTTTAGAAGATTTTGACAGGATCTGACAGGATATTAAACAAGCTTTACAATGATACCTTATTTGTTGAATATCAAAGCTATACTTTTGAAACTATGAGGGAAACTAGGTATGTATTGCTTTTTATTTTGGTTTTTATTTTACAAACTATTTTGCTCTGTATCTCAAAATTAAGCCTAGCCGTCAAGATTTTCCTTATGACACGATGCCTCATAAATCAGGCTATTCCATTTGCAACCCATACACCCCTATGGAAGACATGACCTTAAGGGGGCTGTGGACTCTCAGGTATAGCCTCCGTAAAACTGCCGTAACTTCTTCAATATTCGGGTTTTTTGGTTTTTTTAATATCTTTTTTTTTTTTTAGTTACAGACCAAAAAATGTGATTTTCCCCCAAAAAATGTGTGATTTTTCATGATTTTGGCGGTAAAAAAATCATGTTTTTTGGCACTTTGTGGTCTGTAACTCAAAAAATAAATAAGATATTAAAAAATAAAAATAAACGCTCCTGGGGAATGTTATCAGGATTATCATAAAACTAGTATGACAAAATTTAACAAAATATATTTTGAGTTATCTTTTCCAAACCTAAAATGGGTCAAAAAACGTGTTTTTTATAATTATTTCCAAAATGGTCAATTTCATTATCATGGTTGGATTCATTGAACCCTTTTCTGTAAAAAACTGTATACGTTTATAAAGATTATATGAATATTGAAGAAGTTACGGCAGTTTTACGGAGACTGTACCTGAGAGTCCACACCCCCTTTATCTTCCCCACAGGGAGAGTGAATTTCAAATGAAGTTACCTGCATGGGTGACTCCATTTGAAATATATACTCTCTGTGTGGGAGGTTATGATCATGTCTTCCATAGGGGTGTATTGATTTCAAATGGAATAGCCCATTTGTTCCATCGTTGCACAAAAGAACAGCGATGTCTAGATTTTACAATGAGTGAGAATGGAATCATCCGAGATAACCTTGAAAAAAATATCTCTACAAAAAGCATAAAAACTTGTGCGATTTTATTAAGAGCGAGATCTAATCATCCCCCGATATAAGCATGAACTATATCAAGTCTCATCGCGATTGACTGCACGAAAAGTCAATGACATCAATATTCCAGACAGCCAGGTGTTTTTGCCCCAATTACACACATTATCTTAGGATTTTTTTAGGATTTAGGTACGCACAGGGATCTGTACAAAAACAACAATGACAGCATGATTTATCGAACAATAACAAAAATCATCTGTGATATTATAACCATGTATTTGATCAATTATATGCACAGAATGTCAATGACGTCGATATAAAGTGCTCAACAAAAGAAAGTCGTACACTTTGGTTAGGTCATTTAAAGTAACTTTCGGTTTTTTGTTTTTTGTTACCAAACAGGCTAAATAGACATTTAGATGAATCTTTTAGGCACATTTTGATACCAAACATAACACCTTACAACAAAGATAAACCATAATTAGCACCATTTATAGAAAATTAGTCACTTTTCAAAAGTCACATTTTCAATACACTACGCGGAAGAAAACACCAATTGTTAACAAGCACATAATGCCCTTTATGTTCGGAATCAAATATCCCGCTACGCCTAGCGCAGGGTAGTGTACACGGCTGCACAGTGTGATCGATTGCCCGCCGGTCAATCCTGGTTAATAACAGTGTCACTCACAGGGTGAACCTCGCACACACCCATTTTCCTCCCGTGTAGTAATTGAAAATGTGACTTTCGAAAAGTGACTAATTAGCGATAATGGCGCTAATCATGGTTTATCTTTGTTGCTAGGTGTTATGTTTGGTATCAAAATGTGCCTAAAAGATTCATCCAAATGTCTATCTCGCCTGTTTGGTAAAAAAAACAATCACAAATTACTTTAATTGACCTAAACAAAGTGTACGACTTTCTTTTGTTGAGCACTTTACCACTACAAGACTACCAGGTGTTTTTACCCAATTTCACACATTGTTGTTGTTTTTCACCATTTTAAGGATTTTTGTAAGTGGGATCTCTTCAAAAAGAGCAATAATAGAGCAATTTTTCTAACAATAACCGCAATCCTCTGCGACGTGAAATATGTGACGCGACCAAGCGGAATGAGTCGGGATGTTGGGAATATTGATTTTGAGTTATAGGTAAAAAGAAGTGATAAATTCTTATGTTTTACTTCGTTTTCTCAGTTTGTAAATTGTTTGTAACTTAAAAAACTAGAAGTTTGATTTTAGTGGGGTTTGGACCATACTGTAGCATTCTCCACCTGCTTTTATATGATAAACACATCAAAATTGAACACTGCCAGCATGCGACTCATTTCTCTTAATCCCATCACGTGTATCATGTGTTCTCTCAGAGGTGTGCACAATAAATGTCATTGGCATTGATATATACAAGACAAACAGATTTGCCCAATTTTACACATTTTTTTAAGGATTTTTAAAAGGTATATGTACTAGCATTTCAGTTCAAAAAGAACAACGACTTAATGCATTTTTTTCTAACGAGCGAGAATGAAACGATCCCCCGATTTAACCTTGAAATATATATCAATATCAAGTCTCGTCTCGATTGCATGCACAGCATGTCAATGACATCGATATACCAGACAGACCCGTATGGTTATTACAACTGATGAACTATTGCTAATGGTATTTATTTATTTATACAACATACATATCTTCGTACTATTTATAATGGCACGTTATCGTATACATTACCTGGTTATCTGTCTAGAGGGGCTCTGGTGCACGGTGGATTGATGGACAAGATTTTACATGTTATGAGCAGTCTTCATTCACGTGGTACCTGTAAAAATGGTTTCAAAATTGGTTTATTTGACCACTGACTGATAACCCTAAATTGCCAACTTGCAGGCAAATACCCTATATCTCGGCTACTGTGCTGAAACTCCAAACAAACCGCCGTTGACATCAACGTTGCTGTCTACTGGAGATTGCTTTTGATTTCAGTGATTTGCTAACCGCTATAATACTCTACATCCCGTAATTTTTGGCGATTTTAGTAGGGGAAAAAATGCACCTGATACACAACAGTCAGAAAGAGGAGGATATCGATGCAATGCGAACTTGCAGGTCAATACCGGATATCTCCCTAAAAATACTTGTAACATGGGAGCAACCCTACATGTATGCATAATTGGATATTAGAAATAAAGTAGATAGTAACTTAAAGCTGTATTCTTAAACAGCTTAGAATGTTTAAGCAATTCTTATTGGTTCTCAGAGAAATCAGCAACATTTATATGAGACTACTAAATAACACGGCGTATATTTACCACCTCAAGCATTGCGTGGTAACCATAGTTTTGTGCCATAAAGTGCATTTCTTCAGTGCATCTATCTGTGAAAATGAAAATCATAACTTGACCTTACATTTAGGATTGTAACTTCCTCAATAATCAACCGTTGTTAGCTAGCCATATCTCATATTAAAAAGGAGGAATTTCTCAACAACTTTATAATGTAATATGTTTATGTAGGAGTTCTACTTTTAGAGTTATCCGCCCATTTCTTACCTCGTCAGTTACTTATTTTGTTGACCGTATATCAAAACAATAGGAACAATTATTTAACGCTGCATCAAATAATCAATTATTTTATGTCGTAACTGTTCAGCAATTGAAAGGTGAATCTGACCTGAACAGCGGCTCATATCCTAAGAGGGGGTGTGTAGCGTGAGCAATCATTGATTTGCCTTATGGCAACATTACAAGCCATGTTATGTTGTAGTGGCAATGAGGATTATGGGGTGGATAAAAAACAGTGTTTAGTTAAGTTTACAGAGATGAGACATGTTCCGTTGACAAATCAGTTTGCTCATGTTATCTTGAAACTAATATATTTAAACAAAGTGTGATCAATCTTCTTTTCTTTTTTTTATTGTTATTTTTCAACAACAAAAATTCCGATTTAAAAAACACAAAAACTAGTCAGTTTGGTGATACTCGGCAACCTTGTGACTGAGAATACAAATTCAACCAACTTTGTGAAGTTTAGAGATAAAGAGAACACAAGCATACAATGTGCATTGATCATATCTGATTACTTTTATAAAAAGAAAAAAGCACAATTATTGACTATATTATTATTTTTATAAAAAAAGAAATTAAGGAAATAGAGCGCATAGACAATAGCTTATTTTGGTAAAATAAAAAAATTAAGCTTTTTAGCCAGAAGGTGCTGAGACAAAGTATTTAATTTTTTGGCCTTATCATGCAACAAAATGAGTCTGAACTGTCAAATATTGATTTTGAGAAAGAACAGCAACACAAAGGGATAGAATTTCTTTTGTTTTCTATTGTTTTGAAAACCCTTAAAATGTTCATTTTTTTGGAATTAATTGCCCATTCTCGATGGAGGTTTCTGTAGAATAGCGCATTGCATATGACCATGAAAGACAATCAAGTAGAAAACTTAAAAATGTGATATTTCTACTTCAGACTCATCTTACTTGATCGCATCACAAACAAACAAATCCTTCTCCAGTAGTGTCCATCAACCAATGCTTGAATCAAATTCCAAGAGAATTATTAAAGCAATATTATGTGCCGCTATTTGAAAATGTGGAGAACTTTTATTACAGCATGGACCCAATGGGCGATTTTTATTGATAATTACCATGAATGGATTACTACGATTAAAACAAGAAACTAAATGTCCTAGGCACAGAACAAGACAATGGGAATCGTATAGATAAAGCTTCAAGAGCAGGCCTTAAAAGTATGACTTCAAACATCATGAAATATATTTCCAGCACTGTCTTCAGTAGATAGCAACCTGATACAACATTCGCAGATATCAACCTGTCATTAGGTTTGAAGGATAAGCATATTAATGAAGGAGTTCTTATCAGATTAACAAAGACCACTACTGTAGGGCTTTTGTAGGAGGACCTTAAATATATATGACCAGTATGCCTGAAAACAATATGAAAGAAAAAGGTTGCTATGTAATGGCAATGAGGGTCTTCAACTTAGAGGGGGCATGCCTGTGATCCGGGGAGTTGGTGACCCCCCCCCCCCCCCCCCCATTTTGTATTCAAGATTCCTTTTTATAATCGTTCAAACTTTGTTCACAGTGAATACAAACAAAACTGGCGGACAAATTCTATCTTGGTGCAGTACCCTTAGGGGCCTTGCCTTAACTCAAGGGAGAGGAAAGAGCGGGGAAAGAGTGATCTTAGCGCACTCCTTTTTTCTATTGTAAGGAGTGAAAAAGGATATTGTTACATACAACTAGCCATCACTTGAAATAGCTGGGTTTGACGCTGTAGAGAAAGATATATTGGGTAATTCAACTTTAATGGTTGCCTATATTGATTTTGACATTTTATGACCGAGGAAAGCTTTGATTAAAAAAAGCTTATAACAATAGAGAAAAGGAGAGCGCTAAGATCACTCTTTCCCCGCGCTTTCCTCTCCCTTGAGTTAAGGCAAGGCCCCTTAATGCTGCATAAAATAATCAATTAATTTATGTCATAACTGTTCAGCAACTGAAAGGTGAATCTGACCTGAACAGCGGCTCATCCTAAGAGGGGTGTGTGTGGAGGACAAGCAATTGATTTGCCTTATGGCAACATTACAAGCCATGCTATGTTGTAGTGGCAATGAGGAATACGGGGTGGATCAAAAACAGTAACATATTTTTGACAGCCAATTTCATCTACTTTATTATCAATGTTTAGATCTTTTTCTATTCTATTAATTAAAGCAGTTGATTAGCATTAGTGGGGTGAAAAATATTAGAACAGGCTTATTTTGTTCATAAAATGTTGTATTAGGGGACGAAAAAGACCCCTGTTCAAAACGGACCTCTCAGGTAGGTAGGGTTGGCCGGTTGGTTTTTTTTGTTCATAATTTTGGGGGAATTTTCAACAATTTTTGGAATTTCAACACACACAAAAGATCAAAATCTGTTGCACAACATTTTTCTAATTTTTGTGTGTTGTTGTTAGAAACTTTTAAACGAATGGGTTGATCAGGTCCATAGAACAGGGTTTTTTTCTCTGTGGCCTAGGAGAAGATATCATGTGCAAAATTGATTTGTCCGCAATGGCGTATTTTGTGTGCAAATATGTGCATTTTTTGTTGTTGACATTTGTGCATTTTGTTGTTGTTGAAATTTGTGATTTTGTTGATGAAATGTTGGGATTTTTTTGACATTTTTGAAATGTTTTGAATTTTTTTGAAAATTGCACAAACAAACAAAAACAACGCCAGACCAACCAACCCAATCTGAAACGTCCGTTTGCCTGTAGTCAAGGCTCAAGATAAGCGGGCGCTGGGCGATTTTTACACCTCGGTCCTCCTGCCATAGCGCCCGGTAATGCTGAAAAATAAACAACCGAGCGCTGATATGTTGTCCAAACCAGCGCCCGTTGACGATCAGGAAGCTTGCCCAAGAAATCAAATTTCGATTTGTCAATGCTGCCACGCTGGATTTAATAAAAATAGCTCCCGGTAGACAGAAAGTAGCTCCCGATTCTCAATAAATCCAATGATCCGGGCGCTACTTTGGAAAAAAGTAGCGCCCGATAAAAATACTGTTATCTTGAGCTTTGCCTGTAGAACTTCTTTTTCTTTTTTTGTTGCCTTATTGGCAAGCAGGTGGGAAGGGATGTCAAAATGGGTCAACTTCTGTTTTTGAACCACCCTGTATTCTATTAGGCAATCGCAGGCAAGAATCACTCCATTACATTTCCAGTAAATACAAGAGATACTGTGAAAGTGGAATTTTTTGCATGTGGAATTTTTCGAGTTTTGAACTATTTTGAACTATTGTGCTTGTTTTTATTTTAGTGATTTTGAGCTTCCTTACATAGACCATGAACTGTTACTTTCATGCATAGACCTACATGCAAAATGAATATATTCGTGCGTTTTTATTTTCGTGCTTGCTGATTTTAGCGTGAAAATAAATGTAGTGCGGAAATTTCCACTTTTACAGTAGTTGAGAGGTCTTTTGTTGTACTCAACCTATGGATGAGCAGGAATAGAAAGTATTCAACCTTTTCTTCAAGGGCACTGTTGTTTATCCAGCCTCAGCCTTTAGTCTACGGGGAAAAACCCTGTTCTACGGGTAAACAGACTTCTCAGATTGGGTTGATTGGTCAGGTGTTGGTTTTTCCCCAACAATTTTTTGTGAATTTTCAACATTTTTTGTGAATTTTCAACAATTTGTATGAATTTTCAACAATTTTTGGAAAATTTCAACAATTTTTGTGAATTTTAAATAAATTTTGTGAATTTTTGGAAATTTTTTGTGAGTTTTCAACACTTTTCTACATTTTCTTAATATTTCAAACATTACCAAAAAAATTCTAAACATTCAAATAAATTGCACACATTTTCCAAATATTTTCTAAAAATAGGTCAGTCGGACCCTAGAACAGGGTGGTCTTTTTGTCGTCTTAGTGAACAACCTTTGTATAAGCTTTCATCTCAGCGATAGGCCTATATATGATGGAGGTTTTAAATCGGCATGGAGAAGAATGAGATTTTGAGATTGTTTGTGTTTACTAAGTTGAACTGTCTCTTAGTTTGGTGAAAATATGTCCAAATCCTCTATTGGAAGTCTATAATAATATGAGTATGGCATTATGATTTATCAGTGTAGGTTATGCCACATTCCACCTCTTTTTATGAACATGGTCTGCTGGTCTATATGCATGTTATAAAACTTTGTGGGTGATATTGTATTTTGCCTTTTTGGCAATTTTTAGTAGAACACCCAGGAGACTGACTTTCTTAGAGTTCTGTTGACCTCAACTGTGCTGTCTACTGATGAAAGCTGAAGACTTAATCATGTGTTGAGATCCATTTCGCATAGTTTTTTTCAGGTCACTGCATAACTTTTTTAAATTTTAATTCCTAAACTTTTGAAAATGATGGTGTGAGTCAAGTTTTGACTGTATGGAATGGGGTTTTTTTCAATTTTGAAACAGTATTTAAACTTTAAAAAAAAAAACTGACTCCAGTGATTTATTGGACTATGCTTCTTCAAATTTTAATTTCACATTGTGAAGTACCATATCAGCTTCATTTTCTTGCTTCACAGAGCCCGTCTCATGTTTAAGAAAGAAAGAAAAAAAGCATTTCGCATAGCATTTTTTACTAAGAAAAAAAATCCATTTTGCATAGTTTTTTTCAGGTTTCTTCAGCCTTATGTAGTATTTGAGTGTGTGAGATTTTAGTTCTATATTTCATATAGCATGGAGATAATAATATGGACTTCCAATTGACTTGGCATAAAGTGCATTTACTATGAAGTGAGAAATAATTCAAGCGTATATTACCGAGTGGAGGATTTAATAGTGTGTGGTGTTGATGTGTTAAGAGTTAAATCAGTTGGAAGCTGAGGATCATTATTTGCTAAAAGCTAAAATCCACCATTAAAGCTCAGGATGTGTTTGTGTATTGAGACATTGGCATTTCTACATCTTTTAAGGCATTACAGGGTGACTCAATATAAAGTTTACCCAAAATGAAAGTGATATTTTTCCACTTCCTGTAATTTGATATCTGTGTTTGTTTTTTTTATTACAAAGAATGGGTAATGGAGCATCTACCCTGAACAAATTATTTATTTTGGTTGGGTGGTTTTCAAGATATGGTCCATTGAACATTTGAACAGCAAAACAGACTTGTCCACGGAGCATCATTTTTTTAGGCATGGTTAAACACAACTGCAACATCAAAAGTAAAGGTAAGACTGTTAAGATAAATATCTTGTTTTTATATGAAATTAAGAGGACAGGACGACATCAATAACCCATCATTGATATCTACACAGGACAAAGGACGTCCACACGGAGCGAAAAATCACACACCAGTCTTTGTTTATGGAATAACTCCAACGATGACGTACCATGAATAAAAGAGCAATAAATCAATTTCCAATTGTGCAAAGCAGCGTCCTTTGTCCGGTGATCAATGATGGGTTATTGATGTCGTCCTGTCCTCTTAATTGCATATAAAACAAGATATTTATCTTAAGTCTTACCTTTACTTTTGATAAAAGTTAAAAGCCTATCACACAATTTTACTTTTGATGTTGCAGTTGTGTTTAACCATGCCTTAGAAAAATGATGCTCCGTGGACAAGTCTGTTTTGCTGAAGTAATGTTCAATGGACCATATCTTGAAAACCACTCAACCAAAATAAATAATTTGAAAAGGGTAGATGCTCCATTACCCATTCTTTATAATAAAATAAAAAAACACAGATATCAAATTACAGGAAGTGGAAAAATATCACTTTAATTTTGGGTACACTTTTTATTGGGTCACCCTGTAGGGGACAAATAAACTTGGCAGATTCATATTTTCTGAATTTGAGGATTTAACCAAATTGATAAATTACTTTTCTCATTTTTTATTGTAAACATAAAAATAAAAATAAAAAATCTCCTTTTTTCTTTTTTGAAATTTGTATAAAATTGGATTACCACAGTTTTTAGTAACATTCATACACTTAACACATCATACGCATTTATTGACCTATAGTATAAGTAATTTTAAAATTTCAACATTACTCTTCCTCTTTACTCTTTAGTTATTGATCACTTCATAGTCACTATATTTGTTCATTGTAAAGTCATTCAAGTGAAGTCCTTCCACGTACACTAATCTTGTAGTATGGTCACGGTTTGCCGAGTGGAAATAATTTGATGACGTTTAGAGACGGACAATTTGTATTTGAAAATTAATAATCGAGTCCAGTCCAATATATTGTACACCGTGACTGTGCAACGTGTATAATGCACTATGGGTCTGTTTTGCCAGAACATATAGACCTTTTCAAACTGACTATTAATAATTTAACCAGATGCATGGTTAATAAAGATTCCCATATGAATAAGTCAGTATTTACTCTTTTCTTATGTGTCACAGGCATTTTTGGTGAGATAGCATATCACCATGATGGAATTATATCATGTATCATATAATTGTGACTTACCTTTGAAACCCTAACCCTAACCAGACCCAAGATTTTGACCAACTGTTGGCATAAAGTAAAAGAGTGCCCAATATATGGTTAAATATTCTCATTACATTGACCAACAAATGATTTACAGAAAACCCAACAGTTGGTCAAATTATATTTCCTATTACCCAACTGTTTAATCATTGATCAACAATTGGTGAAACATCTTGCCCGACAGTGTTGGTATATTTTTAACCAAGTGTTGGTTAAAATTTGTTCCAAAAGTAGTTGGTCAAAAGTTTGACCAACAAATTAGATTGTTCATATAAGACCAAACGTTGGTCAAAATGTTGGTCAATTTTTGACCAACCACATTTGCAGTGTAAAGTGGGATGGCTGAGAATCATGTCATTGGAAGTTTTGCTAGTTTTGTGTCTTCTGACGATAGTTATTGATTTTGTGTTTGTTATCTACTGAAGATAGCATTTCGCTCCAACTTTGCTATCACTGGAAGATAGCTTCAAAAGCAAAGTTGAAGTAAATAGCTATCTATTGATATCAGTAGCTATTAACTTCAACTTTTCTAACTACTGAAGACAGTGGTTGGCTTTAATTTGCTATCTACTGAAGATAGTTGTTGGTATCATTATGAATAAATCCTTTTAAGATATGACTTATTAGACTTGCTAAGTTACTGCGATTACAATAATTTTTGTTCATAGTCTGTTATTATTTAGTCTCGTTTACGACCCCTTTACATTGGTAACGCACCCCTGCACTACCCCTGTACCTCCCACCACTCACTCCCCCACATCATCATCATGCATGAAAGCAGTAACACCACGCTAAACTGTCGCAGTAGCAAGCCCCTAAACACAGCATAAAACACCTAAACCAATCGTCTAGCATGAATGTGGAGCTGTACAGGGTGTATCAAAAAAATTAGGACTCTGTTTCATGACGGTGTAATTCATATTATAATCATTGGACCATGACCAATTTAGTCTCAAAGTAAAGCCCAATTAATTATTATGATATCCTGAAAATGTAAGGACATTCCGATGCAAAATAAGAAAACTAGCGTACTTTGCGCAAACCATGTCATTTACTGGTTTGTACAATGGGATCTACATGACTGTACAGACCAGTAAATAACATGGTTTACGTTTCAATACGTTATAATATTATTGTCAACATAGTCAATTAATCTATCAGTCAATAGCAAAGTTTAGTTTGGTAATCCATTTAATTCTGGCACAAATCAATACTGCAAGGCTAAAAAAATCCGCAAAACAGATGCATACATATTCAGTGCAAATTAAACAAGTTTTGTTAAATAGTTCTCGAACCCACTGTGGATGGTTCATTGAGTTACAAATCGAGCACTTTCATGTTACTCGACTGTTACTGTGTGAATTCCCATTGTACAAACTGTTACTGTGTGAATTCCCATTGTACAAACCAGTAAATGACATGGTTTACACAAAGTTCGCTAGTTTTCTTATTTTTTATCGGATTGATCTCATATTTTCAGGATATCATAATAATTAATTGGGCTTTACATTGAGACTAAATTGGTCATGGTCCAATGATTATAATAAGAATTACACCGTCATGAAACAGAGTCCTAATTTTTTTGATACACCCTGTATAGAGAACTCTCTCTATTACTTAGCTCTACATGTGCAATGATCCATTCCAATATTCTGAGTAGATAGGGGTAGGGGAGGATATAAATAGAATCATTGAATCAACATCTGCTGTAGGTAGTCTATAGTATGTTTCGTACAAAATTGGCAATCCTTTTTCATTATTATCGGATCTGAACTAGTGCAAGCTTAGTCAGGCGGAAACATCAGAATTTTGGGGTGGTGGGGGGTCAGGAACAATTTAGGGGATAGCGGGAACACTGCAAAAACAAGGGTGTTAAAAATAACACCATTTGGAATTAATACAGGTCCAATCCAATCAGTTTTATTTAAACACGGACCGGAATAAGGAGGGGGTCAGGGAAAATTTATGGGATAACAGGAACACTGCAAAAACAAGGGTGTTAAAAATAACACCATTTGGAGTTCATACGGGTCCAATCCAATCAGTGTTATTTCAACACCTGCCA
The DNA here is from genome assembly GCA_035610835.1 of Ophiura sarsii. Classification (NCBI taxonomy): domain Eukaryota; kingdom Metazoa; phylum Echinodermata; class Ophiuroidea; order Amphilepidida; family Ophiuridae; genus Ophiura; species Ophiura sarsii. The sequence continues at coordinate 65,321,962 of CM069454.1, forward strand.
GTGTTAAAACAATAATAGTAGTGTTGAAAATAACACCAACTGGTGTTGAAATAACACCCAGAATCTTAACACCGGTGCAAATTTAACACTGGTGTTTGGATTGGACCCGTATTAACTCCAACCAGGGCCTAAGTACAATGTGCACATAAATATGTTATGCATGGCACAAATTTCTATGAATACACACATGTGCCAGGTAAGATTATTTTTGCATCAGGAAAGTCAGAAACCTTATACAATTTGTGTATGGAACAGACTGTAGTAGTGGGCCATGGAGCAGCAGGTTTTCATTACCAAGCAAACATTATATATTTATGCTTGAGGGTATAGTTGTAATATAGGTATATCATAGGCTATAAATTATGTTATGTTTCTCATAGTAGGTTCACAAATTCTAATTCAAAATTCTTTTTTTTCTGGCCTCTTTTCATTACGATTAACTAAGAAATTGGGCAAATATCACCAAAAGGTATAGATAAGTCAATAGAAAAAAATGACCTTTATCAAATACGGACACCTTTAATTGAGTGTTTAAAATTACTGTAAAGCAACAACATTTCACTAGCATTTTAATTTCGCTAATTTCGCTAGGGACCTCTATTCGCTGAATTAAAATGCCGCTAATTAAGATTGTATACATAGGTTAACATAGCAAGATGATTCAAATTAGTGAAATTTAAATGCCGCTAAAAGGTTGTGTTTTGCAAAACCGTTTAATTTTTAATGCCATGAAGTTTTAGTGTTTTACAGTATATGAGTCCAACGTGTATTTTTTCCCTTCCCGTTTTTCAAGACTACCCCCAAAATTGGGCTAAAATCATGAAGAGATTATGAATAACCCTTCGTGATGAAATTTGACAATGACAAATCTCTCACTGGTCGTTTTAATAATTCGCGTTTCATAATCATTTGCGGAATGATGAGCTTTGACGCCTATGATTAATGTCCGTCCATTACCTCGCTCACTGTCACATAATTATAAGAAACCGTATTCAGCGTGGCTTACAAGAGACCGTATCTTAGTGCTGGTCGAGATGATTTTGACATTGCTAAGTGGGATGGGGGTGATAAAGATGAGATGTTGTTTGCCACGCTTATGGTTTATCCCAGTTTACTCGGCCAATAGAGTGAAAATCTATAGAGAATCGATATAGGAAAGTGCACGTACGTCTGATTTATCAGGGGAATTAATGCTCGAATTGGAGATTGAACTCTTCAATATTTTCTATAAATTTATCCGATATTTATTAGCAATTTTAATTATCATGGCCATGTTTATGATTAGCATGAAAAATGCAGTAAAAAATGCAAACATGCCCAGTTTTGATCCAGTTCATAAAGCTTTGAAAAATTATTTTAATGAGTAAAAACATTTCGGCCAAATCTTAAACGAAATATCTCTCAGAATTTTCATTTAAACTGATACGATATCTTAAAAGCTATAAGCTTATTATCGGTTGCCACACTTAAAGTGTTAATCCCATACCATGTGCCACCACACAGCATGGCCGCCTGCCCGCAGTCGCCAGGGAACATTTACACAACTAAATGGGGCTTGAGGTATATATGTCGTCAATTACGCTGCGAATAATTGATTTGGATGTAATTGAAGTCCCTGTGTATATATGTATATGCACAGAAGTTTGGCGATAGAAATGTATTTGAATTTGATTTGTACGTCGTCTAGTAGAAACCAGGGGTTAAATAGAGTGCAAAAGACTAAATGTTATATAGGCTTGCATTGCGGTGGGGATTTTAGAATGGGGTTTCGTGTGGGTGAGAAGGGGGTATTGCTTGGTCGGTCGCCAGCAACTATCATTGTTGATTGCATTGCGGTGGGGATTGTAGAATGGGATTTGTGTGGGTGGGAAGGGGTATTGCTTGGTCGCCAGCAACTATCATTGCTGCTTGCATTGTGGTGGGGATTATAGAATGGGATTTGTGTGGGAAGGGGGTATGGGGATTATAGAATGGGATTTGTGTGGGAAGGGGGTATTGCTTGGTCGCCAGCAACTATCATTGCTGCTTATATTTGGGTTGGGATTATATAATGGGGTTTGTGTAGGTGGGAAGGGGGTATTGCTTGGTCGGTTGCTGCTGCTTGCACTGCGGTGGGGATCGTAGAATGGGGTTTGTGTGGGTGGGAAGGGGTGTTGCTTGGTTGCCAGCAACTATCATTGCTGCTTGCATTGTGGTGGGGATTGTATAATGGGGTTTGTGTGGGTGGGAAGGGGGTATTGCTTGGTCGGTCGCTGCTACTTGCATTGCGGTGGGGATCGTAGAATGGGGTTTGTGTGGGCGGGAAGGGGGTATTGCTTGGTAGCCAGCAACTATCATTGCTGATTGCATTGCGCTGGGGGAGTGTAGAATGGGTTTGTGTGGGTGGGAAGGGGTATTGCTTTGTCAGTCACCAGCAACTATCGTTGCTGCTTGCATTGCGGTGGGGATTGTATAATGGGGTTTGTGTAGGTGGGAAGGGGGTATTGTTTGGTCGGTCGCTGCTGCTTGCATTGCGGTGGGGATCATAGAATGGGGTTTGTGTGGGTGGGAAGGGGTATTGCTTGGTAGCCAGCAACTATCATTGTGTATATGGAACCCTTTTTGGAACCTTTAAAGGTTCAAAAAGAACAACAAAATGCGTCTTTAGAACCTCTAAAGGTTCTCTACAGAAGATTTTGGGGTTCTTTAAACTAAAAGAACCTTTAACCCGGAGGGTTCCATATACGGGACAGCCAAGAACCCCTGAAGCACCCTTTTTTCTAAGAGTGTATCATAGTGCATGATTTTTAAGAACGACGCATACTACCGATGTTGGTGTGGAGGGTATAACAGAATTATGCCTGTGGATTGTATTATGGGGTTTGTGTGGGTGGTAAGAAGGTATTGCTTGGTCGCCAGCAACTATCATTGTGTAGATTGGAACTAGAATAGCCCATGTTAATGCCACATAAAACGTATCTCGTCATGAAATAGTTCTACTGTATCCAACATTTGTTTCTGTGTGCAATTTGTATTTGAGCTACTACATAATATAACCTAATAAATGAGTCACTTGACTTGTTGTCAATAATGTGTCAATAATATGACATTAATTAACACATTAATGGAGACATTAATCAATACCCGGGGGGCCAGTCAAACATAAAAGTGTACACATGCGTGACCAATTTTTTTCCAGACACCCCCTAAACAAGTTTTACCGTGCAAGCAAAATTACCCCCTAAACAAGTTGTTAGCGCGCTTTCCTTGCAAATGTTGACCCCTAAACAAGTTCTTGCCAGAATATGACCCCTAAACAGAATTCCCGGGTCAGAATTCTACCGCTGTCAAAATTATCAGCTGAAATGTCAGCCCGTTGCAGTTCGTCGGGATTCTCCAGTCTCTAGCGCATATTGTGAACGCTACAAAACGACGGTCTTGGGGACGGTCTTTGCTATCTTGGTTTGCTATGGCGATTATGACGCTAGAAACGAGTGACACACATGCGATGCGTTCTCAAATTGGAAATGAGACGCTCAAAAGAAATCTCAAAAACGGGGATAACATTCTTCTGGGAACGGGGAACAACGTTCGACCGGTATTTTAAGCCACCCTTTTTCTTGAAAATCAGCCTTTTTGATACCCTTAACGCGTCACTCGCGTGACGCGTCCAACACTGAAAAAACACCCCTTTTTACGCGTTTTTTTGGTCACGCATGTGTACACTATTATGTTTGATTGGCCCCCCACCCCCGAATCAATATTACATACTGGTGTGTACATCAAACACCTGTCATAATAGGCTCATCATCGTAGCAATGTACTTTAAATTGATTCCATGTTTTATAAGGATACGAGACACTCTTAACACTTTCGACGCGGCTATAGACCATTTCAAATCCGAAAATATACGATGGGTTCCGAATGCTTCCGATTAGACGAGTGATTTGACGCTCGGTTACATGACTTGTCAGCTAACAGGTCATGTCCATGTTCCGGAGAAAAACAAACGTGGTTTTCACCCGTCTGCCGGTGTGGTAGATTGTGCTGGTGTTGGTTATAGATTGTATCCATCACAAAGATGATGTTGCGGCATTTCAGTAACAAAAACGGTGAGATGAAAGAGATTTGGGGTCATGTTTTCACTTTTTACCGTCCGCTCGATACATTTGGAATTTGCCCGTCAACGCCATTGTTGATAAAAAACAAAATAGTCTCGTTCCACATTTTACTTCTCATGTGTGCACGCGTGTATGTAAACATAGTAAATCAATAGGCGGACAACCTACTAGGACAATGCTGTGAATGCGATCAACTGTTCCGAAGAACGCACAACGCACCTACTCCACGTGACCTGTTTTTCCGAAGATTTTCGATCTCAATTTGAAATGGTCTATTAGTTTTACCATATACAAAACAGATTTTTCAGAGACCTTTATGTTTACTTATTTTAATGCATTTCTCATGGTGATTCCAAATATGGTGATGAAATTCAATAATTGTTGACATTTTGGAAATGTTGGTACTCCTGTTGTCTGCAGACGACTGCCACGTTGAAAGGGTTAATCCTAACGAAAATGAATGCTGCAAAATACTACGCTATAGCACATTGTTCCCAGTCTATCTCTGGCCCCGCCCACACAGGCTATTATATGCGCAGCAAAATTTTAAGTTTTTGCAAGCTTTTGTCCCCTTGTTGGTATGGTTGTAATGATTCCACAAATGTATAGTTTGACCTATTCCGATGTTTCGTTATGGAGTTATCAGTCAAAACATATGGCGTGAAACATTATACTAGCACTGATTAGAAAGTATGTTTTACAGCTGATCTTAGCATCATAAAGCTTAAACAAAAAATTCTCTAAAATCAGATGGAAAAAACTCAAACAAAAACAAATAATATTGAAAAAGTAGCAGTTATATAAGCGCAAAATCAGTTGTTACAATATCTAAACTTATAACTCTCAGAGTGAAACTTTTTTTTTCTCTCTCTTTAAGTTATTGCCATCAAGTTATATGATACATTAACTCTAATGGACATTCCTGATTAGCTGGACAGTGCAAGGCTGTCGGGGGAAATATCACAGCAGAGATATCTAGTTAATGTTTCATCGGGAAAATCTTTGAGCTACGCTGATATCCAAAAGATGAACTCTAGAAATTATTGGCGAAATGTCATTAGTACTTAATCGGTTACGGATGAAAGGACATTATTTGCTGGAGTGCTAGCACACATGATATGCATTTGTTACAGTGTCAGAGATCCATTGACATTTGATACTACTCGCAATATTGAAAGGATTTTTTTTGGGGGGTGGGGGGTGGAGGGAGGAGGTAGGAGGGGGTAAATAAATGGGTGACACCAATGCATGTATTTTTTTGCTATCAGGCAAAATGAGTCACAATGTGAATAGATCAATTTTGTTATAAGAAATGTCTATTATTATTTATTTGGAATAACAAAAAAAATTATGAAAAAAATATAAACCTTTTTTTAATTGAATTCACTTTGAAAAATCATATTGCTCTAAATGCAAGTCTTGAACCATAACAGCATGCAATTTATATGGTAAGAGTTATGTTGGGACACCCTGTACTGCCAACTCCATTGATATCTGTGCAGGGGCGATGAAGTCCAGAAATAAACACAGTTTGAATCTAGGCTTTGAGGTCATTGACCAAGAGAACATCACACCATCTTTTCGTTTATCTATATCCATCTGTGATAGCCATCCATTTTAAAAGTGTCAGTTTGCTGACTTTATTAACACTTTCCACACGGCAGGCGTCGTTTTCAAAGATATCCGCTTTCATTCATGGTGCAAATTTTGCAAGACCATTAGGCTTCATGTATTTCATCTGAAAAGTGAAAAATGGTACCAAATTAAAATTAACAATTTGTTTTGCCTTAGACTATTTACTCTGAAAAGTGAAAATGGTGTCAAATTAAAAATTTCTTTTAACATTTTAGCTACTATTATATTAAAAAAATATTATATTATATTAAAATATGCAAAAAAAACCGGACAGAATTCTCCTTGTTTAATCGTAGAGATCTACAGGGTGTCCCATAACAAATTACAACCGACCTTTGAGTAATCGTAACTTCAAAGATAAATATCCGAATGTAATGAGATTCATAGTTTCATGAACACTTTCCACGCGGCAGGGGTCTGCAGACAACATTCCAAAATTTCACAAAATGTTTCAAAAATGTCAAAATTATTTAATTTCATTGCCAAATTTGGAATCACCATGAAAAATGCATTGAAGTAAGGACAACCATGCCTAGTATTGGATCAGTAATATTTGAGATAGACTTTGAAAATTGGAAAAGGTTTCTGAAAAATCTGCCAATAGCAGTGTGGAAAGTGTTAACAACAACATGCTGTATAATTTTAGGGTTGAGAGCCATTTTGACTGCCCTTCGCCAGAGTAGGTTCTTAAACAAGGGCACTACATGAAGCACTATAGTTTGATCAGTTCCAAATTGGCGAAGCCTCCTTACAGCAGTGAATGAATACAGAAGGGTGCGGGCACGCATGAAGGCAACAAGCGCACTGTGTGTCATGTGCATGACGCGTGCTCATGACCAAATCTGCATGTGTGTGGCCAAAATCGGCGCGCATACTCTTGGATTACTTTTGCGCTGAGAGAAAAAACCCGAATATTTATCGCCAATTTGGAACTGATTAAACTATCGAAATATATTGCAATGGCAGCTATTGTAGAAAGTGCTGTTTCACATTATAATGTGTTAGTGTAAAAAAAACATATCTGCAATAGCTGCTCTGAGTTGCATTTAGTTTATAAAAAATGCTCAGCATTATGCTGCGTCTGCTCACTATCTGTACCTTGCTCTACTTTTTAAACCTCATTGCACATCGAGATAACTATATTTGTCATTTCACTGGTAAGAGTACATGAGTCGTAAAATTGACCCTGTGAAGATGGCCTCAATCTTGTCTCTAGTTGTCATTTGGCATATTTGTCACAAGATAAGTTGGCAAATTTTGTCATCCATAATAAGTCTTGAATTAATAATTACCCTGGGGTGTCTCAGAATAAATAATACTGGGAAAGGTGCATTTATAATTAAGCTGTGAACCATTGCTATTGGTCAGAATGCTTATGAATTTAACAACTACATATATTTAGCTTTCTTGAGAATTTTGGATATTCTTAGTCTATCCCAATCCCAAGAATTACTGAACCAATAGGCATGTTTGTACTTATTTTAATGCATTTCTCATGGTGATTCCAAATCTGGTGATGAATTTCAATCACTTTGATATTTTTGAAACAATTTGTGACATTTTGAAACTGTCATCTGCATACGACTGCCGCGTGGAAAGTGTATGTTTATGTACACATTGTCAGGTTAGATTTGTCAGCGGTAAATTGGGAGCAAGATATGTCAACATCGAGAATGAATTATTGATTCAGATATCTGTTTGACTGAACGGACAATTGTAATGGTTATTGGCGTGAATGCATGCCACATTATGTCATACAGTTCTGGGTGAGAATCACGTACCATGGTTATTAGAGACAGGAAAAAAATCATCCCCAAATCAAAAGAAAACGCCCCTTTATTTTTGTTCCATTTTATGCGTCTACACTGAATAGTTACCCATTTTTTCTGACAAGAATCCTGCGCGGAAAGAACCTGATGTAGTCAACTGGTAGTCATCCATTCCATTTTAAGGGACATTTTTACTTTATTTTTTATATAATTCTACATGACCTCCTATCATTTTAGTTACACTCCCCGCAGATACATCCCTTTTAAATTCAAGTGCCCCCTTCCCCTTCATCCTCCCCCCTCCCCATACCTCTACTCCCTGTTGAAATTCACACCATCAAAATCCTTATAGAATTCATTTTTTCACATGGAGTGTGTTTACCTTTAATTATCTTGAAATCATCACCGGAACTATAATCCTTTACGTATTGAAAAATTAATTAATAAGCCACACATGAAATATTCAATTACAAACTGCTAAAAGCTTATATGAAGTTTCATTATTCATAACTTTCTAAATTTGTACCACAATGAATAATTCACTCCAATCCACACATAAATTAGCTGCTTAATGGTACAGTTTTGCCAAGTTACTAAAAAAAGAAGCTTATTACTTAAAGCAACACCATTTATTATTCACACATGAACTGTGAGTGTCCTCACGAGGGGGTTATACATTAACAGCATTCATAATCCCAGTGTAAACCGTAATGTCACATATCCCCCCTACTTGATCATAAATGAATTAATCATTACATTATCTTCGATGGGTTATCGTCTTTATATATGTGTATGGGATGCGATCAAGTGGAATGAGTCGGATGTCAGGATTATTATTTAAGTGTTACAGGTAAAAAAAAGTATCAAATTCTTAAAAACTAGAAGCTCAATTTTAGTGGGGTTTGGACCATACTCTATCATTTCCATCCGCTTGTTATTGATGGGCAAATATCAAATTGAAAACTGCCAATATGTGAATCATTTCGCTTGATCACGTCACATATCATAAATATTTGCCACCATTTTGTTGTGTTACATCGGCTTAATGGATTAGAATTAAAGCAGACGACAATCATGTACTGTAAAAGTGGGACATTTTCGTGCTACATTTATTTTCACGCTCGAAACAGCTACCACAAAAATTCTAACACACAAATATATATATATATATATATATTTCTTTTGCATGAGTCTATATGATGGAGCTACAAATTGCAAATTAAGAACATGCAGAACAGGTACAAATTGTCAAAGCGCGAAATATTAATCGCGCGAAAGATACCCCTTTTACAGTAGTTACTAAATGTTGTCTGCTCTTAAAGACGCAAAAATGAAGTTTGTGATTTTTGTTTGTAATGCTTTGCATGGAGAAAACTTGATGATGATGAGGCCATACATTGTTTTTGTTTGATTGTCCTCGTCCGACCGACCCTCAAAATCCTTCCGACCCAAAATCCTCTTCTTCTTTTTTTTGGTTGAAAATTTCAACAGCAAAAATCAACAATCTCAATTTTGTCGTTGAAAATTTCAATTTGTTTACACATTTAAGTTCGAAAATCAAAAATAGTTTATATTTTTATTTTTTCAAGTGTTTAGAAAATAAAAAATAATGTTTAGAAAATAAAAAATAAACATCAAAATATTACAGATTTTGTTCCCCGTTTTGGTTACCACAACAAGTACATCTCATTTTACTTTTGGTACCGGAAAAAAAGGGCAAGGGAGAACAAAACGAGGAAAACAAACCTCTTCCCGACCGACCTACCAAAATTTTGAAAGTGATCTATGGACAATCAAACAATTTTATTTTTTTTGCCAGATGGTGAATGTTTTCCTATGTATAGGGTGTGTCAAAAATCAAAAATGTGTAAGATAAACATAATTGCATTACTGTTTGCTCTAAAATGACATAATTATGTAACCGTTAGAGAAAATCACCTATCATCCTTAAACGTAGAGTTAAAGCCATATGTGTAGTGTACATCTACAGCAAAAACGGGCAGTTGTCTCTCAAAGAAAAAGTTGAGATTTTGATACCAACAAAATGAGCTTTAGGAATGCTTCAAAATGAGACCTTTGTGGTTAAGATTAGATACTGCTCTCTGATTTCTTGAAGAAAAATTACTGTAAATTGTCTGTTTTTCCATGCCTACTTCCATCAATATCTCAAAATGCATTTTACCGACTACTGAACACTTTTGCCGCGACAGTACACATATTTGGGCATCTCGGAGTCGAATCTGGGCAATGTCAGCTTAAAATTAACCATGAAGTTAGTGGTTTAATGATACAGCTTTAAAATCCAATTATATAATTCTGTAATCATTTGTGCATCAACAATCGTGCATGTCCTACTCGTGCTTGTCAATAGAAAATACATTCTTGTTTATAAGTTATCGTTTTACAAAACCTCTGGTTGTTCAGGAAGCAATCAGATGGCAGCTGTAAAGTTGATTGTTATAACATATTACTTCCATCTTCCATAATTGCTCTTCAATTTAAACCCTGTTTAGCAGTATTATCCTTATCACAATGCTTTAAAAGGCTTTTACTCACAGTCTTTAAGAAGGGACTGTAAAACAATTTAATTTTGGGAATTTCACGAGGGATGTTTAACGAGGGATGTGGATTCGCGAAGTTAAATACCCGCAAAATTGACAATTTTCCATTGAAAGTAACAGTAAAATTTCCAGATTCGCGAAATTTTAATTTAAAAATGCCCAATAAAATAGCAGTAATTCTAAATTCTCGAAAATAAAGTATCCACAAAATTATAGTGTTTTACAATAATTGTTTTTTTGAAGGTATGTCTATGATCAATTAATCGTTATCATGTTGTTACAATAGGAAGTAGATTGAAACATGAATATTGGTGCATTAAGTTTTTACAGCATCCTTTGGTGCGTTATAGCTGCCATGGGTTAATTTGGTTCCGAGTCCTAATTGTAATCTGAAACAGTAGCAGCCCCTTATATTTAATAGCTGCTGTGTTTGTTTTTTAAGGTGGCAGGTATATATCTCTTTGTGATTAATAACAAAGTAACATAAAGCAGCCTTTATGTTTAGTGACAGGAGGGCCTGATGCCCTGAAATAAAAAGCAGCCTTTAATAATTAGTGACACAAGGGCTGATAGCTAATAATAGCCACCATGTCTGTTTCACAAGGTATAGTCTCAGTGGCGTAGCAGATTGGGAGCAGGGGGTGCATTCCCCCCCCCCCCCTGCCAGAAGGTTTTCCCCCAAATGAAATGACAAACTCTATGTACAGGGTGTATAAAAAAAACGCAACACTTTTTGTCGCGAGCTCTCCGATTACGGCAAATCACAAATCACTCTGAAATTTATATATTCTGTTAGGTGTACTTATTGGCTATCACGTTACAGCGATTTTACTATCAAAATTACAGCGATATCGATTATTGATTCGCTGAGATATCAACGATACACGTAGACAAGTGCAAAACACGTTTTACATCGTTTAACCTGTATGCCTGATATTCTTGTCAGGTGAATATTAGCAAGACACTTTAATAACTCATTGTTCTTAAATAATTGGAATCAAACTCATCATTCTGAGAAGAAAATGTCATGTTCAAGGTATCAAATGTCTGGCTATTACAGTATCATATCAATATTAAATAAATCTGGCAATAAATTAGTTGAAAGTTAATGACACAACTTGAAAATCCAGATTACAAAGTCTGTTTGCAAATCCTCTCTCTTTTTCTCTCGTTAATGTCATAAATAAAACAGTATGGCACATCATTCAAAAGATAAACAAATGGAATAGTCCAGTGTAGGTAGTAATTGTCTTGTATGAATCAGTCATTGTTAGTCTGATGGGAATGGGACATAATGGTGCTGTTCGACCCTCAAAATGCTGTCCTTGTTTTAAGATGCATCGATTATGAACTTTAATTTATGAAAGAACGTACCATAGACATTATGTGGCGATCATAGCAATGGGTGGTTCAGAACTTAAAAGGGTGATTGACGTATTCAAATCGTCGAAAGATTATCAGATTACACGATTCAATGATTTTATGTACCACCTTACTCAAACAAAGGAAATTTAGATAAACCATTCCAGACATTAAGGTTACCTAGTTATTAAACTGTTAACCCATTACACTAATCGGACAGGAAAATCCAAGTTTTTAGAACGAACGATGTAAAATGTGTTTTGCACTTCTCTACTTATACCTTTAATATCTCAGCGAATAAATAATCGATGTCGTTGTAATTTGACTATGTGACAGCCAATAAATAGACCTAACAGAATATATAAGTTTTAGAGTGATTTGTTTTATACTGTGACCGTACAGCTCTCGACAAAAAGTGTTGCATTCTTTTTGATACACGCTGTATACCTATGTATACTTAAACAAATAGTCAGATATGCACCCCCCCACCCCAATTGAAGACCCTAGTTACGTGGCATAATTCTGTTATACCCTACACACCTACATCGGTAGTATGCGTCGTTCTTACAAATCATGCACTATGAATACCTCTGTGAAGGGTATAACAGAATTACTCCCAACTTACTGTATAGTCTGGGTAGAACTCTCCATAGAAACTAACAAAATAAAAGAGGGCAGCCAGTGACAATTTAGTATCAGTAGGATGAAGTACACAAATTGTAATCAGGCATCGAAAAAAGAAACCCTGCTCACTCTCAGGTCAGGTCGGTCGCTCTGGTTTTTCCCCCTTCTTCTTATATCCCCTTGAAATTGACTGTACAAATTCAAAAAAATCTGTAAAAATTCAAAAAAATCTTTTTCGATCAATTTCTAAAAAAAATGGGTCGGGCGCCCGTACACAACAGGGTTTCTTTTTTTCGCCGTCTAAGCAGCTATTACTTACAAATCCTCAACAATGTTGTTCTCCAGCGTGTTTTTTGTTTGAAGCAGGTGCAATTGTATTACCATTGTTATGAATTATCCATCGTATTTGTCTCGTCTCGTCCCCCCGTAGCCATATCTTCTGTTATTTGCTCCTTGCGATATTTTCTTGCTGATTGTGATGCAGGTATATAGGCATACATATTTGAGAAAATTGTAATTAACACCTAATTGCTCTAACATCCTGCATACAAAAACAAATTTCAGATATATTGTTTCTATAACAAAGTGCTTACATAACTTGCTTTAGGTCAATTCCAATTAATATTGAGTTAACCCCCTGGGGTCTACCTGTCTATCTAACAGCGCTTCTGATTGGTTAATTACAAGATATACTCATTTGAATAACCAATTACGATACAGCTTTTAAACTTGTTCACCCCGATCTTTATCAGGGATACAATTATTTAAACAATGTCTCTGATTGGTGCAATAAAGGATGTATCCATCTTTCTGACCAATCGGCCGGTAGTTCTCAGGGGGTTAACTGTTTCAAGTTTGAAATAAAATGGAATGTTGAACCAATGTTAACCCATTATATCATAAACTCTGCGTTTAAATTAGTTTACAATTATAATTATTTTTTTACCCAAGTGATAATACAATCATGTTCTTTGTTTATATATCATCATATATGACATCATCAAAGTCAGAAAGTAGCAAATTATAGTCATTTTAAAGGAGAACATTCTAAATAAAAATAAAAATAATCAAATATTTTGCAATTTTCAATTTTGGACGTGGGCAGGAAACAGTAAACTCGGAATCAATATTAACAGATACCTAATCATGGATTTCTATTGAAAAGTACATTTTTTTTTAATTTTTAGGACCAATATGTTTCCAATGATCTACTCTATTGAAAAAGTCGTATATAGGGTAAAACACCCAAGTTTGACAAGATTATAATAGTTTCTGTAAATTTTTAACAAATTCAGGAAAATCCTTCAAGAATGACTTTACAGATGTCTAAAAGGGATTTGTACTTAATTGAATAGCAGATTGAGCACTGTAAACCCAGAAATGTTTGTGTGCATTTAAATTTCATTAATTCCTCGCGAAAATGTCATGCCGGGAATATTTCCAATCTACCTTGTATAGCAGCGCATTGCAAAGTTACACAATGTAACTCCAAAGTTTACATTCTCAAAATGTTATGTCATGATTTAGGCCAGTATTGCTGATTCGTGACATTTTAAACTCGCGAACAATTTTGGTTTTACAGTATTAATTGGCTATCATAAAATAATTATTTAATTTTAAAAAGCTATTTTCCAGTTCAGTTCAATTTTCATATGGATTTAGATCTGTAAATATTTTTAAATGATTCATATTAAATATTGTATATATCGTAAGAGGTCTGTGTATCATTTTCAAATGAATCTACATGTGTATTAGTTACCTGTATTTTAAAATGAAGCTTGAAATTAGTGGCAGCAGATCTCACATTTCCAATATAGAATGTTTAGTCATATACACACATTCACATTCCCCCAAAGATTTGTCTTATTCTAACAAGAATGAGAAACAAAAACATCATGACAAACGTCATAATCCCCGCTTTCTCGCAAAACAAACCCTCCAGCGTCTTCAAAAGTGCCTACCGGCGTGCCGCCATATCCTATTACAGCGAATTACACATCTTCAATCTCGGGAAATTGCGCACCAAATTGCCCCAAATTTATCCCCTAAAATTGTGTACGCTATCATATACCATCCCAACGGAACATGAATTCAGGCTTCTAGCTCTGTTTTTTTATTTTAGTCATGCTATTAAAATAACATGTTTGGATAAGGCAATGGAGGGGGGGTGAAACCTGTTCTACAGGCCCGACCTGCCCATTTTTGTTGTTGAATTTTGATTTGATTTCTTTTTTACACAATTTTAAAATGTTATTAAAACTTTTGATTTTTTTTAAAAAAATTCCCAACAAAAAACTCGAACCCTGATCAAATTTTTTTGGGGAGAAATATTTTGGAACACTTTGATTTTATTTTTTTGGTTTTTTGAAATGCACCTAAATGTTCACGAAAATGTTTTAAAAAAACCAACAATGCCCGTCCGACCCTACCTAGGAGGTCTGTTCGCCTTAGAACAGCTCCTAAATCTTGAAGAAATCTTGTGCCAGAATAATGATGGAGTGGTGTACAGAATATGATTTTACCCTATTCATTTAGTCTGTTATGGTAAAAAAGGGTCCCAAAAGTATTAATTCTGTGGAATAAATAAATAAAACAATCCCATAAACCACTGTATGTGTACATGTAGTACAGTCAGTGTTAATTTGAATTGTCTTGCCAATGAAAATAAAACTGCTTAATAGTGGAAATGTTTAACAACTATATAAACTGCCTGCATGATGGATGGCCCTTATATGCTTTTATAAGAGAGTAGTGATGTTAAAGCAGATTTTGTTCATAGTTTGTAATTAACAGGTATAATGCTATCATCAGTAGATGGCATTATTTGTAATAAATAAAGCTATCTTCTTTTGAAAATAGTGTTATCTTCAGTAGATAGCAGTCGGTTTGTATTACAAATAATGCTATCTTCAGTAGACAGCCTTTGGGCGGTGCTAATAATGCTACCTGCAGAAGATAGGAGCCTCTTTATGGTGAAAACACTGCTATCTTCAGTAGATAGCAGTCTCTTTGTAGTACAAATAATGCTATCTTAAGTAGATAGCAGTCTTGTTGTAGTTCAAATAATGCTATCTTAAGTAGATAGCAGTCTTTTGTAGTACAATTAATGTTATCTTCAGTAGATAGCAGTCTCTTTGTAGTACAAATAATGCTATCTTCAGTAGATAGCATACAAAGAGAATGTTATCTTAATCAGATAGCAGTCTTTTATTGTACAAATAATTTTATCTTTCGTAGATAGCATCTTCAGTAGATAGCAGTCTTTTTGTAGTACAAATAATGCTATCTTCAGTAGGTAGCAGTCTTTTTGTAGTGCAAACAATGCTATCTTTAGTAAATAGCATTATTTGTACTACAAAGAGAATGCTATCTTCAGTTGATAGCATTCTTTTTGTAGTAAACATAATGTTATCTTCAGTAGATAGCAGTCTCTTTGTAGTACAAATAATGCTATCTTCAGTAGATAATAATCTCTTTGTAGTACAAATAATGCTATTTTTAGTAGATACCCTTTGGGTGTTACAAATAATGCTATCTGCAGACGATAGGGGCCTCTTTGTGGTGAAAATAGTGTTATCTTCAGTTGATTGCAGTATTTTTGTTTGTAGTGACAGAATACATGCTATCTACAATAGATAGCATACAAAGAGAATGCTATCTTCATCAGATAGCAGTCTTTTATAGTACAAATAATGTTATCTTTAGTAGATAGCAGTCTTTTGTAGTACAAATAATGCTATCTTCAGTAGATAATAATCTCTTTGTAGTACAAATAATGCTATTTTTAGTAGATAGCCTTTGGGTGTTACAAATAATGCTATCTGCAGACGATAGGAGCCTCTTTGTGGTGAAAATAGTGCTATCTTCAGTTGATTGCAGCATTTTTGTTTGTAATCATAGAATACATGCTATCTACAATAGATAGCAGCCTTTTGCAGCTTCTGTAGTGCAGCAAAAAAATTGCAAATGTTCAAAATATATTAACTAAAATCTATTTTAGACTGGGTAGTAAATCCTATTGACCCTTAATCTCAAATACTTGAAAGCATAATTTTTCATATCCATAAGATTTCAATCGCATACTAAATCTAAATCTGGTGCATATCGCATAATAAGAGTGATGGAATTTGAAGACATCGCCCGGTGACCAAAGGCATCCCCGGCGCGAGTGAAGATGAAGTGGAGTGACACTTATATCTTATTTCACCATTATGGGATCAAAGGATTAAGTGATTTGCGCAATGTCGGGATCAGCTTAAGGGCAAAAGGCTTAATGGGATTATCTTGGGAGATGGATTTTAACACATCCTTTATGGGAAGTAGACAGACTGCTGACTGCAATGCATACGCATGCAAATAAGGCTAGGCTTCTTACAAGTACAAGTACTGAATATAGGGCAATAACACTTTTTTAAGCAAGATTTGAATCTAGACTAGTATGTGTATTGGATTTTGCAGTTGTAAAATAAAATTTGTTGGCACTATAAGAGTAAAAAGCAAAATAGCATTTTTAGTGAAATTTGATACCAAAATGGATTCTCTGACTTATTTCCTTTCCACAAATGTATGCTTTTATACACATCACATTAATAATACAAAGGTTACAGCGCTTGATAAATTTCATATTGTTTGGGTTAACACCCCCCTTAACACACAAATCTACCCAAGTGGCCACATATCAACAGATTTTATTAAAGAATTGTATTTGCTGATGTGAAGAAAAGAAAAAAAAATCTATTATATTTCTAATAAAGTTTTCATAATTGTTTTTGTGTGTGTGAGACAATCTGTATATTGGGGAATTGAAATAAGGTTGTCATTCATGCAAATTATGCACCAAAACCAAAAATGTTTGCGAGTTTAAAATTTCACGAATCAGCCTCACTGCCTAACTCACGGCATGACAAATTTGTGAATGTAAACTTTGGAGTTACATTGTGTAACTTAGCAATGCACTGCTGCAAGTTAGATTGGAAATATTCGCAGTATGACATTTTCACAAGTAAAGTGCTCCCCGCAAACTAGCGAAATTTAAATTCAAATTGAAATGCACGCATCAAGAATGCTCCTTTTTTATTTATCTCATTTTATAATTACAAATAATATAAATATTACTCCTAATCAAATATTGTTCTGTTTTTATCTTTCCTATTTTTCAAATCCAGGTCGGCGAAAAGATACGTGTGATCCTGGACATGGAGGATAATTACGTAGCGTTTGAGCGGGGTTACGAGTTTCTAGGAGTTGCATTCCGAGGGCTTCCCGACGAACAATTATATCCGGCAATATCTGCAGTATACGGCAACACCGAAGTGACTATGGTTTATTTAGGGGAACCGTTAGATGGGTGACGACAATTGCATTGTGGGAAACTTAACGATTCGCCACAACACTCACTCACTTCTACTAGGCTCTTTTTAAGATTTGTGTTCCTTGCACCTGGATGGCTCCTTTTCATTTTGATGTTATGCACGGTGTATGCAATAGTGCAGGAGTAGACGGAAACCAGCCAAATATTATTATTTTTGAAATTTGTGTTCTCTGCACTTGGATGGCTTGTTAACTTTGTTACATTATGCAATGATGAGCACTGCAAAGATGGAGAGTTGAAACCAGCGAAATTGGTACTCTACAAAGGGGACCATTTCATCATAGCTCTGATTTATATTTTGGCTATTCCAGATTTACCCCACACATCCCCCACCCCTGGAAATGTGCAGCTCTTATAATACAACTCAGGTCCAATATCAAAGCAAAATTGTGGCATTGTACAGTTCAGTTCTAAATCCAGATATTCTAAAACTGCTAGATTTTGCAAGGTATTTCATTTTAAGGAGCTCATATTTGAAGAAAAGAAATGAAGTGCTTGCAAAATAGGCGCTTATCCTGATTAAAATCCCTATACAAATTGACACCATTATGCCATCAATAGGCCCAATGATACAACTCTTGTTTGATTCAACTGATGCATTGTGTGCTAGGTTAATAGCCAATTCTTGCTTATGGCTAACACTCCAGAGTGCGAGTCTCCTGTACAGTCATCAGATGCACAAGTTGATTTTATTTGTATATCAGTTAAATGGTGACATCTTTTGTTCTAAAGTTTGCTACGAAACCGTGCAATTATTATATCACCCTCGGAGATGATACAAGCCACTGCTAAGTTACCTGGAAGTGGATGAATGACGCCTTCAGTAAAATGTTGACTGATTTTGAAAGAAAATGGCCGATAACCACCTCAACAGTGATCAAGAAGATCAAGATGGCTACTGCCGAATAATTATGATGCAAGGTATCATTGGATACCGCAAATTTTGATCCATGTGGTCGCAAGGTATCATGGGATACCGCAAACATAGATCCATATGGTCACCTATATGCTGCCTCAGAAAACTCTTCCAAATTACGCATCCCATAATGCCGCAGGATTTATCACATGTACCTCTTTCCCAACATGTGTACAAGTTGAAGAGTTGACAGGGGTGCTCCTACTTATTTGTAGTCAGGAGACCATTAATGTTATTATAACCAGGGGGTGCTACTACTCTATGTATCAAACACTTGTGTGTGAATTATTTGCAAAGTGCAATATTTACAGGCGATTTTGTGTAAACTATCGCTGTAATTTTACTAATGTATTGGCACCCCTGGTTTGATTTGTCTGTCTGTGCTTAGTCACTCATATAAGGAGAAGGAGCTTTGCAACGCAGTGCACCATTGCCTTGGAAGGTCTATCAGCATTGAATACCTGTGTCGTTTATGACATGGCAACTAACCAGATATGCACAGATGGAGCTCCGCAGCGCAGGGCACCGTTTGCCACACCCAGGGTAACAAGGCCTTGGCAACCAGATCTACCTTCAAAGAAAAGTTTAAGACATTGGGGATTATTCATTGGGGAACATTGGCGACATTGTGAAATATATGTGGTTGTGATGTGTGGATGAATTTTGGGTTTATCCTTGGTGTGAAGACAACACAAAATTAATCAAGCACAAAATCCTCTATTGAGGATTAAAGGATTATGTAGCTTTATTCCGTGATGGGCTCTTTACACCAGTCTAACTTATGATGGTCTTACACCAAGGATAAACTGAATTCTGTTGGTCGAGAAACAACGCACACTACTCTGGAATTATGGGATTCTCGCTTGCTGTCAGTTTTAAAGTGAGATTGTCTTAATAGACAATTTTGCCTAAGGCAGTCAACAAAACCTTTTGAAGGGGCCGCTCGACCTATGTTTTTGAAATTTTCCAATTTTTAATATTTTCTTTAGAAATATGTTGATGTTTTTGTTAAAAATTCACCAACATTTCCAATTTGTTTTTTGTTTAAAACAAAAATGAACACCCAATCGACCGACCCTACCTGAGAGGTCTGTTTGCCCATACATTAGGCGGGGTTTTTAATACTGTAAAACAACTTAATTTTGCAAATTTTGCTAGGAAATCCAATTCGCCAAATTAAATTGCCTCCAATTGTATTATTTATAATGGTTATATATAGGAAGATGATACAAATTAGTGAGATTAAATTGCCGCAAAAAGTTGACTAAATGCTAATTCGTTAAATTAAGTTGACGTGAAATTAAGTTGTTTTACAGTACTAATAAACCTTTGTTAAATCCCAGTATCTGATAGCCTTCTCCTACAATGTAAAACATTATGTAAATATACCTACACAGCATTGAATATTATTATAGAAAGTTTATTATTATTGTACAGTTTTTTTGTTGTCAAATAGCTCACAAAGAAAGAAAGCAAAGAATACCATATATATGTATATATATACATATTTCTTTGTTTTAATATATTATACTATTTACCATGTTTGTATATTAACTAACATTACACTCACAAATACTGGTTATGCATGCGTGCCATATGTTTGTCTTTGCTTATATCAAGATGATGATGAAGTTTTATGTTGTCACTCCAAAATGTCTGATGGTGTCGTAGAAGCCCTGGATGGAAATATGAAATGCTTGGTTGTTCCAAGTGATATCTGTGAATTTGCAGGATATAAACAAGATATTGTTGTCATTTTGATCTCGAGAAAAACTCTAAATAAGGCAATGAAAAACCCCCACCTTTTTCTATCAATTTTTGGAACTCTCAGGTACGATGGGTTGGAAATGTTTTAAATTTTGGTCAATGTTCAACAATTTTTTCACAATTTCAAACATTTACAAAATTTATTAACAATTTGTGGGGGGGGGGGGGGGGGGAATCAAAATATTTGTCAACACATTTTCTTCTAAACAAAAAAGGAAAATTGATGGGCCCGTAGAACAGCCTTTGATTTTATGTACTTCTTGTCTAAAGATGTGAACACCCGTGTTACTTTAGTGTTTTCTGTGGAGCTAAGATTGTTATCATTTGAATCCAATTTCAACCAATGTTTTCTGCATGAAATGACAATACATTTTCTCAGTTGAAATGAAATGCCACTGTTCCTTGAACAGGGGAAATGCCCAAAAGATTGGTTGCTGTGCAATATCAGCCATAGTAGAGAAGTAGCGTGATTTTCCACTAAAACCTGTAGAAAAATAAGCATGTCAGTTTGATCCAAAGATCAAATTGTCAACAGCAGTATCTTAGTGAAAGGTATATTATGTGATATTTTCCAGGGAACTCCCTCAACATCGAGAAGAAAAAAATGATAACAGATTTTCTTGCAGATTTACACTTCTGATCATACATTCCAAGTGACAGGGCGATACGATTCTTAATTACTTCAAAATCAATAGAGTGAAAATAAACTGTCGGATATCTGACAACTTATTTTACTCTAAATTCACTCTAAAACCATGATTGATTTTAAGGTAATTAGGAATCGTATCACTCTGTAACTTGGAATGTATGTACGATTTATGATCAGAAATGTAAATCTGCAAGAAAATCTACTTTCTAAACAAAATCATGAATAGAGGGCGCTCCCTGGAAAAGATCACATAATATGCCTTTTAAGACCCTGTGACACTGTCACAATAATCAAGCAATTGTTTTCAATTCTGTTTTAGATTCCTAAAATATTGACTGTGATCTTATTATAAAATTGTTATTTATTTGTTTCGTTCTGTTTTGTTTGTTGGATATAATGATATTTGTTTCGTTCATCACCAAAGAAGATTTTAAAGACACCACCACAATGCATTGCGTATTTGCGTAAGTCTGGTCTCCAATTTGTCTCGGTTCCCATAGACATGCACACAGTCACGGCTTCATAGGGCGTTTATAGTTGGAGCCCTTAGGTTCTAGTTTACATCAATAAATAAATCAGTTATCGGTGTTCCCTTTTCTTATTTCTAAAACTTAGCTCTTAAAAGAGCTCGACAAATGCATCGTGTGAAAAAAGCTTAGTTGGCTGGCGTTCGCACAATGCATTGTGGGAAGACCTTAAAATTATCTATGGTTCATCACCATTGTAATCGCCTGACACGCTCACAATGTTTTCCCGATTAGATTCCAAAACAACACCAAGTTTGTCTCAGAAGACAGAGCGCGTAGCTTTTAAAATTCACATTTCAGCACTTGACTTTCCCCCCTGTTTTTCTTAAACTTTTGAAAATTATGTTTCTTCAAATTTTAATATCACATTGTGAAGATAGCGTATCAGCTTCATTTTATTGCTTACAAGAGTAAAATTGCAGCATACAAACAGAAGTTAAATACAGTTCAACAAAATGTTAATGTTTCTATCATGGTGTGTTAAAATATAGGCCTACATTTCACAAAGCCCATCTCATGTTAAAAGAAGAAAAAAGAAAAGATAACCGCATTTTTTACAAAAACAAAAAAAGCATTTTGCATAGCCCTTTCAGGTTTCTTTTGAGACAAACCTGTTTGTTTTGGCCTTGGATGCCATAACAGTCACATAAAACATCTATGAAGAGGATAGAAACACCCAAATGTTTGCAATCCAAGTTTAATGTTATTCTACCGACCTTGTTTTAGTAATCTTAACTACAGAGGGCAGTATATAGAGTTGTCCGTGTAATTTCTCAATAGAGGGCAGTCTAAAGAGTTTTGTGTGTAATCTCGACGATAGAGTGCAGTCTGTAGGTTTTCTTTGTATCTTGACAATTTAGAGGACAATCTCTAGGTTTTCTAAGCACTCATCGTTTTATTGCCTCTGAAAGTACAGTCATCAAATAAAGTATCTAACCAGGTAACAAATGTGCTTATAACTCTAAAAGTATAACTTCTATTTAAAAATATATCAAATTATAAAGATGTTTTTTAAAACATTTCTCCTCTCTAATTTAAGATATTGCACACTAAGTTGGTAATTGAGGAAGTGACAATCCTAAATGTAAGGTAAAGTATGATATTCATTTTTATCCCCCTGGTTTGTAAAACCAGAAGGGGATTTTGTCATCATGTAATGTGCGTCTGTCTGTCGGGGTGTATGTGTGTATGTATGTGTGTGCCTTTTGGTTAGCCTTTTTTTCCAAATGCTGTATCTGTTGAAAGGATGGACGGATTGACTTCAAACCTTCAGTGATAGGTAGGCCATGGTCAGACACTGTAGCTGCTTGTTTGGGGGTCTAATTTGCAAAGGTCATCTGAGGTCAAAGGTCATCTAGAGGTCAAATCGTAAAAGTTGCCCGAATGCTGTATCTGTTGAAAGGTTGGACGGATTGACTTCAAACCTTCAGTGATAGGTAGGCCATGGTCAAACACTGTAGCTGCTTGTTTGGGGGTCTAATTTGCAAAGGTCATCTGAGGTCAAAGGTCATCTAGAGGTCAAATCGTAAAAGTTGCCCGAATGCTGTATCTGTTGAAAGGTTGGACGGATTGACTTCAAACCTTCAGTGATAGGTAGGCCATGGTCAAACACTGTAGCTGCTTGTTTGGGGGTCTAATTTGCAAAGGTCATCTGAGGTCAAAGGTCATCCAGAGGTCAAATCGTAAAAGTTGCCCGATTGACGTCAAACTTGGAGACAAGAAACATGAACACCGGGTGAACATGTCTAAAATAAATTAGAGGTCATCTGAGGTCAAAGGTCATCCAGAGGTCAAATCGTAAAAGTTGCCCGATCGACGTCAAACTTGGAGACAAGAAACATGAACACTGGGTGAACATGTCTAAAATAAATTAGAGGTCATCCAAGGTCATCTGAGGTCAAAGGTCATCCAGAGTTCAAATCGTAAAAGTTGCCTGATTGACGTCAAACTTGGAGACAAGAAACATGAACACCGGGTAAACATGTCTAAAATAAATTAGAGGTCATCTGAGGTCAAAGGTCATCCAGAGGTCAAATCGTAAAAGTTGCCCGATTGACGTCAAACTTGGAGACAAGAAACATGAACACCGGGTGAACATGTCTAAAATAAATTAGAGGTCATCTGAGGTCAAAGGTCATCCAGAGGTCAAATCGTAAAAGTTGCCCGATCGACGTCAAACTTGGAGACAAGAAACATGAACACCGGGGGAACATGTCTAAAATAAATTAGAGGTCATCCGAGGTCAACGGTCATTAGAGGTCAACCAAGGTCAAAGGTCAACAAGGGGTTCATTTGTGCAATGAACACCGTGGGAACATGTAAAAAATAATTAGAGGTCATCCGAGGTCATCTGAGGTCAAAGGTCATCCAGAGGTCAAATCGTTAAAGTTGACCGATTGACCTCAAACTTGGAGAAAAGAAACATGAACACCGGGGGAACATGACCCATATATGACCGTTGACCTCATTTAGTTGATCTCCCAGCCAGGGGGATTCGCAAGTCGTGACTTGCAGTATTTTTGCATTTGTCTTTTCAACATGGAGGAGAGTATGACAGGTAACGCCGTATTGATCATGTTGATCCATCGGAACAATGTGGCCGACTATCCACATCGCATACATTTGGTCGTAATGGAAACCATACTTTATCTTACTTTTGGTACTGTAACTTCCTTGATATCAATCCATTCTTTGCATGGTAAGTTACTTTTTTGATGACTGTATATAAAAAACTGATGGCTGTGATTATGCAAAATAAGCAGCTCTCCCATGCAACTCATGTAGCTCTCTACTTGTCTTTGATCGCACAAAAACATGCCAGCGTGTTACAACTGTTTGCCCAAACAAAAGCCAGCTTAGGCCACACCAAAAAAGACCTGTTCTACGGGCCCGATTAACCCATTTTTTCTGAATTTTCAATTTATTTATTTTTAAATTGTGATTTTTTTTTTTAATGATTTTTTTTAGATTAAAAAAAAAAATCACCCAGAATTTATGAAATTGTGGTTACTAAAAACAAAACAAACAAAAAACCTGCCCGCCCGTCCTACCTACCCTCCCTGAGAAGTCCGTTTTCCTATAAAACAGGTTTTTTGTTTTGTTTTGTGGCCTTAAGAATACACGCAGATGTTATGTTTAGATGACGAAAAACCCTGTTGTTCTACAGGGCCTAACCGACCCATTTTTGTCTGAATTTTCAATAAAGCAGTTTGCATTCAGCATTTACATTATATTAACAACAACAATTTCTTTTTTTTAAATGGGGTTATAAGGGAGAAAAAATTGTGATTTTTTTGTTGTTGAATTTTTTTGAACATTTAGACAATTGGATGTACCTCCGTCACTTTATGGTCAAAACTATGTGCATCTAATTATTTATTTGAATCCTATATGGTAATTAATCACACAATATTTACATCAATCAATAATTTGTTGTCTTCAAAAAGTGGCAGACAAATAAACGAACCATTATTTTTGGCCTTATTCCTGTAATCTGTAAGCCCAAGTAAATCCACGAAAGCAGGGACTGTAATTACACAAAAGTCATTATAAATAGTTCATACTTAACACTTTCCATGCGGCAGTCGTCTGCAGACGACAGTTTCAAAATGTCACAAAATGTTTCAAAATGTCAAAACTATTGAATTTTATTACCACATTTGGAATCACCATGAGAAATGCATTAACAGAGGAAGAAAAATGCCTAGTATTTGTTCAGTAATTCTTGAGATAGACTGAAATTTGAAAAAGGTTTCTGAAACATCTGTTTTGTATAATGGTGAAACTAATAGCCGCGTGGAAAGTGCTACCACTATTCTAGATCTACCTCTCTTTTCTAATAATTGCACAAACGACAGTCTTGGACAACTATTGTGTTGAGATCGTCAACATGAAGTATGTAAAATGACTTTGGATCAAGACCATACTTGTTCAATTTAAAGGTATATACCCACTGCAAACACCTCATTTTAGGGAGATGTATAATATGAGCATGTCGAAAACATCCATGACGTTCTATTCATTTAATTTTGTATGAATGTATCTTTTCTCAGAAAATTAGCGGAATATCTAAAGAGTTTCTAGATTTTCAGAATCTTAAGTATAATAACCCTTATATTGATTCACAGGGTTTTCAAAAAGTTTTACCGCTACAGTCTTATTAATAATTGACTGAACAATTTCGGAATAGCGTTCTGCGTAGACAAGTTCAAGCAGAGTGAGCTGTGTATGCGCATGCTTGATTAATATGTACACACTCGCGCCGTATGCTGCGTGCTGTAAGCATGAAAGTACGCACAAATCCCTGCGCTATCGATAGCGCTAGTGATACATCAATTGTGTATCTCGTAGCTGCAAATACGCTAGTGGGAACTTGTTCGTTCAATAATTAATCGGACTATAGCCTCATGAGATCATGAAGCTGGTATTCAATGTGAAAATAATTGTGACAGTAATTAAGGCAGAGACATTGGTATAGAAGATATTGAATAACTTATATGGCTGTAGAAATAGCCACCAGAGTTTCTAAATTAACAGGATCTAGGTTCTACAGTGTATTACAGATATAACGCAAGGACAAAGTGTACTTGAGGCCCCAGATTCTGGACTGTACTAGTATTGTCCGATACTGGAACACCCAGTATCGTTCGATACTGGTACAAAATCTCACTGGTATCACGTGTACCGGTATCGACCGATACTGGAACACAATTTTGGTGTTCCAGTATCGACCGAGAATGGAACAGTTAAATCGTACCAGTATCAACCGTTACTGGCAATTTTTAATGTTACAGTATTGAACAATTGTACTGGTATAGTACACTTTTTCCAAAAGTTCTACCTCCAGTCTTGTAAGATTTTGTGGCTGGTATGTAATGTGAAAAGGTTGCATGACTTATAAAAAGTAAGATTTATAAACGGGGCATCAGTGCCATAGCTATGGTCCAAACTTTATTCATCTAACTCCGTGCAGTAACTTCAAAGCATGTTCTTAATGATCATTGCAGCTTTTAACACAGGATTGCCGTGATTTGACTTTGAAATACCACCACCTGGGCATAATGGGCTGGTCTCGTTTGATTACACTCCGCACAGAGTTAGATGAATAAAGTTAGACTTTTGTCTCATTTCTTGGTTTTTTATTTGGCTGCATTGATGAGGGTTGTTCATCAAGTTTAACACAGACTCATAGCTGTTCTTCATATTATAAAAAAAAGGTTTACTTACAATATTTAAGCCATGAATTTTGTCATGTTATTAAGCATTCTGCATTATCGTAGAACATAATGAATGACCGATTGTTTTTTATGACATTTTTAGATTTATTCATCTTCTTTTCCAACTCCTCATTTAAAAGGTTATCAGAAGAGGAATTCAACTAATTTGAAGTTTCAAAACTCTTTCTCCAACTCTCAACTCATGACTCTCAACTCGCACTGTTTGATCACGGATGACCAAAGCCCCTAATGACAGGGTCCCATAGCCAGTATCCCTGCTTAGGAAGTTAACACAGTAACAAATCATCTTTGATGAAATACTTCCCCCCCCCCCCCCCCCCCACCTCTGATATTTTATAGAACAACTCCCCCTTCATCATGTATGACATATTGTAGAATTATGACATCTCCATTTTGTAGTATAATATTGTTCATCATATTATTATGGGATCATTATAATGGACTCAATATCACTCCCGATTATGGAGTGAATTCTAATAGAGATTTGTACCGATCATTTTGTAATACTATATCATACACTCATTCTTTATATAGCCCCCTCTATCACAATCTCAGGGATTGTATATTATGTAAATAATAATATACATCAATTCAGCATTTAATGGTGATGGGGTGTTTCACTGTGGGATGTAATGTTGTATGTAGCAACCGATAAAGCATGCTCAGTCTGCATCCAGGGAGCAGATTTACCTGAGAATGCCCCTGGTTCTTATGCAAATTTATGTCATCAGGAGCATTATATTATGGGGGGGGGGTGTTTCACTGTGGGATGTAACGTTATATCAACCGATAAAGCATGCTAAGTTTGCATCCAGGGCTTGAAATAAGCAGGGGCAGGGAGCAGATTTACCTGAGAATGCCCCTGGTTCTTATGCAAATTTATGTCACCAGGAGCAACTTGTACATAGAAAATTGATTATTCCTTTCCGGCACTCATCTTTCGATGACATATTTCTGTGGTTTTACCCCTTTAAAACCCTTGTGGTATGTGGCAAATTGTCTGAAGGTCCTGAAGGAAAATCCGTGATCCAGGGGGAAAATGTGTGTAAAAAGTAGCTCCTGGTTTGTAAATCCTTATTTCAAGCACTGTTTGCATTCATATATCACGATATACAGTCAACACAATAAGTAACTCACCAGGTAATAAATGTGCTGATAACAGTTCTTAACTTACGATGTATTTAACTCTTTCACTAATGGTTTACATGCACACAGCCATGTCCTTATATGCTTGGTATCGTGGTTATAAGGTCCGTTCATACTCCCGTCGTTGCGCATCAGCCGACGTCGACGAATACGACGCACTAGTTGAAGCAATCTCAACATTTATCCGGCGACGATGGCCGATGCACAAAGACGCGAGTATAAACGGACCGTTACTCTGCTACCAGTAACTATGCAGGTACATGTACTGGATACTCAGTACCTGTATAGGTACTGTATACACCGTACCTTCATAGGTATTGTATACACAGTAACTGTATAGGTACTGTATACACAGTACCTTCATAGGTATTGTATACACAGTAACTGTATGGGTACTGTATACACTGTACCTTCATAGGTATTGTATACACAGTAACTGTATAGGTACTGTACTTCATAGGTATTATATACAGAGTACCTGTATAGGTACAATATACACCGTACCTTCATAGGTATTGTATACACAGTACCTTCATAGGTACTGTATACACAGTAACTGTATAGGTACTGTATACACCATACATTTATAGGTATTGTATACATGTCCAGTACCTTCATAGGTATTGTATACACAGTACCTGTATAGGTACTGTATACAAAGTACCTAGTCATAGGTATTATATACACAGTACCTGTATAGGTACTGTATATACCTATACCCTCATAGGTATTGTATACAGTAACTGTATGGGTACTGTACACACATACCTTCATAGGTATTGTATACACAGTACCTGTATAGGTATTGTATACACCGTACCTTCATAGGTATTGTGTACACAGTAACTGTATAGGTACTGTATACTCCGTACCTTCATAGGTATTGTAGTACCACCAAAGTAGCTTGCACAGCACCAGTAACTCTGCTGCTGCTACATTGGTTGTACCGCACAGGTATACTGTACAATACACATATAGGTACCAAGCATACAGTACCTGTATAGGTACTGGCAGCCAAGCAACCATGATGCCAGGCAGAAGAAAATGGCTGTGTAGGACAACCAAGAACTTGGTAACGCCTTCCAGGCTACTGTTATTATTCATATAGTCACCCTTTTCCTTTTTAAAGGATTTTTTTATTAATTATCAGAGTGTATGCCAGGGCAGATTTTCTTTCTGGGAGCTATTTTGATAATTGAATCATTTTTTGCAAGATTATGGGGCACGATACGCGCAAAAAATAACTTCAAAATCTGAAATTTTTAGTTTCAGGTAATTTTAGGTAATTTTGACATTATCAGTCAACATTTTTGATTGTTTGGAGACAAAATGGATTGGGCTTGAGAATCGGGCCTCAAGAGAAGTTTGTCATTTATCCGACGTTTTAAACATTCTGGAAAAAAACCAGATAGAAATGACTTCTGGAGTGAACTTATATGTCAACTAAATAAAGATTATTTTCTGCGACTAATTAATCCTTTCTGAGAACGCCGTTCCCGCGGATTTCATAGCCCTGGTGTATGGGGTGTATGTCAATGCATGAAAGTTAAAATGCGTAATGTATGCTCTCTGGTTCATCTTCCCTGTTGAAAAAAATCTACCAAACCTACATCTAAAAACACACATACCAAATTTTACTTGGAATTTAGCAAAAATGATGCAATCTTCAGCTCTCAAATATCCCATATTTAATTTTGCAGACAATGTGACCATAAAATATGACCCTTGTTTTTGGATTTTGTTGACAATTTGGTCTATAGACATGGGGTAGAATATAACCATATTTCGTGATATATGGAACAATCATGCATACCTATAATATAGTGTCAATGTTGAGTGAACATTCTAGGTGTTTTTTGTTGAATTAGATAAATAAACCCCTTAGAAAGTTTTGAATTTGTTCCAATTTCTTGTATTGTGTTTATTTTGTGGTATGTTCATAATGTTGCATATTCATACACTCTTACAACCAATCAGAAAGTAGGAAACTAGAATACATGGATTGCATTGAAAGTGTCTAATTGCACTCCGTGTGCGCGTCGTACGGTTCGCGCACCAACACATTGTGTTTTGATTCGTTGTTCAGGCACCCGGGTTTGCTGATTTTTACTGCAGGTATTAGCAAACTTGTTCACATATTTGTATTTGTTATTGAAGAGATTAAAAGTATGCACAGAATTGTGAATTTTGCTTTGTATAGTGTCATCATGGATGAATTAGGTCAACACATATGTATGTTTTGATTCTCAAAATATTAGAGAAGTCAATGCACTTGCCAAAAGTTGATATGCTCACAATATAGCACTCCCCTACAGGGTCGTGCCATTATTCACACATCAGCATCATCGCACATGCATTGATTTGTCTAATTTCTCTCGAAACAAAATATACGCATTTATTGATCTATAGTTAATGGAAATCTGATGTTTTCTTCTTTCCAATGATACCTCATTTGAAGCAACCTCTTGTTCATAATAAAATTGACAGCTGTAGTATAGAGGGATGCTCTTTAACAGTTGTTCTTTTGAGCACAAAATCATTGTGATTAGGCTAAATTAAAAAAATCTTTTGTCTCAAAGCTCTTCAGTTTTTCAAAACCTAATGCGGAATGCGGGGTTTTTTTAAGGTTTTTTTTTTTTTAAATATAAAATATTGAAATCCTTGTAAAAGTGACTTTTTGTATTTAAAATGATGTGATCAATGAAAATCTGAAAAATGGGTGAAATTTTGGGATTTTTTGGGAATTTTTGTGGGTTTTTTTTAAATATAAAATATTGAAATCCTTGTAAAAGTGACTTTTTGTATTTAAAATGATGTGATCAATGAAAATCTGAAAAATGGGTGAAATTTTGGGATTTTTTGGGAATTTTTGTGGGTTTTTTTGAAGAAAAAAAAAGGAAAAACAATTATTAAGATTTTTGTTTTTCTAATGCGCATCAATAAACTAACGCGCGCGGGAGCTTTGAGACAAATGATTTTTTTTAATTTAGCCTTATGAAA
Organism: Ophiura sarsii; assembly: GCA_035610835.1. Lineage (NCBI taxonomy): Eukaryota > Metazoa > Echinodermata > Ophiuroidea > Amphilepidida > Ophiuridae > Ophiura > Ophiura sarsii. The sequence goes on from CM069454.1 coordinate 65,352,626, forward strand.
CATCAGATCGAGACCTCCCCATATTCTGAAGCAAGTGGCTAAACACTGAAACAAGTGATTGTTACCAATTTGGTATCGTTTGAAATTTGAACACATTAGCTTTTCATCAATGTGAAACACACTATATGAACATATCACAAAATATTCGAAATATAGACAATTGAACAAGATTTTCAAACTTATTTGAGGAGTAAACTTAATTGTAATAATTTGTTACTATGTCAAAACATTGTATCATTTATATAATATACACAACTATAATATCATGGGAAAGACCATTAGATTTTATTTAAAAAAACAATAAAAATTAATTTGGTTATCATTACCAAATAAGTGAATGAGATTTGATTGGTGATTTATTGTGTGCTAATATTAATGCATGTCAACAAGTCGTCACTGTTTGGAGTTACCAGCACATCGCTTCACGAAAAACAGCGTTTTGAGAAAATCATGTTTAAAAATGTTCCAATTATTGAAGACTCATTTGAGAGCATTTACATCAAATATCACTATCATTGTCATTAAACATTAATAAATATACAGGGTGTCCCTAAAAAAATTGTGCACATGTTTGTGCAACTTAATGACCATGAAGTCCTAAAGTTTGATGTGATATCTTTATACACACGAAAAGGGAAAACACTCAGCTTTCAGATGCCGTTTATTTTATCTGATTTGAATTTGTCAATCCTGAGATATGGACAATTAACTAGAGCTACCTAGAATCGTTGTTGTGCCACTTTTCAGTTTCAAAGGTTTACTCCTAAGATACAACTTCCACTTGAACGATTGCCCTTCACCAGTGTTATGCAAATAACATTTTTGTATTGAGATTGAATAGGTTTAAATAATAGAATGAGTGCCTGTGTATCCAAGCAGAACTGAATATCAAAATGTTTGGTACATGATTCGAACCAGTCCTTTGACGAGGTTTCACAAAATGTTTATTGGGTCTACATTTTCAAAACAAGACGGACGTCCATATGGCTGGGTGCGGCCTCAATTTTCAATAGACATGATAGAAGAGGGTATTCATGGTCTTAAAATATCACGAAACGAGAAGTCCAGCAGAAGCGTCACCAGAGAATCTGCCATTCATTTCTCAAACACTCACGTACCGTTTAGGAATACACCTATATAAAAAGGAGTATTGGAAATGCTTGGTAGATGGTATGGTACAAGCACCAATGAATAGAGAACATTCTGGAAGACTAAGATATGAAAAGTGGCAGGACACAGTAACACATTGATAACATGCGCGTGCACTTCAGAGGGATCCCAGAATAACTGCTCGTAGAAATCCCTTACCACATATTCCAAGGACATCATTTTTGTTCCTCAGCCTCTTTTAAACAATTCTGGTCAAATGCCCACCTCAATGTTTCAAGACGATTGATGCCCATGGATAGACCAATGTTAGTATCGTTTTGACGCTCATAATCATTTATTCTGTAAAAGTGGCACAACATCGATTTTGGATAGCTTTGATAAACGTGAGTATATCTCGGGATTGACAAATCCAAATCAGATCAAATAAACGGCATCTGAAAGCTGAGTGTTTTCCCTTTTCGTGTGTATAAATATATTACACCAAACTTATGGACTTCATGGTCAACAAGTTGCGCAAACATGTGCACAATTTTTTTAGGGACACCCTGTATACTTATGTTTGTTATGAGCATGTTACAACAGCAAATTGCAATAATTAATTCTGAGTAATTATGTCGTCAAGTCATGATGGTATGTCAGAACAACAAAAACGACTTCCTATTCTTCCTACAGTCATATGCCATTGATATGCCTATATGTCAGAATTGCAATTTCACGGTGGTCTATGGCGGAATATCGTGATGTGCCGGTATGTCAGAGCACAATACTTCAAAATCATGGTTTAAAGAGTGAAAAATAAACTGTCCTGCTAGCAGGACAGTTTATTTTTCACTTTAAATTCACTCTAAAAGCATGATTTTGAAGTAATTAGGAATTGTATATTAGGAATCCTATCGCTCTGAAACTCAGAATATATTTATGATCAGAAATGTAAATCTGCAAGAAAATCTACTTTCTAAAAAAAATCATGAATAGAGGGCGCCCCCCTGGAAAAGATCACATAATATGCCTTTAAATATCTAAACAAAAATAGGATAGTGATAGTCGCCGGGTGTGTGGTATGGTGATTGGAGTTTCCTTGACAACATTTTGTTGTTTCCTCATCCCCCACCCAATGGAAGACCCTTATTACACTATACCAACTATAACCGACTACTTTTTGGCATATCATTTTGGGGGAGCCTTCCGGCAGGGGATATAGTTACGTCCACACTGCAATGAAACTATGAAGGAAAAAACCCCATGCTACATGTAGCCCTCTTAACCACAAAATTGACTATATGCACCTAAACTAGAATTGAACCCCTTTGATTCGATTACTACTTCTTCTTAGCTCTTTTTGGACCCCGTTTTACTATTTTGTCTGTTCTTATTCACTCATTCAAGACTCGAGAGGATTTAGAAGATTACTTTGGGACAATTGAACAAAATCTCTCAATTTCAGCTTTAAGGGGGACTAAAGGAAGTTTTTGATTTGATTCTAAAAAGTTTGAAGTCTCAAAAAGGGGGGACTAAAAAGTTTTACCTACTCAAGAAGGGGGGGTCAAAAAAGGTAAGCCAAATAGGTAGTCGTTAACTGGAAAAATACCAAAATTTTCTGCACTACGCGCAAGAAAATACTGCAGTATTAACATTTATATAACATATTATACAGATTTCCGCACGCTCCGCGCAAATCATTTTGCCGACAGCAGAATTTGTTATACAAAATGTGACTAACCAGTGTCCACAATTTGTACTTGATAAGGGTGATCGTCAACAGGGTTAAATACACATTTCCACGCGCTACACATGATTTTGAATGCAGTTGACCAAATTTCTGCACGCTCCGCGCATGTCTTCGTGAAAACAACGTACAGACAGCAGGATTTGTTATACAAAATGTGACTAACCAGTGTCCACTTTTTGTTTTTGTAGGGGTGATCAACAACAGGATACAAATTTTTACATTTTGTATAGCAAGTTGACCAAATTTTTCGTTCTCCGCGCAAATCTTTGTGAAAGTATTGTGGATAGATAGAAGGACTTGTATACAGAGAGTAACTTTCTACAATTGGAAAAAAGAAACCGTTTTTATAAAGGCTTTAAAATGATAAATACAAATCACCGAAAAATACAATTCGGAGGCTTGAAAGATATGTTTGAAGTGAATTTGAAATGTTGCAAATTGATTGCCAGCTATAGGTGGCCACGGACCTTCAATTTGCCGTTGACAACAAAGCATCAAAATCAATTCTACGCTCTACTCGACCATACAGAAGAACGTTCCTAGTGACCATGTGTAGCTGTGTAAGCGACCGTTGTTTACATGAGCAATATTTCCGAAATTCGTAAAATGTTTCACTCGATTTTCAGACTTTGACCTGTAAAAAACATGTGAAAACTTGCATTATGTGTAAATATGATAACATGAGTATGTAGAGGAATCACTTTGTCACATATTCTGTTCGATGGTAATATTTCACGGGAGTACAAAAAGGGTTAAATTTTGGCCGTTTTGGTGATGGTGCAATCTGAATTTGTTTGAATTCACGTAGTTTGTGCTCAACGGCATGTGACGTCACTCCGTAATCACCTATACACAGTTCTGACTGTAAGCGTCATAGAACTTGAGTCAAATGTCTATCTACATCTGACAGTAGGGGGTGTTTCACCCTGTTAAAGGGGGGGGTCAGAAAAGTTTGTCAATTTGTAAAGGGTCAAAAAAGTTTATAGACACCGACAAAAAAATTGGCCAACCCCATTCCCCACCCCCCCCCCCCCCCCCCCCCCCCGCCGCCCACCGAAGTATTTCTGAACACTCCCTTATTGAACTAACAATTTGACCAAAAATGTTGATTTTTTTTTTGTTTTGAGAAAATCACAAAATTCACTTTTTTGACCCAATTTATTTTGAACAAAGTTAACAAAAATAATTTTGACTAACAAATGCCCATGATTATGATGTAAAGACACTAATTTAGGAACAAATGTCTCATTTTTAACCTAATCTAATTTTTTTTTTAAATTTTGACCACAAAGTGCCAACAAAGTGAGAATAAAAATGGACACTTTTTGAGTCACTTTTTTAGTCTATTTTCTTTACAAAAATGTTTACTTTTATATATATTTGAGTCATAGTTCAATAATTACAGCACTCACAAAATTCATAAAGTGACTTCCTTGAGTACAAAGCACATTAGTATGTATTACTGAAATAATGTTGTATGCTTTTTGCTATTCCATTGAGTTATATTGAGAAGAGGACTGAATTTGTTCAGAAAGTGTATTGTCTTCACACATATGTATACTACCAACTGAAATCAATCTTTCATACATTTCATGAAATTGATTTTTCTATAGATCCACTACAAAGATCAAATTAATCTAAATCACCACAGATGGTTTTCCCAGAATTTTGTCAGGTCTAGCATGAATCTTGAAACCTCCCATGACTTATGAACCGAAAGCAAAGTGATGACCTCCTCGATTCAATTGAGTGCAAACAAATGTGAAAAGCATGAACTCATGCTTTTCACATTGTTGGTATTCAATTGAATTATAAGGAATTGGAAGTGGTCTTCAGAAAAGTCTTTAGATTGTCATCATTGACTAGTTGTATCATTGACTACAATTCCGGAAATAACTGTTGAACCACTTTGAGGACTTCGTTGAAATCAACCCCCCAGTCCCCCCATTCAATGTTGTTCGGAACCGTTTCATCACCACGGTCGTTGGGACCCTCGACATTGATTGGTGGGGGCGGGGAAGGGATATCACTTAGTAGATAGCTCAAGCTCCCCATACAAGTTTGTTGCAAAATCGCTTGAAAATAGTCCCTTAATTAAAGTGGGATATTAGCAAAGAAATGGACTATGTGGTCCAACACCAATTTTCCTGAATTGTAGTTGGTAGAAATCATTACATGTGAAGTTTATACGTTATAATTATTATCTATCTCATCAAGGTAATAATTTCTAGTTCATTTTTTGTGAGAAATCTTGCTGGGATCCTCTAAAGTTCAAATCTTATTCCCATGGTTGTTCTTAGGTTTGAATTTCAGATGCTTTACCATGTGAGGTCTTGAGGCCCAGTGGATAAGGCACTTGCCAAGTAAGCAAGAGGTCCTGGGTTTGATTCCCAGGCGAGATCTTTTTCCCATAATTGTCTCTTTTCTATCTACGACGGCGAACCTGTTTAAAAATATTTATAATTTGTTTAATACCCGTCGTAAATGCCTATTATTTCTATTTCATTCACTAGTTCCACAGATTTCAATGTTTCACACCACACAACAGAATGAGATACAATGATACAACAAAGCTGCAATGTACAGTTTAAGTGTTTTATTCAATAAATATACCATCATCAATCATCATAAGAACATAGTTTGCAAAACACATAATAATTTACATATGCCCAGGAATGAGTAACAAGTCTTTGCAATTGCAACATTATTTTGTATTCAGTAGGTTGGCATGATTTATGTTAATAATTCTTTACAGTATATTGCTGTCTCACTCTCTGCATAGCCTACATAAAACTGCTGTAACTCCTTCATTATTCATTTAATCTATATAAAAGTATACATTTTCTTGAAGAAAAGGGTTCAATGAATCCAACCATGAACATGAATTTTATTAAGATTAAACTAGAAGGACAAAATTTGACAAAATATATTTTTAGTTATCTTGAAAAAAACTAAAATGGGTAAAAAAAAGTGTTTTTTATAATTTCTCCAAAATAGTCAATCTCATGTTCATGGTTGGATTCATTGAAACCTTTTCTTCAAGAAAATGAATACTTTAATGTAGATTGATCTGTCTCAGGCCGCATATACAAAGTATGTGGAGTCACTTTTGCCGCCATAACCCTACGTGATGAGCCCAATTTTGTTTTTTAGTTATCTAAAAAATGAATGGCAAAATAATTACACAATACACAATAAAAAAGAAGAAAAAAGAATGAATTTCCACATTTAGGATAGCTATTTTCTAAAATGTATGTGAGACAGATGTTGGGGGGTGGGGGGCTATACATCAGTTACATTCATAGGTACAAGCCTTTATAATATATCGCTATGTTCAGTAGACATCTTATACATTTGTACATTTGACTGATAATACATTTATAACAAGGCTGTACCTTTTAATAACTTTTACCTTGCCAGGGGTGTACTTTCACGACATCCTGCGAGAATCCAAATGGATTCTCGCAGAGGAATTTTGCGTGAATCCATGGATTCTCTAAAATGGATTCTCGCACAATGATTTTGCGAGAATCCTTTTTACTGAATTTAAATTCCGCATTTTAAACATTTATTGTACTATTGTATACTTAAAAAATAATAGTACACAAATTGAATCAAACACTTCTTAAAATTAATTAAAATAATATCAAGAATAAGAATAAGAATAAGGCTTGCATAACTTCCAAATTCGGCATGTTTGTTGACTAAGGGTCAAATACCAGTCATCTAAGGTCCTGTTTTGGACTTAGAAAAGAAGAAAACAGTTTTTAAAAAGTTTTTTTAAAAAAACTGGGTTTTTTTGGGGTAAAATCCACCTGGATTCGCGCCGAAAGTACACCCCTGCTTGCTATCTTCAGTAGATAGCACATTTTCATGAGATATACATCAGTTACATAACATGGTACAATAGAGGACTTTGTTGTAACAAGCCTTATTAACAATATATTGCTATCTTCAGTAAACTGTTGACATCTTATACATTTGATTGATATACATTTATAACAAGGGTTTTAACTTTTAATAACGTTTACCTTGCTATCATTAGTAAAGAGCACATTTTCTTTAGTAACAACCTTACAAAATACAATTTCTATCATCGACAGATGGAACAGTAAGCCTTGCAAAATACAAGTATGTGCATTTTCAGGTTTTGCGTAAAAATTCAGTCTATCATCTGCGCATACATACTCACAGGCACTTCTTCTGCGCCTCATACTGTTTGTTGAATATGTGACCCTTCACATCAAAATGGACATGTTGGAGGCCCAAGTCAAATCCGAGTTATTGGTGTGACTCGATTTCAATACAATTCAATTTATTCAGCAATGTGTAAACCAAAAATATAATAATAACACAATATGACAGCGGGCTTATAATATGGGCATACCTTCATACTTGCAAGAGTACATTTTAATCTTGGAAATGGTACCATGTTGAAGGTAATTGAACTTTGTAATTGCACAAGATATGAATTGAAGAAGCATATTTGTTTCTATTATTTTCTTATATTTCACCTAATATATTGGCCATATCAAAACTTTAAAAGCCGACAAAATTTCCTTTTTGACATGACTGGGTACTTTTGATGCACAATATTCAATACACACTTTTATTGTACCGTTTGGGAGGCCCATATAAAATATACCCATTTAAGATATTCATATTATATCTTCAATGGCAGTTTTTAACTTTTTTAGTAATGAACCTTTACAATTGCAACATTATCTTTTCTTCAGTAGTAAGTGCATGATTGATGTTAATAACAAGTCTTAACAATATTTGCTATCTTCACTGAGATATAATTCGGCATGTTTGTTGACTAAGGGTCAAATACCAGTCATCTAAGGTCCTGTTTTGGACTTAGAAAAGAAGAAAAAAGTTTTTAAAAAGTTTTTTAAAAATTATTATTATTAGACAGTAGTCCTGTTTTTTTAATATGGACATTTTGGATTGGTTGATTTGGTTAATATTGCATTGCTTAAGGTATGCCCATACGAAACTTAAAATAATGTGTTTGGTTGAAATCCTGAACCTTTTGTTATTATCTCTTTTGTTTCCAAAATACTATATAGACTGCCACTAAACTGATTGATTCACTTTCAGAAATAATAATAAATAATAATAAGGCTAAGCCTTACAACCAATTTAAAGCGCTTCACAAAAAAACACATCACAAAATACACATTACCAAATTAGTCAGGGCCACTATGTAATTTCGTTGGATTTTTGTGGGGAGTTGCTAATTTTTGCATCTAATTAATGTTTATAGACCACTGATACCAGAAAACAATGTTTACACATTTTTAAAATTTCCAATGGCGGCCATATTGGATTTTTAAAATGGCGGCCAAATGTTGACATATTTAAACTATTTTTAAACAAAACATGACATGTGGTCACTTTTTAAAGCTTATTTTTTTGGTATAACTGTCATGTCTGTTGCCCCTAAAGCAGAACTAACTAGCCCTGATCTTAATTTTAAAATGGCGGCCATGACTAAGGGGTTATTTAAGATGGCGTCCAAAATGGCCGCCCAAACTGGTCAAATCTCATAATATGACATAGCAATCAAAATGTATGGTTTAAGTATAATTTTAATAGTGGGATGTATGTATTACATCACTAGACACTCATATCCAGAATTGTTGCTTTGTTAACACACCTTAAACCAAGATGGCCACCAAAATGGCCGCCAAAATTTGTAAAATTCCATAAATTGGCATAAATGAACCAACCTGTATGATCAGAGTATAGCTTTAACAATGGGATGTATGTATTAGATCACTAGAACGTCATATCTAGTATTCTTGATTTGTTAAAATACTTTAAAACCAAAATGGCCGCCAAATTAATGGCCAAAAATGGTCAAATATGGTCAAAATGTAATAAAATAGCATAATATCAACCAATATGTATGATGAAAATATGATTTTAACGATGGGATGTATGTGTTAGACCACTAGTAACTCATATTCAATGTTTTTGCTTTGTTAACATAGTTAAACATTCAAAATGGCTGCCAAAATAGCCCCAAAATGGGTCCCAAATGGCTGCAAAAATGGTCAAATTCTATTAAATGTGATAATATCATCCAAAATGTATAATGAAAATATAGTTTTAATAATGGGATGTATGTATTAGACCCGTAGTAATTCATATCCAGTATTTTTGCTTTGTTAACATACTTATAAATACAAAATGGCCCCAAAAATGAGTCCCAAAATGACTGAACAAATTGTCGGAATTCCATAAAATGGGATAATATCAACCAAAATGTATGATGAAAGTATAGTTTTAACATTGAGATGTATAATTTAGACCACTAGTAACTCATATCCAGTATATTTGCATTGTAATAGCATACTTTAAATCCAAGATGGCCACCAAAATGGCCGCTGTAAATGTAAAAATAGTCTACATAAGTGAGATAATCCGGAATAGATATTGTAAGAGTGTATATTACATTACATGCAGCAAATAGTATGTTCTAAACTGTTGAACAATGCTTTTAGAAGGCCCACCTCTGTGACAGTTTTGATTCGGTAAAACTTTCCAAAATGGCTGCCAGAATGGTTAAGTTGATGTTAAATGACCCAAACAATTGTTTTGTATTGTAAATGACCATATTATGTAATGCCAACACCCCAAATCTAATGGGACAGCATTCACTAAATGTCTATGATAAAGCCTAGGGGCTGTACTAGATGTAGTTTGAGTATTTAAAAATATATAAGATGGCTTTAAAAGGTTAAAATAACTGAAAAGCAGTATTAGTTTATTGTTAGTGTTACATTAGATATGACCAAATTATTATATGTATAGCTTTTAATCCACCTAGTAGACATATTTGTATGTGATGTATGATATAATGTTATAGAGTCCATTTCTTTACATTCTGACCATATTTTAATCAATTGGTGACCACTTGTAGTACTTGTTTTGACCATTTGGAGGTAATTGTATTGACCATTTAGAGGTAATTTTAATGAAATGGTCATTATAATGGCCATCGTAATAACATTACATTGGCAAAATGGAGTCTATACCATTCAATCATACATTGTCACATACAAATACGTTTACTGGATGGATTAAAAGCTGTAGATATAATAACTTGGTCATATCTAATGTAACCCTAACAATAAACTAATACTGTTTTTCGGTTATTTTACCTTTTGCCGCCATCTTGGATATATTAAAATACTCAAACTAGATCTAGGCTTTATCATAATAATATAGTGAATGCTGTCCCATTAGATTCGGGGTGTTGGTATTACATAGTGTGGTCATTTACAATACAATACAATATTGTTAGGTCATTTAACATCAACTTAAAAATAGTAGGGACTGCTCAGGAATATAGCTACAAGAAAAACCGAAGTCAATCGAATAAATATAGACAACGCAACAGACGCAACACCTTGAGCAAATCATGATTAGGGGATACACAAGCCAAGCCCGGTTGAAATAGTGAAATGTCAAGGTACAAAGTATATATTGATGATACTTTTAGGTTTATTAGTTGCTAAATGGGAGTGATATAGTAAGATAGATTTATTTCGAAAACATGTAGGCCTAACTCTAATTAATTGGCAGAAATCGGTATTTCAACTTGATAGTTAAGCCAATAAAGCTAGAGTATGCTCAAATGAGCATGAAATATTATACACGTTTTACAGATAAAATCTTATAGCAAAAGGGGATACCATGGTTTCATTGGGCGGATAGGGCCTCAAATCATCAGTCGCCGACCATTTGTTCAGTTCATGGCATGTATTGAATAAAGTAAACATGAAATATTCACTGATTGAGCATTGTAGGCTTATATATATAAATATATAGGGCATGTGTCGTTCTTAAAAGCACACACTTATGAATTAATGGCAGTAATGGCAGCCATTTTGGAAAGTGATACAGAATCAAAATTGTCACAGAAGTGGGCCTTATATCTAAAAGCAATAGCTTAACAGTTTAGAACATACTATGTGGTGTATGTGATGTAATATTCTTACAATATCTATTCTGGATTGTCAGACACTCATGTAGACTATTTTTACATTTACAGCGGCCATTTTGGTGGCCATCTTGGATTTAAAGTATGTTATTACAATTCAAATATACTAGATATGAGTTACCAGTGGTCTAATACATACATCCCAATGTTAAAACTATACTTTCATTTTACATTTTGGTTGATATTATCCCATTTTACGGAATTCCGACAATTTGTTCAGTCATTTTGGGACCCATTTTGGGGGCCATTTTGGATTTTTAAGTATATTAACAAAGCAAAAACACTCGGATATGAGTTACATGTGGTCTAATACATACATCCTATCATTAAAACTATATTTTTATCATACATTTTGGTTGATATTATCCCATTTGATGGAATATGACAATTTTTGAAGCCATTTTGAGACCCATTTTGGGGCCATTTTGGCAGCCATTTTGGATTTTTAACTATGTCAACAAAACAATCGTACTTGATATGAGTTACTAGTGGTCTGATACATACATCCCATCATTAAAATCATATTTTCATCATACATTTCAGTTGATATTATGCTATTCTATTGACATTTTTATAATATTTGACCATTTTTGGCCATCAATTTGGCGGCCATTTTGGTTTTAAAGTATGTTAACAAAACAAGAATACTAGATATGAGTTTCCAGTGGTCTGTATCATACATCCCATTGTTAAAGCTATACTCTAAACATACATGTTGGATCATATATGCCAATTTATGGAATTTTACCATTTTTGGCAGCCATTTTGGCGGCCATCTTGGTTTTCGGTGTGTTAATAAAGCAAAAGTTCTGGATATGAGTGTGTAGTGGTCTAATACATACATCCCACTATTAAAACTATACTTTCACGGTTTTCACCATACATTTTGATTGCTATATGTCATTTAATGAGATGAAGATTGGCGGCCATTTTGAAATTCCAAAATGGCTGCTATAACGGATTTTAAAAATGTGTAAACATTGGTTTTCACTTTCTGTAGACCTTTACCTTCATGAAAATGCAAAAATTAGCAACTCCCCACAAAAATCCAACGAATCTACTGCAAAGCACATAGTGGCCCTGACTAAATATACATGGTTAAGTATACAGACCAACCCCTTAAAAACCACCATAAGCAGAAGTTATATAACACATAATAACAAAATATATACAAAACACATGGTAAATGCGGTGGAGCAGCTGCAAATACAAAATATGATGATAAAAATGCCGATAAACAAGCGCAGTTTATAAATAAAAAGTTATAACATATATCTAAAAACTCACAACAGAAATTGTAAGAAAATCAAAACTGTCACACAATATTGCACATAAAATTACACATTTGTCAATATAAAAAGATGTGCTTTCAGTCCTTGAAATTGTATTCTAAGATCTAAGATAAAAAAAATACCAGAATGTTTATTTACCAAAATCGAGATGGCACAATATTTCGTCATCAAGAATGGATCTCGGAGACATTTAACATACACATTAACAATGATGTTAAAGAAATTCACCCTGAAAAGCTGTCTAAGTTGTGATGGTTGTCTGGGAAAGCCAGAGCAGGAGGCTGATAATAGGATGGATGGACAGAACATTCCTTTGACTATAAGGCATGCTGTTTAATGCGCGAGAGTAAATGTAAAAGGCATGCGAAACCAGCCTTTATGGCATCAAGGAGACGGAAGGAGAGGGAGGAAGTGGAGCGAGAAGAGGCAGAGGTGGAAATGGCTTGTGACGTGCTATATTAGCTGCATCTAACAAACATCTAGATTACAAAGCATTCAATATCAAGAGATGTTGTGAAAGTGCAGTGCATTTTCTCAAAGATAAAGTCCTTTCATGCACAAAAGCTTTCAACGTCCCCCAACTGACAGACTTTGTGTCAACCCATCTCGAGGATTACTACCAACGCCATATTCTGGATCTGGCCAATGTCCCTCAACTGAAAGACTTTGTGTCAACCCGTCTTGAAGATTATTATCAACGCAGCATTCTGGATGGGACCTATGGGCTCCTAAAAGTGTGATCACATCCAAGAGTATGGTAAATCCTTGTGGGATCACAAAATACAACATCACACAGGTTAGTGCACTACCCAAATGAATACCTTAATGAAAAGGACTCGCTCCACAGTGCTTCTTCATAAATAAATAATGATACTTGTAGAATTTGGGATTTTCCTTCTATTAGGTATTTAGATTTGGTCATTAGATTTTATTTTTTTCTTCTTTTACATCAATTAAGCTTTCAATTTAGGCATTTGACACAATGTGCCAATGTAAGATGTAAACATACCACCCAAGGATTTTGTAGCGATAACCTCTGCACCGCAAAACACTCTGCATTACGCTCATTATATTTATTTTTTATCTTTTGTGTTTATTGTCTCTTCCAGTGCACTACCCAAATGAATACCTTAATGAAAAGGACTCGCTCCACAGTGCTTCTTCATAAATAAATAATTATACTTGTAGAATTTGGGATTTTCTTTCTATTACTATTAGGTATTTAGTTGATTTGTCATAAGGGTAACATATTGTTTTTAATAGCTAAATTATTTTATCAATTTTTTCTTTTACATCAATTAAGCTTTCAATCTAGGCATTTGACACAATGTGCCAATGTAAGATGTAAACATACCACCCAAGGATTTTGTAGCGATAACCTCTGCACCGCTAAACACTCTGCATTACGCTCATTATTTTTATTTTTTATCTTGTGTTTATTGTCTCTTCCAGTGCACTACCCAAATAAATACATTAATGAAAAGGACTCGCGCCACAGTGCTTCTTCATAAATAAAAATTATACTTGTAGAATTTGGGATTTTCTTTCTATTACTATTAGGTATTTAGTTGATTTGTCGTAAGGGTACATATTTTTTTAATAGCTAAATTATTTATCATTTTTTTTCTTTTTTTACATCAATTAAGCTTTCAATTTAGGCATTTGACTCAATGTGCCAATGTGTAAGATGTAAACATACCACTCAAGGATTTTGTAGCGATAACCTCTGCACCGCTATAAACAGCTGCATTACCCTTACGAAAATGCAATCAACAAAGCAAGCTTGTACGTTACAAGCTCGTATGTGCTCGTAGAAAGCTCACATGGACTCACTCAGAGCAATGTGAACTTGTACGAGCTCATATGTGCTTGCACAATCACATTTACGATCAAAAGCTGGAAAACGTGCACGTTGCGTGCACGTGTGAGCTTACATTGTCAATTACGAGCTTACAATTTTTTGCACGCTTGATTCTTACGACCCCTTTTTTCAATTGCGAGCTCGTAATAATTGTACGCGCTTTTACGAGCATGTAAGATTTGTGATTGCGCCCTTTCTTGTTACAAGCACAAATTACGAGCACATTTTCAATTACGAGCTCGTAATCATTTTATGCGCATTTTAAGAGCATGTAATATTGCAAGCTTGCACACATTTTGCCCGCTTTCTTGTTACGAGCACATAAACTTCGGACTTGGAATTAAATTAATAGTCTGCATGCAAGCTCGTACATTTTTGAGTTTGCAAATCTTGCACTTCAAAAACTTCAAAACTTAATATAAGTTTAATCAATGCAACATAACTATAATCAATTTCATAGATTTAATGTGTATTAAATTATTTCTCACCAAATGGGGAGGTTAAGTTTTATTAACTGATTGTATTGTACTAGCCAAGGGGTGTATCTAAACAGAATATATAGCTTTGTGTGTGACCCCTTCTGGTAGTGGTAGCTCATAAATAGCACCCTCTTTTGTTCGAGTGTCATCCATAGCAACCAGCCCTGCATGACTTCTCATGGCTGTGGGAATATTCTCTTTGCTCTTTGTACATCATGCAACTAAAGGTTAAAGCCTTATCTCTGATTTCAGGTTTTGTATTAGTTACTGGGTTATTAGTAGTTATGTCAGGACCTTCAGGTAGGGTGTCCACACGCAGCCCCCATGTTGACCGTCGTTTCTGAAAAAGTCTCACACACAGCGCACGCATACACTGTTTACACACTCAAAAAAAAGTTTTAAAATTGTTGTTTTAGGCAGAAAAAGTCACAAATCATTGTCATAACCTCATGATTATGCATGTGCTATCCTGGCAAATAAATTCAATGAAGTAGGTTTAAAACATTCCAAAATCCGTTTAGATTACTTCTAAATTGATCAACCGAAAATTAATCAATTTTAATTAGCAATTTTCTAGCATATTACAATTTAACTTTATTTTTAAAATTTAATATTATTGATTATTTTGTTTGTATATATAAATAACAATTATGATTCATTTACAGCAAAACAGCAAATTTGGTATAGAATGAAGAAGATGTGCGAGGAAAACAAAAATTCCTTCTGACAAGTGCATTCATTGCAGAGGAGTGCAATGTGTCTTAAAAACTGGCTTTCAAAATGATCATTCGAATGAACAGCGAACAGGTAATTGTATTATTAATAATCTAGTTTTATTGGTTTCTTTTACCTGCATCTGAATTAAGGAAAAACCTGGTTGTCCAGCAGAAAACTAAGCAGGAAATTCTGGTTGTCCGCCACAATTTGTGGTTGTCCGTATTGTATGTGTTTAATTTGGTTTAACCTAATCAACTTAACTTAACGAAAGTTAATGCTCATTTCAATTGACTTTAACAGTTCATTCAAATAAAATAAAAAGAGGGAAATAAACTAAACAGCAAATTTAAACAAAATGGAGGGGAAAAAATCAGACAGTGGCAGAGCTCCGAATTGGGAAACCAGGGAGAAGCAGTTTTTATTTGAGTTAATCAAGGAAAAGCTCCATATAATTGAGAATAAAGAGTGTAATAATAACACAAAGCAAAGGAGGGATGGTGCTTGGAAGTGGGTAGAGGAGAATTTCCAGGCTAAGTTTGAAGACCGTTCACGCAATGTCAAGCATATGAATGCAGCCTGGAAAAGGATGAAATTGGTATCAAAGTCAGAGGATGCAATTGCAACAAAGGAAAAAACAGGAGGCAAACCACCACCACCAGAGCCATCATTCCTGTCCAAATTGATTAAAGAGGCATGCCCTCAAGAATGACTAATGACTACGATGACGATAGCAAGCAGATCTGTAAAATCACTGAAGAGAGTAATATTATCCCGTTATTTTACAGCAAAATGTATAAATACGCCAATCTATCGTATTTTTATATACAAAATACCGTTAAAATACGAAACCACGGTAGTTATCGTTACTTTGACGGTAAATTAAATTATGGTAACGTTAAAACACATATATTTCTTACAGTTCCGGGATTACTAGGAATACAAGGATATACAGTTACTTAGAAGTAAAGTTTGGCAAAACTAGTTTGTATCGCAAAGTTAGGCGAATTTACCCACTCAAGTTTAGTAAAATTAGACCAAATCTACCGCATCGCAACAACATTGCAAAATTAGGCAATTACTATTGGCAATGTTAGGCATAGTTAATAGACCTACACTCTAGCAAAGTTAGGCAACATTACTATGACTGCATACATTCCTAAGTTTGATGTCCAGATTTCGCTTAATTGTGGATGTTTTTACTGAAGAGGCGCTCAAAAAAGTGATAAGATCATACGAAGTCGCAACCATATCATCTTTTGTCCACCGGAAGACATGACTGTCTCAAAGTAAATCAGGTAGGTTCTCTCCATCTATAATATTGCATTAGACACTTTTAATGCACTCCACATATTTTAGTATCTTGCTTTTTGATTGGTTTAACACTACTACAGTTTTGGTTATAGGACCGACAGTCACTATGGAAACTACCAACAACTAAAAATGTTGCAAAATTTGCGGCAGAACTTTCAAAAAGGTATGGAAATTAGAGAAGCACATTTACGCGGAGCATGTTGTAGCAGGCAATTTGCCTAAGTGTCACAGATGTGACATAACTTTTGAGTCTAATACAGAGAAGAGTAGACACTTCATGCGAGAACACTCTTCTTCCAATAATAAATTAAAGCCTACATGCAAGTCGTATCCAATACCAATGGTAAGGAGGGCCGCGGTCACGAAACCTAAACCCAAGATCCGGGTTATTGACCTCCTACCCCAGACTATAAGAAAGAACAACCGGACCACTGTTTCATCTGGAAGACCAAAGGCGAGTCGACGGAGAAAAGAAACAACTGCATGTGAAACGGGGGCAATATGCCCAGTTTATCTTGAAATGTAATACATTTGTCTTAAAGACAATTTATTTTGTTCCATTTTTACAGATATTTCAAGTGGGTAACTGTGATTAGTTTGTTTTAAATTCAATCTAATTTATTCCAATTCAATTCAATCTAATTTATTCCAATTCAGTTCAATCTAATTTATTCCAATTCAGTTCAATCTAATTTATTCCAATTCAGTTCAATCTAATTTATTCCAATTCACTCTAGCTTAATTCAATTAAATATATTTCATTAATTTCATTTAAATCTCTTTCTTCAAAAATAACACCCCAATAAATAATACATATAACATCATGAATTGGTTGGAGACTAAAGGCTTCATGTGCATCTTGTATGGTATTCCCTTGGCGGAGGTCATCTCCGACCAATGGATGAGATATTATGTTTTATTATATAGGGAGCACGGTGCCAACATAACATAATGAATTGGCTGGAGACTAAAGGCTTCATGTGCATCTTGTATGGTATTCCCTTGGCGGAGGTCATCTCCGACCAATGGATGAGATATTATGTGTTATTATATAGGGAGCACGGTGCCAACATAACATAATGAATTGGCTGGAGACGAAGTACTTTATACACATTTGGTTTGGCATCTCATTAGCCGAAGTCATCCCCGACCAATGTGTGGGGTATTATGTACGATTGTACAGGGAGCATGGCCCTGTGATCCGGGCATTGGATTGCTCTACCATACCAAATTGTGATTGTTATTTTTGTGAAAAAGATAGGAGAATGCAATGAGAATGTTTTTTGGTAGGTGTTTAATTATCTTTTTTGTTGCTTTTAATCTGTAGATTATATTTACATTTCGATGGGTAATTATTAGGTAGGTGTTTGTTTAGCTTAGCCTTGGTATCATTTCATCATCATCATTTTATTTGCACATCAGGGTTTTTTTCTTCAAAATTTACAGAAACAATAATAATAATCTTAATTTATTCCAATTCAATTCAATCTAATTTATTTCAATTCAATCTAACTAATAATAATCTATGAATGTATTGTAATCTGTTTTTATATATAATTGTTTACAACAACAAAAAGGAGAACAAAATCTAAAACAGTAACCCAAACAAATATTGAGGGAGATTTTGATAGTTTGAAAGAGGTTTTGAAAAATGAGATTGTGCGAGCGACTGAAGAGAAGGAATGTGTGGAGAAGCGTCAGAAGAGAGTGTTACAGCGTACAAGAAAAAATTGATTGAAAAGACATTCAGTAAAAGTAAAACTCAGAAATGCAGGCCTCCTCCATCAAAGAGAACAAAATATGATTTAAGCGGGGAGGGGGAATTTGACCCACACAAGTTTGAGGGGAAATTTGTCAGTCATTACACAGAAGATGAAAATGAGGGAAATGTATGGTACACAGCGGTTGTGATTAAAGTTACAAAACAGCAAATGTAGCTAAGATATGATTGTCAACAGGAAGTCAAGTATAAATGTAAAGTTCAAGAAATTAGATCAGATTATAACAATAAGGAGTTTATCTTAATTAATATAAGAGGGCAAGATCTTGTGGGCAGGGATGTAGATCACTTATGGGTTTTTGAAGATGGTTCTGAGATGTGGAGTGAAGGTCAGGTTGTGTCATGTGGTGTGGAGAATGGGGATAAGACGATGTTGACAATCGAGTATGATGAGCAGATTGAGGATGAGAATGGTGTGGAATGCAAGAGTGTGTATGAGCTCCCCCTCATAGAGGATTATAAATTAGGGGACTTAAAAATAACTTAGGAAATCAAACTGGTGCCATGTAACATGTTGTAGTGCAATATATGGGCAATTCCGTAAATAGGTAAACCAAACGGCAAATCACATTATTGGCTCTCATTCACTGGAAATTGTTTCAAACTAATTTTGGTTTATGGTAACTTGAGGGTCACTACATGATTTTATATCCGATACATACTTTCAAAAAAATTGGGCAATGGTTTGTCGCAGAGAGTCAAAAAACTTTTTTGGGGGTGAAAATAGCAGTGGGGTCGGACGTACATTTGTGAATGATGCCCGGGGTGCTCAGTGGTCATTACAAGAGGGGTATCATGCGTGTCCAAGAAATCACGTAATTAGGGTAGTTTTTCAAGTTGGGGCACGTTACGTACGTAACGTGAATAGGGTATCAAAACAAGCCAAATTAAGAAAAAGGGTATACTTTTTAAATCATTGTCTTTCGTATTTAGGGTCCTTATTTGCTCCATGAGGATTATAAATAGCCATGATACATGGGCGAGATATACTTCTCAAATTGTATCCTTCGCAAGTGATATGATAAATCAGCTCGGCATTTGTTTTATAATACTTTTAGCTTAGTAGGGAAGGAAAAAAGAGTTAGAAATGTGTCATACGTGGTAAGAGGTTTAAATTATACAAATTACTTGCTTAGGGTATCAAAATATTTTGAGTACTTGTTTAGGGGTTCAAAATATTTTGAGTACTTGTTTAGGGTATTGGAAATACTGATATTACTTGCTTAGGGTATGTAAAATACTGTGCCATACTTGTTTAGGGGTGCTTTTTCACATTAACATGATTACGTATTTAGGGTACTTTTTGAAAGTCCTTGGACGCGCATGATACCCCTTGTAATGACCACTGAGCACCCAGGGAAATTAATGATGCACATTTTCAAGAAGATGTAACACTGTACTTAGTGACTGACTGAGCCATCAAACTATCATATTATGGAAGTACAGGGTAAACACTTATAGGCTGATACCATAGCAAAATGATATGACTTGTACTGCTAAAGAGGGAGTACATCAAAGGGGGTCGGACGTACGCTCTGTGAATTATTTGCAAAAGTACGTCCGACCCCTCCAAAATGTACGTCCGACCCCCACCTATTTTTTGGTTGTATTTTTTTTTGGAGATGAATGTGGACATTTTTGTACTTGCATTATGTAGAGGCATGTCTCTTACAAACCCTTATCAATAAAAAATGCATTGCAACCCCTACACTTCCTTAAAATGTGTACTCTTTCGAAGCATGTAGGAAAAAAACATTCCGTGTGAGTACGTCCGACCCAGGGTAGTTTTTGCAACTTTTCTTACATTCATTTTAATTGAAGATCCATTATTTGATGTTAAAATAATAGTACTACCAGGGGGACATACAAGACTGATACAAATATCGACTCAACAGTAATAGTGAGGACTATCCAGACCTTTGAAGTGTGCGAAATGTACGTCCGACCTTACGGAACTGCCCATATGTAACATTATGAAGTGCAATATATTATGTAACATTAATTATGTAGTGCAATATGCCCAGGTTATATTGAAATGTAATACATCTGTTTTAATAAACTATTTGTTTTGTTTCATTTTTACAGATTTTTCAAGTGGGTAACTGTGATTAATTTGTTTAATATTCAATCTAATTTATTCCAATTCAGTTCAATCTAATTTATTCCAATTCAATTCAATCTAATTTATTCCAATTCACTCTAACTTAATTCAATTAAATATATTTCATTAATTGTATATGGTTCGGTATTCCCTTGGCGGAGGTCATCTCCGACCAATGGGTGAGGTATTATGTCCTATTGTATAGGGAGCACGGTGCCAATGCCCCCAGTGATCAGGGCATTGGATTGCTCAGTGACACCCGATTGCGACTGCTATTTTTGTAAGAAAGAGAGGAGAATGTAATGAGTATATTTTTTTTAGGTAGGCGTTTAATTATCTTCTTTTTTTGCTTTTAATCTGTAGATTATATTTACATTTCGATGGGTAATTATTAGGTAGGTGTTTGTTTATTAGCTTAGCCTTGGTATCATTTCATCATCATCATTTTATTTGCACATCATCAGGGTTTTTTCTTTAAAATTTACAAAAACAATAATAATCTTAATTTATTCCAATTCAATTCAATCTAATTTATTTCAATTCAATCTAACTTATATTGTAATGCCGTGGCATTTCTGAGTATTTTTATCTACTTGTTTTAACCATTTATGATTGTTAACACACATGTATCGTAAGGGTTAGTGCTAGGCTCAGATTTTGTATGTACACTACACTGTATGCTACAAGGTGTCAAAACTGGTTTGAACACTTTTGATCATCATATTAGGTTCGAGAATGTATTTGCAGTAATCATAATAACCTTGGGTATTATTTATTATTGTGTTATATTATGCTGTTCAACTCTCAGAGTCCCCAGACTTTATTATGAATTCCATTTACGACAAACTTTTTATGTGTGTTAGAGATACGCGAGTCTTCCGAATTCTGAACTGTTGCATTTTCCGAACTTTTTGCAGTCACATGTTTACCCTGATTTTCAGCTATAATTATACACCAAATTGCTCCCAAAAGGTCGCGTACAGGTTTATAGAGGACTTCCTCTCTTTTGGGCACATTCAGCGATGTTCAGGATTCAGGAATATTTGTGTACTCACCATCATCCGTGATGACGAGTGAAATGTAAACACATGGGGTTTTGGGCTTTTCTGAGGTCAGGGGTCGGGTAGGATTTTAAAGGGAATATGAACGATTTATAGAGTGCAGGTTTCCTTACATTTTGGCTCTTTATTTCATCTTTTCGGCTTGAATCCTTGAGATCTATTCTTATTGGGGAGGGATTTTTATTCCCGTCCTGTCTTGTCGTAAATAAACTTACATCAGGACGATTGTCCAGCCCGGTCAGACTTTACGCCAGATGATTGACAGATCGTCAAGTAAATTTACATACTCGGGAGGAGTTTACATGAATATCTCCAGGGGTGGCAATCCATTAGGGTCGGGCATTGGCCCTTAGGGATGGGATGTTTTTGGCAAAAGGTCGTTCGGGTATCTACTAAGAATAGTCATGCCTGATTGGTTAATAAATTGAAGTTGGTGCGGGGCCCGGGAAATCTGTAGAATTGAATTTACTTGTGTTTCTGAGTCCAAAGGATCCAGTCGTATACTTTTGCTCATAATTCTTTTTTAGATAGTCTGCTCGTTTGATTTTGGAGATTTTGAGGTAAAAGTCCATTTTGTGACTTGAGATATGAGGGAGGGGGGGGGGGGGGGGGGGGTGCCTCACCTAAGGCAACCCCAGCCCCGGTTGTTTCTTCAAATAAGGTGCCTAGATGGAGAGGTATTTCATGATTAATTGTATTTTCGTACGTCAAATTTATAGAGAGACCAAGGTACAGACCGACACCATCAGCCTACCTTTGGTAGCGCTGAGGGTCGATGTCTAACTTTGTAGTCTCCTCGAGCTAGCCAGCTTCGGCTGTGCAATTGCACCCAATTTATTGCTAATTGACCGACGCCTACTTCGGTAGTGCTTACGGCAAGCAATCTTTCATTTTCAATACTTTTCGGCCGTTTTCAGTGTTAGGCCCGGCGTAGACGTTCCTAGTTTGAAGCTAGGAAGTAATCGTCTCGTCATCCAAAAACTTAAGTCTTGAATACGATGATCATGAAATATTTAGTTCATTATTAACAGCACAACAACCGGGGATTTATATTGAGCTAGGTGTTTAATACTGATAAATAGAGTAATGTTATGAACGTGTTTATTTTACGCCCGGCGATTTCTTTGTAATAATGTTTATATATGCGTGTACACTCGTTACTAACGACGCGGTCACCCTATTGGTTGGTTGAAAGATTAGGGCGTACATAATGACTGTCGCGCGATGTTTATGTTATGACGCGCGCGTGTATACCTTGTCTAAGGGTCGCATTGATCAGCTGAGCGTGGGAAATATTTGTACCATGTAGGCCTACGGGCTAGTAATAGGCATTGACACGTTCATATACGCGTTTTGTTTACATTTTAATATATAGACAGAATTTATTGGAATTAAAGTGCTAAAATGCACATTGATGTATGAAATCATATAATATTATTTATGGGGAGGGACTGAAATTGGGGGACCAACTCTGGCTCTTATGAAATAAATGTATAAGCCTGCACATGTAGCTGGCTTTTATGGGCTATCCTGGCCTTGCAACTTTTGGTGTTGTGGTGTTTGCCGTTCCAGTTTGGGATGGTATTGTGATATGCGTTATTTATTGAATGTGATTATAATTTTATACTCGTGTGATTTGTTATTTGTATTTGTTGTGATGCCAAATAAAAACTAAACTAAACTAAACTAAATAGCATCTGTATAAAATACAGGACTAACTGTTATAGTCCTTTGTAGGATAGATTGATTGTATAAATGCAAATGTCAGATATAACACAGGGTAGGCTACTCTCCAAGAGAGAAGCTAGACGTGTTCAAATTCTATTACAATTATTACTATGTATGCATATTGATAATACATGAACTTGCTATTTGATGATCTGTAGGTAGTGGAAAGAATGAATAGAGGTTCTACTTTATTATAGGGCCAGCCTTTTTTGGAGGGCGCTCCGATAACGCAATCTTACCAACCATAAATTTGTGTGTGCGCTGTCCAGTTTCTTTCTGCTTCATCGAGTGACTTACTTTATTATTAGGTCTTTATATTTTTAGGCAAATGGTGCATACATTATACCGTATGAGTTCGGTTGTGGTAGAGTGCTGTTGAGTCGTCACCTTTGGGTGAATTCACTTCTCTATAAAATATCATAGAGAAAGGGAATTCTAACCTTCGGACCCTATGCAGGGGTTGTACGAAGGTGCCCAAAGCAGTAGACACCCCCATGACTGTTAACTCAACACACTTTTCTGTGACTTCCTCATTAATATAAAGTATGCATAGTTAGCCTCCCTTTAGGGAAGAATCTGAACTGCCGGGTTCAATCTAGGACATAACGATCCTATTGAATAGGCTTAGATAAAATTGATTGACTAAAATAAAGACTCGATCATCCTTACATAGGAGGAGTCTGGGAGGTCGCGGTGAAAATTAGGTCAACTTATACTTATGCCTAGGTCACTGTCCATACTTTTACTTAGATTAAGACCCCCCCCCCTCACGACATTACAATATAATAATCTATGAATGTATTGTAATCTGTTTTTATATATATAATTGTTTACAAAAAACAAACAAAAAGGGAAAAAAATCTAAAAAATTAACCCCCAAAAATATCGTAGTGATTGTAGCAATGTATTGTTTTCTGTTTATATATATTTGTTTACTAAAAAAGAAAATCTATAAAAAAATATTAAAAAATAAACCAAAAACAATAGTAGTGATTGTATATGTATGTTTCCTTTTGAGCTCCCTCTCATAGAGGATTATAAATTGGGGGACTTGCGAATAGGAAATCAAAGTGGGTGCTTGGAACGCGTGTAGGCCGAATCATGTAGTGCAATGTTATACATCTGTTTTAATAACATTGTTTTGTTTTATTTTTTTATTATACAGGTTTCAAATTCAAGAGGGTAAATTTGATTGATTGGCTTTTAATTCAATTTAATATAATTTATTCAAATTCAATTAAATCTAACTTATTCTAACTTATACCAATTAAATTCATTTCAATTTAACTTATTTCAATTAAATTCATTTTAATTATATCACATCTAATTCAATTATTTAAATAAAATACTTACAATCAAAACCACTTTTAGTTTTATATTTAGATACTTTTACTTTTTACCTTTTAGTTTAACAATTTACAATCATGAATTTCTGGGAGATTTCGAGCTATGTCCATCACCTGATGGGCATACCATTATGGTATCAGATAACTAATATTATGGTTTATTATTATTTGGATTTAATAGAGGAGTATGGGGTGGCCGAGGCCCACATTCAAAGGGCTCTCGACTGCTCTGTGGATCCATTTTGTATTTGTTAACTTTGTACCCATCCCGTTGATTTAGAAGAATTAGATGATTAGATAGATGATTAATGACCAAATTACATTTGCTTTTACTTTGTGGATTTAGATTTTGATGAGCATATATTTTAGGTGGTGTTTGTTTAATTCATTTCATTGTCATTTATTTTTAAATCAAAGACAAAAACAACATTTTATTTTTAAATCAACATTTTCTTTTACTTTGTGGATTTAGATTTTGATGAGTTTTGAAGGATATAGACTACCGCGAGTGACCGATACCAGTTCTAAGACAGCAAGACTGGAGCAGACCAGCAGACAGCATTGCATGGAGAGCAGAAGGTGAAGTCCGCGCTGTGAGAAAGAAATACTAAGGAGAGAGTGAGGAGTTAATAGCGAATGCACTCAACTGAACTATCCCAGCATTGATTGCAGTGCTGACACTAGCCAAAATTTAGTGCCGGTTAAGTGTCATCTGTAAGTGAAATACAGGGTGTCCCAAAAAAATGTTAACACTCCGGGCAAATAATATATCTTAAAAGGACAAGAACACATGGGTCTAATCTTGATGTATTATGAAAGCTGAGTAAATAAGCTTTCATTTGCATTTTATTGCATTTCAATTGGTTATTTAGAACGGGAGATATGCTTCAGCAAACATGAGGAAGCAAAATTGGCTTGGTCCAATCCGCTCAGTATGAAAGTAAAGCTTTTAAAATGCACGAAGCAAGAAGCAACATGATTAAGTCATACACACATCAGTTAACATGGTTAATCTCTTCTTTGTTCTTTTCAACGCATTCTTTCGATTCTTTTCAAGCTTAAAAGACATAAATAAATATATTCCACATAAATTATATAGGTATTTTGTCATGAGTTCAAGTTCTATACTCTTTTTCCATGTGCAATGGGTAGATGTCAGTAAAGCAGGGGGTGTCTTTAAAATTGAAATTGAAACATTTCATGTTCTTTGTTGAAATGGTCCATCCAATTAAATACATTAACTAATATTGCACTGAAATAAAACTAGTATTGCACTGAAATTAACCATAAATCAATAATCGATACATTCTAACTTATGATTAAATGTTGCAATGGTATTGTTCCTTTTGAATTACTGCACAATAATGTTTTTGGCATTCTTAATACAAGTTCGTAATCATAGTTGTAATTAATGCAAATTGGACCAAGCCGATTTTGCTTCCTCATGTTTGCTGAGGCATATCTCCCGTTCTAAATAACCAATTGGAACGCAATAAAATGCAAATCAAAGCTTATTTACTTAGCTTTCATAATACATCAAGATTAGACCCGTGTGTTCCTGTCCTTTTAAGATATATTATGTGCCCGGAGTGTTAACATTTTTTTGGGACACCCTGTATATACATTTTTGGCGGGTCATTTTCAGGACACTATATCTCTGTGTGAATCCATGCACAAGCCACATATATCACATGATGTTTACAACTGGGTATGGAGTCCACAATTGTCAAAGTATGCTTCAATAATGATGCAACGCCAATTCAGACTGATTTAGACGATATAGTCAACTTTGCCATCAAATTATGTAAGTTTTTGACAACACTGTAAAATGGTTGAACAAAAGAAATTGTGTTGCAAAGTTGATTATTATTGAAAGTCTAATTGATTGAATTACACATTTATACGGGTTGCTACTCATCATTTATCAAATACTTAATACTTTGACAGGTATACGGCCATCGCTCTACGCAGAGAGAGAGAGAGCTGGTAAGTCGACACATGTCCCACTCATTAAGCACAGCTGACAAAGTCTGTTGGGGATCAAGGTGTAAACCATAGGGGGCTTTTAGAAAATTAGACATTACAGAGGAAGAACCGTATTTGGAAGTATTCGAGGACGTCAAGACATATTTTATGTATGATCCCCCGCATCTTCTGAAAAGTATTAGAAACAACTTACATAATCATGTGTTTGAAATTGGTGACAAGAAAGTGAAATATGGCTTTATATTGAGCAAATGTATAACAATGAGAAGAAGAGAGGAAATACCAGGCTAGGATCAACCCACAAACTGACTCATAAACATATGAGATTACCACCATTCTCAACGATGAGTGTCTCTGTTTTGTTACATTACTTCAATTTAATAGAAATAATAATTCTGTGTGTGTATAATGTTTATGCATAAAAATTATAAATAAATAAATAAATAAAAATATCTAAGAAATTTAACCCCAACAAATCTGTATTGATCTGTATATAATATATATTTTTTACAACATTTATTGGTCGCGCTAATCCTTTTAATATCATTTCATTACAGTATTCGCCGTCTAATTTGGAATTTATCTAATCTGGACAATTTCAGCGGTCTTATTTTTCTCCACGAGTGGGCATAATTACGGTATAAACACTTATTTCAATCCATGATTTTATCATCATTTCATTTTATCGATCACACCACTTGCCCCTCTCACTTTTCAACCAGTCCACCAGCTGAGGGACCATTTGAGATTAAGCCACAAATGCTCCTCGCAAATGGGATGACTACAATAGTCCTCAACCAGATTGAAGCACGATGGATGCAGCTGTACATTACAAAGGTTAGGCCACAAAGCAAACTGGAGACAGTTTTCCTAATCACCAGAGGAACAACTGCAGGCAAAATATCACAGGACCTCAAACAACATTTTAACAAAGTGCTGGGCAACAGCAATCACAAAGTGAATGTAACAGATATAAGATATCAACTGTGTCATTTGTAAGTAAAATATATCCATTTTTGGCGGTTCATTTTCAGGACACTATATCTCTGTGTGAATAATAGATCACTTGATCCAACAATAGATAAAAATTAATTAATGAACAAATTACATTTGCTTTTATACTTTGTGGATTTAGATTTTGATGAGCATATATTTTAGGTAGGTGTGTTCTTACAAGAGGTACATTGTGGGCGTGAATTCAAGTATAAAGCTACATTGTGGGCGTTTTCCCGCCCTGTGGGCGTACCCCCACAGTGCAGACGTTGCCAGATGGTTTAAAATGGCCTCTAGAGGGGGTATAGCCTATCATCGAAATTGTGTGTTTTATGGGGTTTTTTTCATACCCCCATAGGGTCAGGTTTCGTTAGATTTCGTCAAATTTAAACGCCCACAGTGTATGTTGGGGTGTGTATGTTTGTGTGTACTGTGGGTGTACTCCCGCAATGTACCTCTTGTCAGTAGGGGTGTATGTTTTATTCATTTCATGTCATACACCAGGAAGATGTACGGCAAACTCTAGAAACACAGGCACAAAAAAAGAGACTGGGTCCATCATGAAACGTATCATCGATTTCCTTGAGAGCGATTTTACAATAAGTGAAAAACACCATGAACTTCGGAGCCTCTTTAATGCAAATAATATGTGCCCCAATTGTAAGGTTAAAGATGGACCTAAGAACTGGCAGGATTCTGTTGTAGATCGGGTTATAAGTACACACTTAGATACATGATGAACTGCAGTTCCATCACGGCCTAACGCTATAAAACATCTTTACCAAGATTCAAATATTCTGAAAAACATCAGGAAATACAACAACGCTTTTGCACTGGCATCCCTTGGTATCGGGCAGGAGATTATCCAATTTAGGTTTAGCCCTATAGTTACGATACAACTAGGCCTCCAGCATACAAATGATTTACAGTCTTAAAACTGAATGTTTTTAAGGGTTTTTGTTGTTTTTGTAAACAAATTAGATGAGATACACCAAATTGTGCACTTTTATTTAGGAAGATTATCCAGATATCACTCAAAGTCTCTCTGTATAACGTCAACACGCTCCAAATAATGGAAAACCATACTTCATCCACCCCGGCTTTAGCTGAGGAGAAAATGGAAGAACGGATTGGAGGTGTGCTTTCTTCACAAGCAGAAGTCGATGGGACTGCTTTAGATGACAAAATGAAAATTCTTGTCAACTCTCAAGCAGACCAAATCGACATCTGGTTTAAGAAGTTGGCCAATTTAGAAAGATGACGTGATCAGCTACAACAAGCGATCGGCAGTGGAAAACCCGAAGATATCCAGGCTGACATTAGGGTGAAGAGGATGGACCTACCGGTACTACCAGGTGACCTGAGTTATTCTATGGAGGTTCGTTTCCAGAGGCGGATGAGGGTCCACCAGGTATGTTTGTTGAAACTCATCACAGAAGAGTATGGGAATGTTCAAATTCCTAAGGTTGAAGCTTCTATCACTAGTTTGATAGAGGAATCTAAAGCTGGTTTTGCTCGAATGAAATTCCCCTTGCAAGCCTCCCAACAATATCTATTGTTAGTGGACGGCAAGAGGAAGGATCGTGCAGTTTCTGGATGTTCTTCAGCCATCAACCAAATCGAAGGGTCCAACCAAACACACCCCACAGCAGCAATCAACAAGCAACAGGAAAAACCGGCACACCACTTGCACAGCTAGACACCAACCGAAGTTTAGCAGAAAATCTTACTAGAAAGGCAAAGACGGACATCAGAAAGATTTCCGTCGAGAGAAACACCAATGGTAGTTTTGTTTTACTACCACCAAACAGCTCTTTTCAGAGCCACCCTGTTTTCCAAAAAGAGAAAATGACCACATTAAATGGATTGCGAAGTTAACTAAAATCTTTAGTTGTACGCTGTATGAACGGTTCTTTTCAGAGCCACCATAACTTCATAAAAAGAAGTTAATGAAAAAGATCACTCACTCACATACACAAATAATATTGTTCCCCAACTGTAATAAGATGGTTCATATTACAATATTCATTTACAACGCCTGAGTTTCATGAAATAAATGTCAAAAAAACATGTTTTTTATAATTTTTTCCAAAATGGTCCATTTCATTATCATGGTTGGATTCATTGAACCCTTTTCTGCAAAAAAACGGTATACGTTTATAAAGATTAAATGAAGTTACGGCAGTTTTACGGAGGCTGTACCTGAGAGTCCACACCCCAATAAAAGCCTTCCAAAAGGGGACAAATTAAAGGTAAAAACTGGTGCGCAGGGGCTTTTAAATTATTAGGCACTTCTTTATTAGGCACTTGACACCAAAAATAGCAGACGTGCATTATATTAGCTGAACCTTTTTGGACAGGAGTCTACAGAAACCAGAGATTTAACAGTATGTGACTTTGAATAAGGTCAAGGTTAGCCCTAGGACATTACATGAGTAATGTACCAGGTGGTTTACGAAGAGATCGAGAGACTCGCCGACCCAGAAGAATAGACTATCAATTATTGGCCTAATATTCCAAATATTATTAATTGATTTTAAAATTTAATTCTCTTATGCCTATTAAAATTCACATTTCCGGGGGGGGGGGGGGGACTTACTTCTTTTGACCTGTTTAGTTTATTAGGCTTTTTTAACCAATAGGGAAACATTATTTTGCATTGCAATTAGTATAAATATTATACACAGCCATTATCCTGCATATGGGCTGTGTGTACTGTGTATACATTTGGCGCATTTATACCAACTAAAATTTGTCAACATCTAATGGAATATGTCATAGCAGACAGTTTTAAAGGGAAGAGGATCGATCCGAATATATCAGAATGGTAAGTTGTCAATCATGGCGAATCTAATTGAGAACGCTGCAATGCTATCGTCGGTGATCACACCAGAGATGTATAATTTAGTCGATACAGCATGCTCAGTGAATCAAAACATTCCTGTGAGTGTGAACAACAAC
The DNA here is from genome assembly GCA_035610835.1 of Ophiura sarsii. NCBI lineage: Eukaryota > Metazoa > Echinodermata > Ophiuroidea > Amphilepidida > Ophiuridae > Ophiura > Ophiura sarsii. Next base: position 65,383,095 of record CM069454.1, read on the forward strand.
ATGAACAGTACTAGGTAGTGCAAGCCTTTTATATAGTTTATTAGGCTCGTGTGAAGATATCCGAGAGGAGGAATGCCAGGTTGTGGAAGAATTCCAGACTAGACAGACTTTAGTGTTCGAGCGAGGTTGAAAACTTTCTGTCGCTGATACAGGAACATCGTGTCCTTAACAACTTTTCGATGAAGGAGAATCGGGATGAGTGCTTCAAGCTGAATGCATGGGGTTCAGTTGCAACTGGGCTGAAGAGACCAGTCACTGGTGAGTTATAGCCTAGGCTATGCCTACTTGCTAATTATAAATTATAATAAAGTAAATAATTATAGGCCTATAGGCGCTGGCCTAGAACTGTTCTGACGCGTGTATAGTCCCATACTCGATTTAAGTCCCACCCCCTAATTGAGCTCATATCTCAGACTAGGATGGGCACCCGTCTTAAGTCCCAGGGGTAAAAAGTAGTGTACATTCAGACTTGTACACTACTTAAGGCTGGGCGCGAGTCCCGGGAAATCGAGTCCCGTAAGTACCAAAAATGAACTGATTTGACGAAATAAATCTATTTCAAATGAATCCCTGCTATATATTTGCATTAAATAATCACGATTTAGCCGACCAGGTGTTTTTGAAGTAAGCTTTTTTTTCTTCATTTTTTCTTTTTTTCTTCTTCAATTATTGTGATGAAAAATTTCGGGCACACATGGGCACCCGATTTAAGTCACCCCCCCTAATTTATGTATATTTTGGGGGTAAAAAAAGGGTGGGACTATACATACGTCAGTACGGTAGTAGTAAATAGTAGGTATCAGTCAGTGGCGTGCACAGGATATTTTGAGGGGGCGTGGCACCTGGCCATAAATGAAATTCCCCCGACTCAATTCTTCTCAATTCCCCTGACGTAACGACAATAAAATAGTAAAAGGTAGGGCCTAGCCTCAATTTTTAACAGTCACCTCAAGAATTTTATTTCGTGAGGTTTTCTTTATTTTGTGTTTTGTATATGATTTACACGTACTAACTTGGCCTACGCAGTCTGCGTATCTGTGTTTAGCGACTGTATCAGTTTCGACCATTTTCAAATACCCAAACTTCAGGACCCCTTAATTTTTTAGGGGATTCCATAAATTTGTTTTTTGAAGTCCTACAGAGTCCTGAAAAATGTCATGGGACCTCTCACATTTTTGATCCAATGCTATATATCCCTGCCCCCACCCCCTTTGTGCACGATGTGGTAGGTAGGCCTACATCACATAGTGTAATTTAATAATTAATAATTGAAAAACACGCACACGGCACAAAGGTGATGACACCCGAAATTACACGCTTATAATAAATAGTTGTGCAATGTGCATGCTTCGTACAATGTGCACGCTTTGTACAATGTACACAATACGCTACTTCAATTTGTTTGTTCAATTATTAATTGGGTCTATATTATAGCTAGGTACATGTAGCCCTATATGTGCAATCATGTAGGCTAGGCGAGGAAAATAATTAAAAAACTGTTTTTAGGGCCTGACCCACTTTTTGTGTTTTTCAAGATTTTTTTAGATAAGCCTAGGGCCCTAGGCCTACCTTTTATGTTAAAAAACAAAATCGCCGACCAACCCTACTGGACAGGTCCGTCCGCCCGTAAAACAGGGTTTTTTTATTTTCGTCGCCTAGGCCCCTACATGTAAGTGTAAAATGTATAGGCTTCGAAAGAGCTGTCGCATCCGTCTGGACATTTTAATATTTCGGTGCACCATAGGCACAAAAGAAATCGTATAACAATGGCGCTTTCGTATTTCCATCGTGACTCGAGCAATCAAAGTGCCTGGTAAACTCCATATTATATTATTTAGCAGTAATAAGGGATGGAATCATTGTTTTTTATTTGAATTTTCATGCACATAGTCAAAATAAATGGCTAATAATCCTTACGTTTCCTTGTATTTCCTTGTGTTATTACGAAAATGTGTTAGTTCAAATTGTAAAATCTAGTTTGTGTTTTCCTATACCGTGTTTTGCTTACGGGCCACGGGTTATATGTGCCTTACACGGTTGAACCGTGTAACGGTCGCATGCCTAACTATAGCCAAAAGCTTAACCGGTTATTATTTTCTGATTTTATACAACATAGTGCGTCAACATGGTTCAATTTTTGTGACATTAAAAATCAGGTGAGAGTATAACGTGTACAACTTCCCATCTTTTCCACATCTATCAGAGTAGATGTGGTGTTTGAACTGGAGTTCAGCTATCAAGGACGGAACAAGAGTTAGGTGAGTAGGTGAGTAGGTTCCTGGCAGTCAATTCGTAGAGTAATACAGTCGTGCAACACCTCTTACCACAACAATGGATGCCAGAAAATAAAGCAGTCCTGTGCAGTTTTCTCTAGATGAGCTTAAGGGACAGGTTACACAAATACAACAATCCCTCCCCCCACTCTAATATAGCGGGTCATCGATGGCTAAGGCTTAGTATTACTATAGCCGAAAACTTAACCGGTTGTTATTTTCTGATTTTATACAACATAGTGCGTCAACATGGTTCAATTTTTGTGACAATAAAAATTAGGTGAGAGTATAAAGTGTACAACTTCCCATCTTTTCCACATCTACAAGAGTAGATGTGGTGTTTTAATTATGAGTTCTACAGCTATCAAGGACGGAACAAGAGTTAGGCGAATATCGTAGAGTAATACACAGTCTTGCGGCACCTCTACCACAACAATGGAAGGCTTTCATTGGAATGCCAGAAGATGAGGCAGACCTGTGTGCTGTTTTCTCTCGTAAACTCTAGTATATATACTCTATAGATTGATCAACCACTTTGTGACGAACCCATTCACCAGTCCATTCACCAGTCTGTGCATACTGGTAACTACAATACTAGCGATAGTCGGATTTGCTGTGTGCTGTTCCTTTTTGATGAGCACCAGAGACTTTTTATTTTATTTTTTTAATTTATATCTTTTCTTCTGCAAAAAAAAATCAGGACAGGGGGGTAAATTAGGGTTGTACAGGTTACACCAATACAACAAGGCTTGGTATTAGCCAAAAGTTTAACCAGTTGTTAATTTCTGATTTGAAAAAGCATGTAATATTGAGGATGCTATAATCAAAACAAAGAATTCTCGATCAAAACATTTATTTCAGTCACGCCAGCGTCATCCGAATTCTGAACGCAGTGTGAATCTGTGATGAGCCCTTGACAACCATGCCACAACGCGTTCGGGCTGGCGTAGGCCTACTTACATAATTGTCCAATCACGCAGCGTGGGGTCTTGTTGATTAGGGCCGCGATTGGTCAATTACCTTTTGTTTACAAGAACGTCACACCTTCCGGTTTTACTGCGCCCTTGCCGTCGCGATTGACGCGCTCACGCACAGTATGCCCCAGACGCTGGGACACTGAGGAATCGTATACGATTTGATCGAGAATTCTTTGTTTTGATTATAGTTAACGTCAACATTTTTACTATGACCGCCAGTCGAAAGACCAGAATAACTTTCAAATTAATGATATGGTCTATTATTATAGACCCAAGAGACTACCAGGGTTGTCCAAAAAGTTGCAAATTTTTTGGAAAGGACCATACAGTATGTGATAACTGAATGTGTCAATGACACCAAGTCGTAAAACAACCGTAGTATGTACACAGAGACAAGCTGAAATTACATGTAGCTCGAAATGACAGGCTAGAAGAGGAATCTTCAGTTAAATTGCCGCCTGTTCAGCCACCTGTAACAAAAAGTGGACGAAAAATTAAACATCCACAATGGTACGGAATGACATTGTGAATTAATTGTAGAGTAGTCCGAGTAAAAAGCAGATGGAATGTCCCGAGATAAAATTTTACAATGGGACAATTTTAATAACCATTTGAGCAATTTTGAATTAATTGTTTTTATGATGAAATATTTTGTAAACATTTGATTTTTATAATAATAAAATTTTTGGTAGAAATATTGATAAAACAAGTGATAGTAAACTTGTTTTGTTATTGTTGTATAAAACTATTAAGTTTCATAATATATTCTATCTATGCCAAGGGGAGGGGAGGGATTTTTTTTTATTCTAACAAAACAACCGAAGAAAGAGAATCTTTTCAAAGTCAAGATAAACAGGATTCTCTGTAAGGCTGACTAGTTGTATTTTCCTATTGTTCTTCCTCATTACAGATGAACAACCTAAACCTCAGGCTAGATTTACATGAATGCTGGCGATGCAATAAAACATTCCCAAGCCGGAAGCAGGTAATAAGCCATGCCAGAAAAACTCACCGAGTCGCACTGCATTGTGAGTATGGCTGTGGATACAGCAATGTGAAGCGAGGGAAGTAGTGCTTGGGCCAAGTGCCAAAATATGGTCAATCGGTACCACGTGTAGGGGCAAAGCATGAGTGGTATCAAATTGTTCCTACATACCAACTGTATATGATTTTATTTGCTAGACTTTTCAAAAATTCAGCTTTAGCCTTCTAATTTGCATAAACAAAATGGCCGCCGGCGGCCATTTTGAAAATCTCAATTTTGAGCAATTCACCATAGAGGTATGTGTAACACATCATTTTAGGGGTTTTGAGGGGTGGGGAATTCATTTCTGACATCAGTTTAATGATTAGAAGTCAGTACTACATGATAAGGTAAAATTTGAGATTGAAAATTCAAGATTGCTGCTGCATACCATAAAATGTACCATAATTTTGAGCCACTAACTATTGAAGTATGTGTATTACCTCATTGTATATGTTGTTGGGTGTTGATGAATCCATTGCTGACACTTACTTTAGTGATAAGAGGTCATATTTATCTACTGAGGTCAAAATAAAGGTCATCAACCAACAAAATTGTGTCAGTGTCAGTTCACTGAATTGTTAAGTATGGCCCCACTGGGGAAGGTATCTAACTGGCAGTGGTATGGGAGATGCTCTTATTAATAGTGAGGTGTTTGGGCCAAAACAGTTTCGACGGTGCTCTCTGGTGGCCACTACGTCAGGTCATTGAAGGGAATGCTTATTGTATCAGAGGTCCTTGATTCTCTTACTAATGATCACACATCTGTTCCCTTTGTCCAGTCAGCCATTGAGCTTAAGAACACCTTGAAGAACAAAAGACGAGTGGAGTGTGTCCCACAGTTTGAACAGGCATCTGCTGAAGCTGTGGATCTCCGTCAACAATTTGATACGTTTGCTCAAGAGTGCCAGGAGAAGTCAGAATTGTGCAGGTACGTTCATGAACTTTTGCAAGATTGTGTATATCATCAAGCAGCTTATTGTAGCAGACCGTGATGGCAACTGGCCATTGCATATCGGAACAGTGGCATCCATTGGTATCTTTCGAGAGTTGGATGCCATCAATTATTTCCGGTATGGGTCATGGTACTTGGAAAGGATTCAGGTTCTGGAGGTGACCTACCCTTCACTTTTTCGCCGGTTTTGTATGGGACACTTTGTTGTGAAAGATCGAGCTGGTGCAGTTTTCGCTGCAGGGGCCATAGAACAATCACAAAACAGGTTCTCACAGGGTCTAGGCGGACATGTGATTGTCGGAAGTGCTGGAGATGCTCCTGTTTTCGCCGAGTTTGGTCTGCTTTTTCAAGAAATACTTGCGACTAGTAATATTCTCCAGTCACTCACCAATGCCCGCCTCATGGTTCACCTTGAAATCAATACAGCATGAGCTTGTTGGACGCAAAGGTCTGATATTGGACCGAAATGTGATAGCGTTGCTGGACATCGTCAAGGCACGACTCCTGAAGGCGATAGAGAATGGTGATGCAGCGTACCAGGCATTTCGTAACGAGCGATTTGTAGTCAGGTCCAATAAGCTGAGCCCGCTTAAATTTACAATATCAAAGGTGAAACTTCCAGCCTTCAATTCATCACCGGGTGACATAAAGAAGACCAGCACAGAAGCAACCAAGAGTACTGTCTCCAACAAGGACATCGCATCTGCACAGAGGGAGGCCGAGATTGCTACATTACATGGATTTTTATCACAGGATTTTTATTCCCATGACCTGTTACAGTCCAGTCCACTATTTGCCGGGAAATTCACTACAAAGCCCGACAAGTCCCAATTGGTTGCTGAGCTGGAAATCAATCTTACCCCAGATTACTACAAATTCAACCGGGATAATACCCCAGATGACTACAAATTCAACCGGGATAATACCCCAACAACAAACGTTGTGATTGACTTTATGTCGAAACTACGTCAATTCCCCAATTTTCGTTCTATGTTTGCCAACTTTGGTGGAGTCGTTCAGGAGGTTTTCCAGAGTGCCTATCGCATTTGTCCATCACCGACAATGACTCACTTTATAGTGTTCGACAGCTAATGAGTTGAGTATCAAGGAGGGTGAACGAATCTCGGGAGATTAGCGCTGTTGGCTTGGCCGTTGTGGATGAGTCTGTGTCAATTCCACTCCAGATGGAATAGTTTGGGGCATCAAGTGTCAACAAACAGAACCTTTAACTGCTGGCGAGGGATGTAGGGGAACGAGATTTGCAAGACGTGGTTCTAAGTGGGATGGTGGTAAATGAAGAGCTACTGTCTGCACGCCTGAAACTCGCTGACTCTCCTGCAACTGATCTGTCACTTCCTAGCAAATGGCAAGAGGAGGCGGACTACCGAGTAATAGCTCATGTGCATTTGGCAGCACAAAGAGGATGTGAAAGAATGGTTGTGATGTCTAATGACACCGATACTGTCATCCTTCTTCTACACTACATTGGTTTGTTTAAAGAGGTCGGCTTGCAGGAGCTTTGGGTTCAGTTCGGGACAGGTGAGAAGCGACGTATGATTCCGCTTCATGTGCTGCATCTCAAGCTAGGAGACGAACTATGTCGTGTACTCATCAAGGCGCATGTCCTAACTGGGGACGATGCACTCAGCCAGGTAGGCACAAAACATGCCGCGTTTGTATATGCCATCCTACAAGGTTCCTCTCCAGCTTTGGTGATTTTCCTGTTCTCTCTGAAGCAGACCTACATCAAGCAGAACAATACATCGTCCATGTATGGCTGGTGCAAGAAGCAAAACCACTGCAAGTTCATTTGACCAATTTAGACTTGACGAACTATACCACCAACATCTAGTGTCATCCTGGGACATTTGAGAAGAGCATTCTATGTTATCAGAAACGCCTTTACCTTCTTGATGATGATGGAAGTCAGCTCGACCCCATTCATTATGGCTGGATCAATCAATACGGTATCTTCATACCCCTTCAGTCTCTGAAGCCGATTCCTGCTAAGCTTCTGACCCTGTGTAGCTGTAGTGGACAGTGTATAAACTCAAGGCGTTGTTCGTGCAAGGCGGCAGATGTTATGTATGTGATCTACTGCCATAAAAAGTTAATGAACCCATCTGTGTTAACAAATAGGCAAATGCTAAGCCATCATCTTAACTCTAATTTGGGAATTTCAGCAATTTACCACTTTTGTGCAGACTGATGTGCAGGTACTATTATGTAACTAGTTTGATTGATTTAATTTTGAGAATGTGCGATCTACCAATTAATAATGTAATTACGTGTGCCTACCGCAGGCTTTCTCAACTATATTTGGTAAGATATCAAACCACCAAGCACCACTGTCCATGTCGTTAATATGGGTAAGTCCTGAGTCCTGACACACATTTATATTTAAATTTATCATGATAAATGAAGAGGTGGATTTGTTCTGACTTAAGGCTATGCGTCACCTGGTACAGAATCATCGCGCCACAATAGGCACATGCACCACAAGTTGAGAATTCCTGAACTATATACGTCATTTAATACCAAACAAGAAGTTTAACAGATTAAACATGTCCATGGCATACTCATATTCTTACAGTCAACTGTATCCCTCTTCCAATTTTGATAGCCTTGATTCTCAATGTGTGTGAAATTTGATTTTAGCCTTTTGAGGGATTCTTTACCTTGACCATAACATATATTCTTGACCTCATATAATAAAAGTAATGTCAGAAATGGATTCCTCACACACACAAACCTATAAAATGAGGTATTACACATACTTTTATGGTTAGTAGGTCAAAATTTATATTTTTTGTACGATAACCATTGCCATTTTAGATTTTCAAACTCAAATTGAACCTAACCATGTAATACTGACCTCGAATCATTAAAATGATGTCAGAAATGGATTCCCCACACCCAAAACACCCTAAAATGATGTGTTACACATACCTCTATGTTTGAATTAAGCACCTCCTGATTCTTGAAGGTAAAGGGTCCCTCGAGTCAAATCAAGAGTCAAAATCTCTGTGGGATTCGGTGTAGACCAGGTTCAAGCCAGGGCCAGGGCCAGGACTATCATGCCCATCATCCAACTTGTTTACTTCAGATCATGTGATTTATATTGCGCATATTCAACTAACATAATAATCCATATCCATGTGGCAGCCATATTGAATTCATGCAGATCTGTTAACCTATAGCATTCTAAATGGGTAAGCACATGCATCACGATTCTGTTTACTATCCAATATAGTGTAGGCCTAATTATAATCAGTTAAATACACAGCATAACTAAACTGCTCACACAAAGTTAGGAAACTTTTTCTAATCAAGTATATTTTCATTATTTATTACCCTCTTGTATTATGTTGCATATCAATGGAAAGCTGAAGTGTTCATCTTTAAAATGATACCAAATGTGCAATGATGACATGTTGCTGGACTTGGCCACATGAATGAGAATGAGGCAAAGTCACAAATCAAATGTGCCAAAATTACCGTTATCTGTGCTAACCAGTCAATAGGTAGGTAATGGCACCGGGTTCTCTCCAAATCTGTTAAACGCGGCATATTGAAACTGCAAAACGTTTACCGTGGCTCAGAAAAATGTACAAGTCGTAGGCCTAAACCTTTCATCACTTACCTTCATGACCTTCCACCTGGAGTCATTGTTAACCCAGTCTTGCAAATACCCAAATAATGGTTTTCTAAAGAGATGAGGGTTTACTTGTGTAGGTTGTGCTCGCTGGTGCAAATCTTTGTGTAAACCATTCATGGTTCTCAAGTATGACCGGTTTGATTATTGATCATTTTACCTATTGACTGTTTAGCACAGATAACGGTAATTTTGGCACATTTGATTTGTGAATGTGCCTCATTCTCATTCATGTGGCCAAGTTCAGCAACATGTAATCATTGCAAATGGGGTATGATTTTAAAGAGAAACACTTCAGCTTTCCATTGATATATAACAGATACAAAGAGGGTAATAAATAATAAAAATATACTTGATTAAAAAAGTTTCCTAACTTTTTGTGAGCAGTTTATATCGCAGCAGAAGGTTAACTATAATAACCAAAATTATGCAAAATGGCTGCCATATGAGTTATTTAAAGTTTGAAGTTTGAAATGAATTTGACTGACAGCCATTTTATACTATAACATGATTAAGCTACATATGTTGATCTCTATATTGTGTAATAATTTGTCCTGAATCCATGGCAACTCTGTAATTTGGCGGCCATAGTGGGTTTATGCAAATTTGATAAAGAATTTAAATTGAATGGTAATTGCTTGATCTGGTTGTTTGTAATCATCACCTCATTTTATGAATTATTGACTAACATATTTCATCTGTATTGCAGCATATAGCCACGTTAGGTTTCCAAAAATAAATGGCAGCCATTTTGTTTATGCAATTATTTAGGCATTCTTAGGGTCTTGTATGTATTCCCTTTGGAGTCTAATATTCAGAAATGTTTTTAGCTAATGTAACTTTGTGATTATAACCTGTAAACTATACAATTTACATCATATTATGCCTCAGCCTCCACTTGAAAAAGCCAAATTGTGTCCGAAATTTATGAAAATGATGTAAAATGGCGGCCATTTTGGATTTATGCAAATGAGGTTGAATGAGATATTGACAGCAATAGATTCAGTTGCCTCTGCACTGTCTATAACCTTAGTTTAGCAAGCTTTTCTGCTCAAATATTTCATCTATAAGGCAGTTTATGGCTAAAACCAGCTTTTGCATAAATGTTGATGGCGGCCATTTTGTTTATGCAAATTAGAAGGCTAAAGCTGAATTTTTGAAAAGTCTAGCAAATAAAATCATATACAGTTGGTATGTAGGAACAATTTGATACCACACATGCTTTGCCCCTACAAGTGGTACCGATGAGTCCACTTGGCCCAAGGACTACAGGTTAACCGCCATCAAAAGAAGCACTGCCACCGTAGACCAGTAAACAATTACAGTCCACCACCAAAAACGGTTGCTACAACCGTAGCTGCCACCACCCCAACCTCAGAACCAGATAGTGAGATATGCCATCAGAAGACCCACTATGGCCGGCACTGGACGGGATAGAACTATCAGTCTCAGCTCTGGAACAAAATTGCTAAACTTCGGAGTGCCTCAAGGCTCAGTTTTAGGACCACTGCTGTTTTCCATCTACATTTCTCCTCTTGGAAATCTGATTCGTCACCTTAACCTCAACTTTCACCAATATGCTGATGATAACCAATTATATCTTTCATTCACTAAGTCTAATACTGCATCAGCCATCAGCTCAATCCAGAGCGGTGTTCTTCAAATCAAGGAATGGATGACGCAGAACAAACTGAAATTCAATGATTCTAAGACAGAAGTTCTTTACATTCACTCTAAGTTTGACCGCTCTCCAATGCCTTTCAACTCTATCAACATCGGCTCCTGTTCAGTTACGCCTGCCAAACAGGCCTGGAATATTGGTGTTACTTTTGATGATACTTTCTCTTTCCATCAACATGTCTTGTCTACATGCCGTTCAATTTACTTCTTTCTCAGGAAAATTGGTCATATTAGAAAGTACCTCACTAACGAGTCATGTTCTACTATTGTTCATGCTATTGTTTCATCAAAACTTGACTATGGCAATTCCTTGTTGTATGGTATCCCAGATACACATCTTCATCTTCTTCAACGTGCACAGAATACGGCCGCTAGAATCATTACCCGCACAAAAAAGTTCGACCATATCACTCCTGCACTCAAGCAGCTTCATTGGCTGCCAATATCATCCAGAATTGAGTTCAAGATCTTGCTCCTAACTTATAAAGCCTTAAACGGACTTGCTCCACAATATCTTGCAGATCTTGTCCATTATCGATGTACATGCCGCAACCTTCGCTCCAACAACAAACTACTCCTTGAAGTACCACGATGGAAACTCGCTACGTACGGTCGCCGTTGCTTTTCATCAGCTGCACCTGTTCTATGGAACTCATTACCACTGGACATTAAGTCATCCCCGAATGTCAACATTTTTAAGAAGAAACTCAAAACTCATCTCTTCTCGAAAGCATACAGTGCATAGCACTTGACTCTACAGCGCCATTGAACATTTCTTTGTAAATGGATATTAGGCGCTATATAAATTATATTATTATTATATTATTATATTATTATATTATTATATTATTATTATTATTATTATTATTATTATTTATTATATTATATTATTATTATTATTATTATTATACAAGACAACACACTACATGTAGCAGATCTGTTAGACGACGAAGATTGGGGGGATATCCCCAGTCTATTTGAAGGAATAGACCTATTCGATGACCCAACACCAACAACTCCATCAAAGTCGACAGCTCTGGCAGTGTTAGCATATATATTTTTTAATTGAATCCTTTTATTTATATGCCAACCTTTATAAACAATTCTTGATCACTGTGTAGCATTTTTTTTAAAAACATTTAGGTCTAAAATTCTTTTTGTGGTTATTCATTCAAATTTTAGAAAACCGCCCCATTAGGCGCGCACACGCATGCCCTCACATAAAACAATATAACCGCCATCAAAAGAAGCACTGCCACCGTAGACCAGTAAACAATTGCAGTCCACCGCCAAAAACGGTTGCTACAACCATAGCTGCCACCACCCCACCTAAAGTAGCCGCCGAACAACCCGAAATGCCACCAGAAGACCCACTATGGCCCTCCTTTGACCTCGATGAGGCTGTATTAGCACCCAGTTTGGAGGACACCCAGATAGCCGATCTTTAAGATGATAATTGGGGGTGACATACCCGATCTGTTTGAGGGATTATTGTCTACTCCAACTCCAACGACCAAGTCGTCACCACCATCACGTTCAACAGCTTTGGCTGTTGCTCCGGTAACACGCGTTACCATTTTGGGAGTAAGAAAAGTAGAATTTTTTCATAGAAAACAATAGCCAAATGCTGTAACATTTTTTTCCTGAACCTTTGCATGAGCTTTGAACAACATAAAGGTAAAAATAAATATTTTGGAACAATTTTTAGTTTTTTTGCTCTGTCACATTTTCATGGAATCGCCCATTACCAGCCACCCTCTCAACTTAACGCTAGGGAATACAGCTACATGCCTGCAACTAGCAGATATCAAATAATAGATAATAAAACAATGCAGATTATAATCATACACCAATCAAACCTCCATCACCTTAATTGGAACCCATAGACATAGACATACTTGAAGATTTGTATGATTACTCCCCCGAAATGCCCACTCCAAATTGCAAAGGGGTCAGGTGACGTTACCCCGATGCAATTGCCAAAACATTGGAAGGGTTGGAGCCATTCATCAGAAAGGAGCTGATTGAGAAGGGGCTAGATCCAACACATGATACACACAAACTGGGGGTGGTTATACAAGATGGGGCTGACGGGATGGGGGACATCTCTGTCCACGGAGAAAAGGGTGATAAATTCCTCCCAGACAAAGCTTTTCGTTTTGCTTTTGCTATTGTTTCTGTTAAGATCAAATCGACGGAAAATATGAAGATTTTGGATGTAAACCCTACACCAAAATCAGTTAAATGTAACCGTTCATTGTTAGAGGCAATCGCTGATGAGAACAACCATGCAATTATGATATAGAGAGAGAGAGAGAGAGAGAGAGAGGGATGAGTTCCTAAAACACAAACTCCTTAGAATTGACTGTGCCAAGCAATGGAGGGAATACACAACATCATTTTATACCAGCATGATCGATGACAAATTTAGCAGGGCAGTTAGGAATGCATTTAGTTTGGTGGTAGCTACCTTCAACAAAGAGGCGCTCCGTTCCTATGAGCCTTAAAAGCAGAGTGAGCCTAAGTTGTTAAGTGGTAGACAAACCAAACATAACGCAAATGAGTCCTCACATTATGTCATTTCACATCTACATGTACATGCACGCTTCTATCTTGGCTTTGCATGAAGGAGAAAGATACAACAAGGAATATTTGGGTCAGTAGAAATTTAAGAACCCATCTCTTTTTTATGTATTTTTATATATATTTTTTTCTTCTTTTCAAAATCTCCCTCCAGATGACAACATTTCCCTCCAGATGATAAAAATTATCCCTTGAAGGAGCTTTCTGATTTCAACATTTTCCTCTGCCATGTTGAAGCTAGGTTACTTACTTATTATCTTAGATTACATATATAATGAGTGTCTTTGCAAATATTTGATTAATAAGTTTCTTTTCATAGATTTGACAAATTTCTTTTGGGGCTCAGTCTGTTATGTCTACTTTGTTATTTGATATCACAGGAGTTGGAGAGGAGATGCGAGGTGAGCGAGTTAGTAACACCCTCACAGCTCAAGAACATTTCTGCATGGATTTTTGCTGTCACTGTCAAACTGCTCTATGTCTATTGCTGAACAAATTATAAGAAAACGACAAGAGGAAAAACAGAGCTTCCACATAATATGTATTAGGCCCCTTGCAATTAAATGTGAGTTTACTGTTGCCCGCGCGCGTCCAAAAGTCACCCGCGTGATATATGTAATATTTTTAAAATATTTAATTATTTCATTGTTTAAAGCTTTTTCATAAGTTTTTTAACACTTTTCCGGCGATGAAATTAGCCGATGAGCCGCATTTCAATACTTCCGGGTTGGGAAAACATTTCTGTGAAGTAAAAAACTCTGCACGAAACTTGCAATTGTCGCTTTGTATTGAAATGTGTGCATTTGAAGCATATTCGTAGGCACGGCAATTGATTACTGCGCAATCGCTTCTGCGCATGACGTCACATCAAAACATTGCCGAGTTATTTTTAGTTTTTTGCCTAGCGTCCGCAAAGCCGAACCGCCGAACTTCTTTGGAGTTTCCTAGTGCATTTTGGGTAATATTTCAGGTTTGTTTACGATCGCCATCTTTAAAATTCTTCGAGCTAGCGTAACAAATTTTGTTTTACAAACATCGAATATCTCCAATACTTAATATTCATATTCAAAATAGGGATGCAAATATGAATAGATTCCTTTATAAAAGAAACAAAATGCAAAGCCAATGCAGTAGGTGGTGGTAGGACATAATTTACAGCATTTGAATTGTATTCGTACCTTGGATAATAGTTAACAACGCCGACAATATTAAATCAGGTGACTTCACCCCAAAATATTACAATATTAATATTAAATAGTCACCTCATCGTCCTGGTTTTCAAAAACGCAACAGTAAACTCACATTTAATTGCAAGGGGCCTTACTTGTAGACGACAAGAGGAAAAACCGGGTGAAGTTTCTTGATGCACCATACCTCAGCTTGCAGCAGCGCTGAAGGATCCAGGGGAAAACATCCGTCATCAAACGACATATTCTTATATTTCATATATATCTTTAAAGTTATCTGTCAAAATCTCCCTCGAGTTGACAACATTTCCCTCCAGATGATATGAATGCCCTCGAAGGAGCTTCCTGATTTTAACATTTTCCTCCACTTATGTTGAAGGTTACATTATGCTCGCATAATAGATCCTCTGTACAGAGTAACACTAGGCACACCCCTAATGAACTAATGATGGGTAGAAACGTACCCATGCCAATTGATATGATCTATGGTTCCCCTCCAAAGCCGGAGACGGTAAGGTGTGATTTATGATGAGTACGTGACCAAGATTCAGGATATATTGGGTAAAGTGCATGAGGAAGCACGTACCAATAATCAATTAGCGAGTCATAAACAGAAGCAAAATTATGACCGTAAATCTAAAATCATAGAGTTCAGAGTGGGAGACCTAGTAGCTTATCATAGGCCATGCAAACTGGTGGGACTGAGTCCCAAGTTGACAAAGTTCTGGGAGTTTCCCTATATAATTATACAGAACGAGTCAACGAGGTGCTATACCGTATAAGGCGCGAAGGGGGGACAAGACGTAGAGGGCGTAATCGCAACCACATAGTAGTGCATTGCGATAAATTAAGGATGTACGAAGATAGACCAGAGTTGGGACCTCCCGTATTTCGGCCAGTTGAGTTGCCTGCCAAAGTGTTGCCCAGTCTTGAGCCAGTAGCCTTCCAATCTACACGCAGTGGTAGGAAGGTCAAGCGGCCACAATGGTATGGCATTCCCCATAATAATTATTAGTCTGTGATAGATAGGCCTACAAAAGCCTATTATAATGAACCCTCTTGAGTCCCTATCATAAACGATACATGTTATACCCCAATTTTTGTTTTGCGAAAATAGCGGCAGACTTTTTATTTTGTGTATTTTTTTTGGGTAAGTCGTGTGACTATAGAAAAAGACCAGATAAGACAGTCCAATATCTGAGTTCTGCTAATTTCATAACCAAAGGTTATGAAAACAGTGAAATACACACGCAACCCCTTTTTTTATATTAATTATTTCCTTTCATTACTCATGATCCCTAGCGTTACTATGGCTGACATACAGAGCACGCCTATTGATTGGTTCAATGCAGGAAACTTCACATGTTTCAAGATAGGGTGCAGAGAAGTCTTCGGTAGTAGAACCCTACTAGTGCGACACGTCGCCCGGGCACACCGCAAAGTATACAAGTGCCACCACTGTCCCAAAGAGAACTATAGGCTAGGGAGAATTAAGAAACACTAGGCTACATGCGTGTTCAACCCCAGAAATGTGGCGGTCGCCATAGAAGCCAGACTGCCGAGAGAGCTTGAGGTCCCAGTAGCGGCAATCCGACCTGGCGAGGTTTTGGTCCCAGCCGGACTAGAGGCGGTTCCCCGAGACCCATGGGTCGATGACGACTCAATCTCCCTCACTGCCGGAGACGAAGAGCTTTTGAAATTTGTCGGCGAGGACGTACCCACCGAGGTCTCATCCGGCACCCTCCCAACCCCTCTCATAATTCCGGTGAACCCCCAACTCCTCAGGAGAATCCAACCACACTCCCATCCCCGATGGAATTACAAGCTTTACGCGAATACTGTGGCAACGCAGAGATGGCCCCAATGGAGGAGTTATGGGAGCAGCCTTTAAAAGCTTTGCCAGGTGTCACCTACCGTTGGCGCTCCGTCTACAACAAGGCCGGCGAGCGAGTGGTAGATGAGTATACCCGTCAGGACTCTGGAGCCCGTGAGACGGCACTGTAAAGTAGGGTATGGTATTTTAGAATGATTAGGGGAGTCTTATTTTTTTTATTGTTTATTATAAATTAAATGTGTAGAGAAACCAAGTATCCCTAAAGCCTATCTTGATAGTGCAAGGAACTTGTGTATCCTAAATTAAATGTATAGAGAAACCAAGTATCACTAAAGCCTATCTTGATAGTGCAAGGAACTTGTGTATCCTAAATTAAATGTATTAGTGGAGCGGATATGTAACAAAAAATGGCCAAGATGTTCACTTTTGGCAGGAAGCATGAACATTGGCATATAGGGGTGTTTTGATGCACTGATTTCAAAAAGCCAGGAACCCACATTTTTCGAGCAATGGTGCGGCGGCCATCTTGGATTTCAAAATGGCCGCCATTCAAATATAGGAGATTTAGTAAAATTGCTCTAAATAAAATATTTTTGAGATTCATACCATGAAATTTCACCAATATGTTCTCTATAACACGGTGCATAATTCTAGGTGAATAGGTTGTGCCAGTTGTACTTTGTTTATTACTTGTTACCATGGAAACCATCAAAAATAGACATTTTTGGGCAAAAATACCTCTAAAACCACTCTTATTTGGATGTTTTTGTCATCTATTCATCATGAAATTGCTTTTAGTATCATCTGCAATTATACATAATTTGGATGAGAAATTTGCATTTCAATTTTGAGTGGTATCCATGGAAACTTTTTCAATGGCGGTTTGACGAAATATATGTCAAAATCACTCATTTTTCAACCATTTTCACCAATCTATTGCTGGTAAAACACTATTATAGTGAATCGGGTGTGAAAAAGATGTTCACTACTGGCAGGCAGAATTAAAATTAGCTTAAAGGAGTGTTTTTAAGCGCTGATTTCAAAAATCAAGGAACCCACGTTTTTCGAGCAATGGTGCGGCGGCCATCTTGGATTTCAAAATGGCCGCCATTCAAACATAGTAAATTTAGTAAAATTGCTCTAAATCAACTATTTTTGAGATTTATACCCCGAGATTTCACCAATATGTTCTCTATCACATGCTGCCTAATTTTAGATGGATTGGTTGTACCATTTGTAATTTGGTTATTGCTTGTTACCATGGAAACCATCAAAAACAGACATTTTCAAGGGAAAATACCTGTAAAATTGCTCTTAATCAACTATATTTGACATTTATACCCCGATATTTCACACGTATGTTCTCTATAACATGGTGGATAATATTAGATGGGTTGGTTGTGCCAGTTGTGCTTTGTTTATTACTTGTTACCATGGAAACTATCAAAAATAGACATTTATGGGCAGAAATACCTGTTTTATAATGTTATGATCTGTAATTATATATATGTTGATGATAATGTTTTGAGTGGTTTCCATGGACACCTTTTAAATGGCGGTTGAACTAAAAGGTCAAAATCACTCCTTTTCAACAATTTTCACTAATGTTCACCAATCTACGGCTTGTAGTTTTTTGCCCTGTAGTCAATTGAGCTGGCCTTCCCGGTCAAAGCCGTTGGGGTGGCACATGACCACCCGGGAGGTACTCTAATGACAGGAACAAACTGGTATGGTATTAAAGGGCCAGCCAAAATGTAATGATCCCATACAGTTGGGAAACGAGCAGGGGTCCATACAACGCCGGGATACAACGGTCACCCAAATCAGTGTAAAAATATGATATGTTAGTATGGACAGAGGTGTTTGTATTTGTGATTTAGTCATTTTTGACAACGAAAGAATATACATCGGACATTATTTGTAGTGCAAGTTTCAGAGCTTTGTCAATACATTTTCTGAGTGAAAACAAAAGTTCATACCTGAGGATTGAGAAGCGGTATATGCAAAAGCATCGATAGCCAGTACACAGTGAGGCAAGAGGGTGCCTAGACTGAAAGATGTTTGGTGCCTAGACGGATAATCATTCAAATTATCCTTAAAAAGTAGGATAATGTAGAGAGATTAGCCGGCTAAAAAGCGGTGAGAGCTCTGTAGAAACAACGTTCAGCGAAATTAGACAGCTAATCGGAAATTGCTACGAGCATGAGACGCATCATTGATCATAGATACCAATAAACTGTTGATGAATTAATGTGATGGGATCGATTATAGGATAGCGTTGAATTGAGTTGTTGTTCATTTTCATTAGTATTTAAATTTTAGCCTTTTGCTATATCATGGACGTAGCACGGATGCAATCTTCCTTTCTATTTTTATACAATCCCTATTATTCCCACCATGTTTCTAACATGTGTGTTCCTTCTATGCACCTTCATCATGTTCATGCTTTGCTTGTACTATTATTTCTTAAGATGGTAGATTATTAAGGTGGTAGATAGTCTAAACGACTTCTTCACTCTGTGAACACCCATATGCTGATCTACTTTGGTCACATCTCACAACGAGGCGCAAGGGTAACAACTTAGAGAAGGTTATTATGCAAGGCATGATTGAAGGGAAGAGAAAGAAGGGCAGATCTTGGTCCTGATGGATTGACCAAATAATATCTATTATTACTGGACTCCCTCTCTGTGATTGTTACTCCTTTGCTGAAAATCATCATCTGCGGCGCAGTATCTGCGAGGTCACGAGCTGTCAGTCATGACAGGAACCAACCAACCATCCATTTCATCACCCTTATAGTCTACTGCAATAGTTCCCCAGGAGTAGCTCTCTACTGATCATTGTCATTATGGGTAAATTAGGTCGGGAATTTGCGTTTTTTAAAGAGGACTAATTGTGCTGCCTAGTTTTGTAAAAAAGTGCATATGTTTTGCAAAAAAAAAAGCACACATGCCTGAAAAACACACAAGATAGATGCAAACAAATGTGCTGTTGGATGTTTTTATCGCATTTTACCGATTGATAGGGTAAATAGTCCTAACTACGGGCTAAATAAGTTTCCCCGGAGCAGAGCTAATCAGCGCTGATCACTCGTATAGCTTGCCCGACCGGGCCAAAATAACCGGGCATGTGTTTGATTACGAGGGCGGATCAGTGCTCCAGCTACACAAGAAAATACTTTCTTTATTGTGTTATGCCATACTTGTTACCACATTCTTAGCTTCCTCTGCCGTAAATTTCTTGCAGGCTTTTAAGATATTAGCCGTCTTTTGCATGTCTGTAGAAACAGTACAGCTAAAGTTTATCCTCTAGCCGCTGATAAAGTGTATGGCAAACTGAAATCGCATGGCATGCTGACTAAGCTATCCAGTGGTAGTAGTCTCCGCTGTCTCCACTGGAGTGCAACAGGGTATATTACATGCTGGCTTCATTCCTTGTTGCAATATTTGAAGACTACAATTATTGAAGAAGGCTGCATGTGATCTTGACTGAGGAGTTGTGACACATCTACTTTCCTTGAGACGGCATCCTGCCCTTGTTCTAAAACGACCTACATTTTGCAGATGACTTCGCCTTACTTGAGACCACAATTATGTGAGCTCAGCTGACAAATACTGCTACAGCAGCAAAAGACCTTGGCCTCATCATTAATTAACGTATCCAAAACAGTATAGATGACTGCCAACTGATGCAGTCCTCACCTAACACTCCAGGTATATTGGTATGCTATCAGCCATGTGGCGGATTTCAGGTATCTTGGGTCTATTATGGCACATATTTCAGGTATCTGTGGGTCTATTATAGCATCGGGCGCAAGTGACCTTAAAATATGCAGGACTTAGCATGGTGTGCATTCGGGAAGTTAGAATGTCAGTAGAGGAGCCCTAGCTATCACAACAAAAGTGAAACTATTCAACACGTGTGACACGTTTGCTGCATGGCTGTGAATCTCAAGATATGGAATGCAATATTAATGCCTCTGCTATCTCTTGCTACAGGATAATCCTTAACACTTTCCACACGGCTATTAGTTTTGCCATATATACAAAGCAGATTTTTCAGTAACCTCTCCCAATTTTCAAAGTTTACCTCAAGGATAACCAAGACTAGGCTTGTTTGTATTTCTTTCAATGCTTTTCTCATGGTGATTCCAAAGAGGGTATTGAAATTCAATGCAATATGTCATTTTTAACATTTTGTGAAATTTTGGAATGTCGTCTGCTGACGCCTGCCGCGTGGAAAGTGTTAAATAACGCACGGATCATGCTCCAAACCACAATTTATGACATGGCCAACTTACAGAGCCTTTTATCCACCGTGTAAAGTGCCGACAGCTGAGAATCATTGATGAAGAGCAATGTATGCCACCTACATATACTAATTGCCGAAGGTTAGGCTTGCACGACCTGGTCGCCCAAAGAAGACCTGGTCGCCCAAAGAAGACCTGGTCGTCAATGTACATCATATTTGACCTACATGTATATACAACACGTAATAGTGGACAATGAAAGCTTGATTCAAGAACGACTGTGACAGATAATCACTCTTGCTGAAGACCTACGTACATAGAGAAAACGTCTAGTCGCCTGCTCTTCAGATGAAGGATGATGATATATTATCACGAAAGCGCTTTTGCCCCTTAACATTATCACAGGCATTACGGAATATTTAAGGCTACAATGGGACAGAAGAAATTTTGCAACGCGAGCACACAATCTTTTTTCTTTTTTGTGTGAATTAAATTAAAACATTTTTAATATTAATTTTGAAAATATTAAGTTGTCTTGACCATCACAGAATCTCGATCAGTTGCACACTATTTCGACTCTAAAATGTGCACACAATGCACTGCAATCGTAACCCTTGACCTTCTCTTGCAGGTTTTAAAGATATTAGCCATCTTTTGCGAAAAACTAGAAACAGTACAGCTCAAATGCATCTGCTTCTCTAGCCGGTTATACACCTATCAGTTGTAAGAGGCACCCTATGACCCCCGGGAGAGGTGCGTCGTGGGTGCGTCGTTTACCAAAAAAAGTTGACGGAGGGTACGTCCGTGGCAGCCTTTGGTCCGTCAAAAAAATGACGGAGGGTGCGTCAAGGTCCGTCACTTTACATGGGTGCGTCACAGTGTACATCTGTTTACGAACAACAAAATACGACCTTTAAATATACGCTATAGGGCTACTATACCACATAACTCCTTAATACCGCCAACCAGGCTCCACTTTAATACCGCAAACATCAGGCTCCGATATTTTATACCGCATGTTCTAAAATGCCTGAAATCACTCGATCATCAATACAAGAGTTTGGCAAACGAAAAAAACAAGGAACCGCAGTAGACCGAGAACCTTTCAATTTAAGAGAAGTGTCACGTATACAAGCATCTTCATGGTATAAGATAGGGGATCAGCATTGCGCTCTTCCGCACAAGCGCAGAACAATCTAAGAACACAGAGGTAGTAGGACAGGCCCCCGGAATTGAATTTGGTCGGGGATGTGCGGCAGGAGATTCAAATAAAAAACATAGGCCTACCCGGTCCCGGTCCGGGGTCTATATAATTATTCGAGGGCCAGGGTTGACAACATCGAATAAGGGCAGATCCCCCGTGAATTAAAAGTAGTTTCATTTCCAGTAGATCGTGTTTTATCCAGTTAAAGTCAACGATATCTGACGACGGGGTGCGTCGTCATGGTCCGTCAGAATCCACCAATGGTGCGTCCAAAAATTGACGGAGGGTGCGTATTTGGAAGGCAATGGTCCGTCGTTTTTTTGACACAGGGTGCGTCATGGTACATGAGAAGTCGACGCACCTCGGTAAAGTGACGCACCACTCCCGGGGGTCATAGGGTGCGTCTTACAACTGATAGGTGTATTATCTTGTCGCTGTTAAATAGCAGGGACTATGTAGAAAACGGTCTAAAGTCTGCATTAAAGAAAATGCCACCTAAAATGGTTGTCACCTCCATGATGCAAGAGGGTGCCTATACTGAATTTAAAAATGGTGCCTAAACTTGATTTGAGGGATTGGTCGTCTACCTGCGAGAGGGTGCCTAGACTGAAAGCCTATAGTCGTCTCCATTAAGAATGGTGCAGATAAACATTAAAAATGGTGCCTATACATGGGTACTTCGTCGTCTCCCCAAGAGAGAGTACGTAGACTGAAAGCTTGGACGTCTCCCATCAAGACAGGGTGCTTAAACTGTAAGCTTTAAGTGAATGAACAAAGAAGAGCGAAATTAGGATCAAGAATTATTGCTTGATTTATAGGTACATACGTAAACAATGGCGAGAAAAGGACATGAAACCATTGCCTGTAGATTCAAGACAAAATGACGAATAAGAATTATTGCTTGATTTAGGTACGAACATGAACAATGGTGAGGACAGGACCTCAAACCACTGCCTGTAGAAGTGTGAATGCAAGGCAAGGTAATGATCGAGAATCATTGTGTCATTATGAGGACAGGACCTCAAACCATTGCCTGTATGCAAGGCAAGATAATGATCGAGAATTATTGCTTGATTATTAGGTACAAACTTAAACAATGGTGAAGGCAGGACCTTCAAGTTTCTAAATGTTATATACTACACGTATTTTCCAAAACACAATTAGAAATAATAAACGACTTCTTCATTCTATCAACACCCAAATGCTGAGCTACTTTGCCCACATCTCACGACGCAGTGGTAACCACTTAGAGAAGGTTATTACACTGTTAGAACGTTGGGCAATTATTTAGCGTTGGGTAAACTATGAACAACCCTGTTGTTGGGTAAATAAATTTCGTCGCTATTCTTTCAAAACCTCGTATCTCCAACTTACCTCGAAATTGATTTTTGTGTGTTTATCATGATGTCAGAGACATTATGCAAATGATGGTAATGTTTTTATTTGTCACATCCAGAAGGCAGACAAATTTAGCTTTTTCAGCACCTGTGTTTCAAAACCTCGTATGTATACGAGGTTTTGAAACACAAGTGCTGACCATGTGCTGAGGGGAAACTTCCAACTTTCTTGATATTTCGCAGCAAATGTGTGAACTAGAGGTGAGATTTTATTGCAAATGGCTTGAATTGATATACAGACTGGTTTATGGCAGTTTTTTCGTTTTTATTCTTTCAAAACCTTGTATCTCCAACTTTCTTTTTTTCATCCACACTGAAATATACACCTTGCACATAAAGTCCCTGACCAGGTGCTTTGAGGTTGGCTAATTCAGAATATATGATCGGTACCAAAAATCTGAGATATACTCTAAATGAGCAAATTTCTTCTCCGCAGTTTGATACCTCATTCAACAAAATCGAATGGATACTTTTAAAGTTATGTCGATTTCAATGACCGCGCATGCAACAGAAATGTTGCACTAGGTATAGGAAATCATTTATTTGTGTATGATTTACCATAGACGGTAAAAATCAATGTTTTACCCGTCTATGGATTTACGCACTGAAAAACTCACAGCTCATCAGCTAAGACTTGTATTCCTCACAGCCAGATACACCCTTTGTCCCGCACATTGCGGTTATCACTAAAGGCCCATTCATCTGTCTCGTTCAGATAGCACACAGTTATGACAGTAATCACACACAAATCAATGATTCCTATACCTACTAGTGCAACATTTCTGTTGCATGCGCGGTCATTGAAATCGCCATAACTTTAAAAGTATTCATTCGATTTTGTTAATTGAGGTATCAAACTGCGGAGAAGAAATTTGCTCATTTAGAGTATATCTCAGATTTTTGGTACCGATTATATATTTTGAATTAGTCAACCTCAAAGCACCTGGTCAGGGACTTTATGGGCTAGGTGTATATTGAACTGTTGTGTTTAGAAACTAATAGAGTGGTGAACATTTTGAAATTGTTGAAAAAGGAGTGATTTCGACCTTTTTGTTCACCAAACTGCCATTTAAAAGGTTTCCATGGAGACCACTGAATTAAAATGCCAGTTTATAACCTAAATTATGTACATTTGTACGTGTAGGCCTATACATGTGTAAGTTATGTACATTGCAGATGATACTAAAACAATATCACAGTGAATAGTGGACAAATAAGAGTAATTTTACAGGTATTTCTGCCCATAAATGTCTATTTTTGATGGTTTCCATGGTAACAAGTAATAAACAAAGCACAACTGGCACAACCAACCCATCTTAAATTATGCACCATGTTATGAGAACATACTTGTGAAATATTGGGGTATAAATGTCAAATATAGTTGATTAAGAGCAATTTTACAGGTACATTCCCTTGAAAATGCCTGTTTTTGATGGTTTCCATGGTAACAAGCAATAACCAAATTACAAATGGTACAACCAATCCATCTAAAATTAGGCAGCATGTGATAGAGAACATATTGGTGAAATCTCGGGGTATAAATCTCAAAAATAGTTGATTTAGAGCAATTTTACTAAATCTATTATGTTTGAATGGCGGCCATTTTGAAATCCATGATGGCCGCCGCACCATTGCTCGGAAAATGTGGGTTCCTTGATTTTTGAAATCAGCGCTTCAAAACACTCCTTTAAGCCAATTTTAATTCTTCCTGCCAGTAGTGAACATCTTTTTCACACCCGATTCACTATAATAGTGTTTTACCAGCAATAGATTGGTGAAAATGAGTGAAAATTAGTGATTTTGACATATATTTCGTCAAACCGCCATTGAAAAAGTTTCCATGGATACCACTCAAAATTGAAATGCAAATTTCTCATCCAAATTATGTATAATTGCAGATGATACTAAAAGCAATTTCATGATGAATAGATGACAAAAACCTCCAAATAAGAGTGATTTTAGAGGTATTTTTGCCCAAAAATGTCTATTTTTGATGGTTTCCATGGTAACAAGTAATAAACAAAGTACAACTGGCACAACCTATCCACTTAAAATTATGCACCGTGTTATAGAGAACATATTGGTGAAATCTCATGGTATAAATGTCAAAAATATTTTATTTAGAGCAATTTTACTAAATCTCCTATATTTGAATGGCGGCCATTTTGAAATCCAAGATGGCCGTCACACCATTGCTCGAAAAATGTGGGTTCCTGGCTTTTTGAAATCAGTGCATCAAAACACCCCTATATGCCAATTTTCATGCTTCCTGCCAAAAGTGAACATCTTTTTCACATATCCGCTCCACTATATAGAGAAACCAAGTATCACTAAAGCCTATCTCGATAGTGCAAGGAACTTGTGTATCCTAAGCTGTTTGAAAATACAGAGTATCATTTAAGCCTGCTTCGGTAGCGCAGAGATCTCGAGTGTTTGTTTTATGTTTGTTTGTGTGAATCAATGATAAGGTTTATAGAGGCCTACCAAGTTCATCCATGCCTACACTTGTAGTGCCGAGATCTTGATGCCCTTTCCTTAGTCTGTAATGTCTGGTTAGAAGATTTACCTAAAATTGTAACCTTCCACACAAGATTTTATATTTCATTTTGTTTGATATGATCATATGACTCCTCTAATCAATACTTATATTGTATTTTGTAAATATCATGTATTTTGTAGCCCAGGCCTGTCACCCGCAAAATTGTGGTGATAGGTTTGGCGAAAGGTATTTTTTTGGAAACATTCTGTCAACGATAAATAGGCCCCTAGGTTGTTTTTGGTTGTTGTGCATGTGTGTATACAGGTCTAAACTTTTTATAGACACACAACATGCACTATTGATTTCGCTTTTAAAATAGCAGACTTACCTGCTTTTCATTGAAGTCGCTATCTCAATCCTTTACTGGCTGGGTGGAGGCAGTGCATCAATTTTGTTTTAACATGTGAGGTAGTTTTTGACACCATTTTGAGAGATTTGTATAGGATAATTTGGCAGACGATGTGCAGACATCCCACATTTGGCATAATTGATTGAACTGAGCCCTGGCTGGGTCAGTATTTTTTTCTATTATTCAACATTTTCATGTTTACTCTTATTTGGGTGAAAACAACCCAAAGTTTGCACAGAATCATGGCTAGTGTTTATATAATTAATTAATTAATGATTATTTGGAGGGTGTTGACCCTTTACGTATATTCACGATATAATTCGATTGACAGAATGCGCTGTTCCTAACATTTTTATATGGTTGGTATCTAGGCGTAAAAACACAGTGAGAAATATTTGTTTATTATGAGTCACGTGAGGTAAACTTGTCTGACCTTTGATTGGAGGTCAATCATCATAATTTCGTCAAGCAGGGTTCCGTAAACATCGTGGGTTAAATATTTTCTTTGCTATTACACTGTTTCTTTTTAACACACCGAGCCTGATTTCGAGAACAAAATCTTTTTAATAGGTGGAGGGTAGTGTAATGCCGTGGCATTTCAGAGTATTTTTATCTACTTGTTTTAACCATTTATGATTGTTTACATACATGTATTGTAAGGGTTAGGCTCAGATTATGTACACTTCACTGTATGCTACAAGGTGTCAAAACTGTTTTGAACACTTTTGATCATCATATTAGGTTCGAGAATGTATTCAGTAAGCATATAACCTTGGGTATTATTTATTATAGTGGTATATTAGGCTCTTCAACTCGCAGAATCCCCAGACTTATAAGTTCCATTTATGACGATCTTTTTACGGGTGTTAGAAATACGCGAGTCTTCCGAATTCTGAACTATTGCATTTTCCGATCCTTTTACAGTCACATGTTTACCCAGATTTTCAGATAATTATACACCAAATTGCTCCCAAAATGTCACGTACAGGTTTGTAGAGGATTTCCTCTATCTTTGGCACATTCAGCGATGTTCAGGATTCAGGAATACTTGTGTATGTCATGGATGTCGGAGAAGATTACAGAGAGGAGGAAAGAAGGCTTGCCCATTTACCTACATGCCCCATATGTTAAGTGCATCAGCAAAGACGCGTCCTCGAATTTGGGTGACACCTAGGTCTCACGATTGGTGGCATAACATCGTGCCGGGAATGTCGGCCATTGAATTTAAAAGGAATTTTAGGTAAGATTAAACTTCACAAAACTAGTTCAGTAACTAAAGTTTAGTAAGCTTATTTTCATAATATAATCACTCTACCTATAGCCTAAATCTGCTTTAACGTCCTGAGCACTACCTGCTGATTGGTCAGAAAATAGATTTTGAATTTTCTGTTGCTGCCCTTAGTCCGAAATTGAGAATTACAAAATATTTAAACTATTTTATTTTTATTTAGGATTTTCCCCTTTAAATTGACTTTCAATAAACTTCATTTGCTACTTTTTGACTTGAATATCAGATAGTACGATTTACAAACATATATCGATTATCAGTAACCCCCCCCCTCACCATCCGTATCAATGGACGCTAACCGGCTTTGCGTGAATGAGAAAGATACAACTTTTTACAAGGAATATTTGGGTCAGTACAAAGGCCCTAGTGAACTACTTTTATTATTAAAGGTTTCTGGTGATCATTATACACATATTTTACTCAATATACTTGATAATAATGAACAAGTGTTGATTCCTTGCTAAAATTTGAAATTTATTATAACAAATTATTTCCTTTTGCAACTTAACTGTTTTTTGAAGATAAAAAATATTATTTTTGGCTAATTTTGTTCAGATCACCCCTTACACTATTGACAATTTATATGAACTCAAATTACAACATGTCATAGACACCCCCATGAGACTGTGGAATATCAAAATGCAGTTCAGGCAAGAGTTAATCATCAACAAGCCTATAAGGAAGGTAGACACAATGAGAGCTCTCCAGGACCCTGACTTTGTGAAGGCAGCCATACCTCCACATTCCCTCACATTATCCATAGTAAGGGGAAAGTTGGCTCACAGAGTCCGGTTATGCTGTGAGCAATATGAAAAGTCATGAGATAATTAAGGCTCGTGGTTTAATAAGCCAATAGAGTGATATGTTGCCAAAATGTCTAAATTATGGTGAAAGGTGGCTTTAATTCAAATTCAAGCAGAGTAAACCCAAACAAACTACATTCAGGACTCACATCTGAGTGCCAACATGACTTTGTTACCTTCGGTTGGGTTGAAAATGTCCTCCAAAGCAAGGAATGCCTTTGCCAGAATTGACAACAGCAGACTCATGGAAAGCGCTAACAGAAATACTGATGCTTCAAAGGAGCGACGGAGCAAAATAAAGCGTCAGAAAAGGAAGTTGGGCTTTGTGGGGGATGGAGCAAGCTACATAAGTGGAATGTACCACAGTGGTAGTTCAGAACAGAGATGTAAATCCATGCATGCAAACCTTTTGTCTCATATGTTTGATTAACTGAACATTTTTAAAGTTATTCTTGAATGAGGGTAAAAGTCGTTCTAATCAGTGTAAGAAAACGACATGGTGGACGTCAGACTGGACGCAAATCAATACGATTGTCAGGAAGACTTAATAATTATGAGAATGTTGTTCATGATACACTGAAAATATGTTGACTCTAACCACTAAAGCTAATGATTTAGTTTCTTCACAACAATCTAATTCTCAGTCCAAACTACCTGTTGATTCATCAAAGCTGATTTGTTTAATTTGTTTATTGTTTATTTCTATCAATTATATTTATACATGTTAACATAATTTTCACATTTTACATAGTTTCATCATGCATAGTGTAACGAAAACAGGCCTTTGATCCTAGGATTTCAAAGTACAAATTTTACACTCCACGTTTAGTATACGGCAAGTCTGCCGAATTTGGAGCTCTAATTTACAATCTTTTATTTGGCCATTTCCTAAATTCTTACCACTTTATGACTTCAGACGATCCTGATAAATAATAAGGAGATTGTTTATTCACCCATTTGCGCTTGCTATCCGGTGAAATAACCTCCAAAATCAGGTTTATAAACCAATGTTTTCATTACTCCGAGATCAACATTTTGCGATCTCCATCTGTCAAACTCAGTGTTGACATCCGGTTTTCTCACACATTTCTAGGATTCTGTGCACAAAAATCCCTCCTAAAATTACTTTCATCATTTCGGACATCGTAGCCTTTTCAGATTTTTGATTTATACATTTAAAAGAAAGTTATTGTTCAAAATAGGCACATTTTCAGCATAAAATATGATTTGAGAATATTTTATAAACAATCTGTCTTCCGCGTACAAGTGCGTCCTACGGCGCACGCGCAAGACAGAGTTAAGGTAAGTCTCATTAGCATTAGGCCTAAAAAAATTAATTGTTGTGTTGCCCTCAAGTGAAATTTTTTAGACAGGTCGGTAGGTAGGGTTTTTTTTTTGGTTTTTTTTTGTTTTTGTTTTTAATATCTCATACAGATTCCATTTAAAAGGTTACTTATAGGCCCATTTTCCCAAAAATTAAGCTTTCAGCAGTTTAAAAGAATGAAGCTAAGGTTTTAAATCAGAAATAAACTCAAAACTAAAAGAAATCAAAACACCGTCGCATATCGACAGCCCGTGGTTTACACAGCCCGTCATTCTACAAACATTCCGTACCGTATAGCTGATGCTGTTTTTTACTAAATGTAACTACGTAAGAAAATGCAAAAAAGATACGTTTTATACTATTTTTGTATCGTATTTACTTTTAAATGCCTGAATAAATATTTGTAAACTCATATTTATTTTCTTCTCGTGTTTTCTTTGTTTTATTATTTAAATATAAAATGCTAAATATGTACAACATCAAGTGCACTGTATTATATTTTTGCCGCAAGACGACACTTAGATTTCGATGGTCCTTCGTGGATCCAATACGATTCATTTCGTAAATATTAAAAAACCGGGGTCCAAAAACGTGAATCGGGCCAAGATGCTTCGAGCTATATTTTTGTTGTGTTTCTGATGGTTGACTCGGCGAGGGATGTCATG
The DNA here is from genome assembly GCA_035610835.1 of Ophiura sarsii. NCBI lineage: Eukaryota > Metazoa > Echinodermata > Ophiuroidea > Amphilepidida > Ophiuridae > Ophiura > Ophiura sarsii. Next base: position 65,413,084 of record CM069454.1, read on the forward strand.
GTGAACGGATGATTTTTTTTCGGAGTATATTCCCAGTTTATTCGGTGTTCTTGTGGTTCATGAAAGAGTTTGGTGTAGCTTTGTAACAAAAACTTACTTGGATAGAGATTTTTCGCACAGAAAACAGGTAAAATATTGAAGAAATGTATTTTAAAAAAAAAATTAAAAAAAATATTAAAAAAACAACCCGGTCCTATTTTTGAAAATTTCGGACCGGGCGCTGTGGGCAATACAACAATTAATTTTTTTAGGCCTTATATATACAGATCAGCCAATTAGAGGAGAGCTCAGATTCACTTCTGGCCAATCAGAGCCTAGGTTAAGGGCGAGGCTTTAAGTCTTAAAGGGTATATATAGGACAGAAAAGGGACAATAAGACACCATTCGGTCACAGACTAAGACACACCACTTGACAGATTATCTATTATACTTCAACTCTCTGAACCTTCCTAGTAATACTAGCTAACAAGGTGAGACAAAAAGTACTAAGATAAAGAGAGTGTCCCGGTGCCTAGCACCATGGGACATCTCCCAAAGGGTGTGATTGACTAACATAATAACACAAGACTAGGACAGAACTGATAAGACAAGGCAGGACAATGTGAGTGGGACAGAACTGGACATGTGTGACGATTGGGACACTTATGGACAAACATTAATCCATAGAAGTTCCTTGTCTAACTAGCTCATATTATAAAATTGTCTCATCTCTAAAAGTCTATAGCTTTACCTGTTTATAGATGAATCGATGGTGTTTACGGTGAGACAAATAAGCTGGATAATGTCCATTGCTATAGAGCATAAAGGCAATAAGGACTCTTCTAGTTTGTCCACCTTGTCAACTGATATGTCTAAATTAATAACTCTTGTTTTAGGACAAAGGGTTTCTTCTGTGACATTGTCCAGAGCAGACACGAGCAAGTCTCTTTATAAGGCCAAATAAAAAAATATAGTAGTTTCTCGTCCCCGCGCGCATCCGTTTTGGCTGCCGCATCCAAAAAAGTTTTTTTTAATTTTTTTTAATTTTTTTTTAATTTTTTTTTTTTAATTTTTTTTAAATTTCAAGATCACACTGATGTTGTTAATGGAGAACGTGTCAATATTTAAAAAAAACCTGTGTTACAATCAAAAAACAACACAACAGGCGAAATGTATTCATTTTAAGGTTATAAAGCTAGTCTTAGAAAAGTGGCGGCCATTTTGAAGCAAAAACATTTCCACCATGTTGGAAAAAGCGAAACCAAATATACGCTTCATGAAAATTGAGTGTTGACAGCCATGTTCACGGTGCTATTGTGGCGCTTTCTGCAAAACTTGAGATATAGTGTTTGATATCAAATTCAAGCATTTGTCTTCAATTTTTTGAATATTTTACCAAAATTTGGAAAACCCTGTTGAATATTTATGCGTGGGACACTCCGTAAATTATACGCGGCGCATTTTCAGACGTGTTTAGAGTCATTTTCATGGTCATATTTTGAAATATTCTGCAGTACTTGAGAGACACTGTTTGCTCTCAAAATACGGAAAATTATCTCAACTCTCTAAATCACCGGTCAAAACATGGTCCTATCCCTTGACTTTTCCCGCTACAGCGACAAATAACGCCGCAACCCTATTTTCAATGATACACATCACTCATATTTGGGTATCGGCTGTCGTGAACATCCGCGTGCCTATTTTAGCTTAACGTTTTCAAAATAGTATGATTTGTTGGTTATATAATCTTAACTTATATCTCAATCATATTACCGAATATCGTGCAATTTCAAGCCTATCTTCTTATTAAAATCGTGACTTCAATGTTAGAACTTCATTAACCGAATTTCGTTATTACATAAATGCGGAGTGATTTGGTGGTGCGCCCCCTTGGAAAAAGGGGCATCCGCCATCTTGGATCCGCCATTTTGGAAAAAAAAAAAAAAAAAAAAAACTGCCCTCATCCTCCATTTTTCAAAAAGTTAGGACGAGAAACTAGTTTTTTTTTTTATTTGGCCTAAGACAGTTTAGAGGCTGTGAACATGCCGAATTCGTAGGCCTATACTGTCCGAGCAGACGACCTGTCTTAAACTGTCTGTCAGTCACCCCTGCTACAAATATCTACTTACATTTTTATCTCTAACTGTCACTATAAATAATTCCAATAATGTTCATAGTCTGGACAATCAATCAATCCATGGTTAATTTCCAATCAAATATGAATGTATTCCATAATGTCCGTCACGGTTTGTGCGCCAACAGAATAAGACAGTTTTAGTAGAGTAAAGCAATTCCCTGGTTTTGCGGTTCTTACATAGACATTCACAAAATAGAGGCAACTCTTATAAAGAGCAAGACTTAATACATCTCAGAGAATTCCACCGACTCATGACATGCCATCTGCAAGGAAACTACATGGTGGACGTCAGACTGGACGCAAATCAATACGATTGTCAGGAAGGCGTAATTATGAGAATGCTGTTCATGGTGCACTGAAAATTATGTTGACCCTAACCCAAAAAACCAATGATTTAGTTTCTTCACAACAATCTAATTCTCAGTCCAAATTACTTGTTGATTCTTCACAGCTGAATATGGGAAAAGCCAATTTCAAAATAGAGGCAACTCTTACAAAGAGTAAGACTTGCGAGAAACTCCTCAAAGTGGGGTGATCATCAGGTTTTGGTTAATTTAGTATACATTAGTTATATTGATTATATATTTCATTCAGTATATCAGTTTTAATATTTTGCAGCACCTCCAGGCTGTTTACATCGTTAAGTGCCATAATTATTAATATTACTATTATTATACAACACAAGTTTTAATCAATCTAATCGTTCCATTTCCAACCAAATGATGTATGGTATAGAATATCAGAGATATTACGAAGAGGTTTCTGTCAGCGGCCCAGAGAAGAAAGGGCGACCTTCCGTCAAAAGTGGGTGTGCTAATCCAAGTTGCCACAAGCAAGCAACCCATAGGGATTGCTGGGTTGCGTAAGATCTTTGCGGCCTGTGACATTGCACCAGGGACGTCCTCGTGCATGCAGAAAGCTTCCAACCGAGTTATGGACTCCATTGTGACTATCAATGAAGAGCAACTGCAAGAAAAACAGACGTATTATCAAAGAAACCATGAAAGGGCGAACGGGTGAAGAAGATCCCGCTATTATTGGCCAGGTGGACAATTCATACAACAACTTTCCAACCAAATGGAAGGTCATTTTACTAACCAGGTAAACAGACCTGGCAGCCTGTGTTCTGCGCAGAGCCAGATCTGAACCTTCTAATTGTGATGGGGAAGGCCAGCAAGTTGTGCAGCTGCGTTATCGATGAAGAATGCAAGGGAGATTGTAAGAACAATTTTGACATCCAAAAGCCCATCGGAAACGCTGAACTAGATGTGGCAAAGGATTCCGCCATGGGGGGGGGGGGGGGGGGGGGGGGGGGGATCGGACATTGAATCGATCTACACATATTCTATGGGAGACTTGGCAAATTTAGGGGGGGCGTCACGGAGGTGTAGATCATGAAGATCATGGCTACTCAAAATGTTCAATCGCCGTGTAACATGGCAATTGGAGGAGATGGAAACGTTGGCAGAATTATGGGCAGAGGATGCTGTGCAAGTGAAGTTTGCCGATATGGTGCATAACGGAAAAATATGGTACCAGATGGCCACCGCATATTTTGAACAGACGGAGAACGAGCGGATGGCATTGCAGCTGAAGTAGAAGATTAAGGCCATGAAGAAGTGGTACCGATAGAGTTGTAAAGGGAATTTTCAAGTTTGGCATTTATTTATGTTTAAAACATTTTTGAACAAAAGAAATATTTCATCAGCCAGAATGGAAATAAATTAAAAACCTCTAGGCCTATTTAAGTGAGGCTATAAAATCTAAAAATCTGTGTAAAAATTTCACAGATTTTGTATTGAGGCAGACGAGTTATCTCATTAGCTTTCTAAAGAATTTTAGTTTGGTTGAAATTGGTTGTGGTAAACATATTTTATGCTCATTTGCGTAAAAGTCAACATTTTATAAACCGAAAAAGATTTATGATATCTCTGATAAGATCTATTGAACTTTCACTATTGAAAACGGTCCACACTCTTGTCCCAGCCGAGTCCGACTATCACAAAAGCCAAATTTGTTGTTGTTGCTTAATTTGTATAATAATGCCATTGTTTTGACTAAGGCTGTGACTTATACCCGGGAACCCGGGTACCCGCCCGCTATTCATTTTGGGGGGAAATGTGTACTTATAAAAAAAAAAAATTGTAAAAAAAAAAAAAAAAAAACATTTATTTTATTTTTTAGTTTCTATTTTCGGGTACCCGCCCGAAAAACGGGTCGGGTACCCGGGTACGAAACTACCCGTGCATTCACAGCCTTAGTTTTGACATTAATTTGCATTTAATGTTTGAAAAAATAATTGATAATGTTTGATTTGTCTGCGTTAGTTATAGTGACCTCTGGGGGGGAAATGTGTACTTATAAAAAAAAAATTGTAAAAAAAAAGAATTGTAAAAAAAAAAAAAAAAAAAGATTATTTTTTATTTTCTATTTTCGGGTACCCGGGTACGAAACTACCCGTGCATTCACAGCCTTAGTTTTGACATTAATTTGCATTTAATGTTTGAAAAAATAATTGATAATGTTTGATTTGTCTGCGTTAGTTATAGTGTACCATGAACAAAATATTCAATATTATGTTCGGTTTCAAAATGCAGTAACTTAACCAAAATAGTCATATCTGGTAAACGGTACCATAAAACGCCATGATTATTTTTGCTGATGATAGTGAATAAATGAATATATCGCTGCATATATTGGTTGCCTTCATTTTCTGATAATAAATATTTTTAATAATTATTTTACTTTGAGTACACTTTTTTTTTACTCACCCTGTACATGCTATACCTAAAGTCTATAATACAGTATTATGAGTATAGCCTCATACATTGTCATACCAAAGAGCTAGGACGATTCAGAGCTACCTATTACTATTGCCGGCTATCTTGGTAGACGTTCCATACGGAATAATCTTTCCTACTATTAATATAGCTACAAAATGAAGCATAGCCAGTCCACGTCGTGAACTAGATTTCATCATTATCAAAATAGGCTCTTTTCAAAAAGAGATAGTGTACGATACCTTGGTATGGTGGTTTTGTTGGCAAGTTGGCAATTTTTCAACCCTCTTTGACTTTCAGATCCTTGGTACATCACTGGTCTTAGGCGACAAAAAAACAACCCAACCCTGTTGTACAGGCTCGACCCCGACGAAGTCGACCGACCCATTTTTTAAAAAGAAATTGGTGGGGTGGAAAATATGTACAAATGAATACTAACCCCAACTTCTTTTTGCTTGTCAAAAAACTGCAAAATATTTGCAGGGTTTTTTTTGAGTTTTTAAGATTATTTTCAATGGAAAACAAGTCGGATCGACCGACTCGACCTGAGAGGCCTGTTTGCACGTATAACAGGGTGGATTGATCTGGATTAGGGTGGGTTGGTTTGTCGCCTTAATGATTAACGTTGAAGTAAAAGAGGATAGTTAGTACTGTATAAATCACTGAATGTTAGTTAATAAATTTAGTAGAAACATCAACATCCAATCCAAACTCAAGGTTATTTGTAACAATGAAACAGTCAACAGAGAGTTAGTTTTTTGAAAAACATTTTTAATTCTTAAGGTGCTTTTGTATCAAGCGGTCTCAGAACAATAACAACAAAAAATAAAATATAAATAAACATCTTTAAATCAAATGTTTGATAACTGCTCCCATTGTTGCTTGCGATTTAAACAATTACCCGTAGACATCGGAAATTATATATGCAGGAGAGACAAACTATAGCAAACACAATTTCCGCTTCATCGGCTAAAGGAGTTTAAGCTTTATGGCTTAAACTTTATTATAAGAGTGGCTAAAATGAGGCCACTTTAAAAAAATGATTTCCAAATTTCTCAATTTCTGTGATAAGGTTATTTCTTAATTTTATTTTCAAATTTAAAAAATGACTGAGCTTCTGAAATGTTAATGGTTGATAGAATTTATTCCAGGGTAATTATGTATTCATCAATTAACAGTAATTTTCAAGGGTTTTTATGGATCTCTAACCATCATAAATTCAACATTAAAAAACCTCATCGTTTTCCTGATGAAAGATGCTGGTAATATTTATGTGTCAATTTAGTAAAAAAATAAAACTGCCCTCCCTCTTCACTTTTTCGAAAGTCAATGCTACGAGAATATAATAATTAATTTTAGTGGCCTTACCACTTATAAATGAAATGATGAACAAAAATGCATACAATTTCTTCCTGTATACGAGTAATAATAGTACACTTCTCTATATCCTCTACCTCTGCAAATGAAATTATACTTTTTTCTTCCCTTATAGATCACAGTAGCAGTACTGGTGACCGGCTCACTTGTTGGTAAATGTATACGAGTGACAGAACCCTAGGGAGATTTCATACCAAGCCTTTCTGGATACATAAGCTTGCTCTGTTAGTCTTACAGACAAGATGTACAGCCATCAAATTGTAACTTCATCAATTATCAACCATTCTTAGCGTGCAATATCTCAAACTAAAGAGAAATTTCTCAACAACTTTACATAATTTAATGTTTATGTAGGGGTTATACTATTAAAGTTATCAGCACATTCATTACCTGGTCAGTTACCCTTTTTTATGTCTGTACGAGGATTTGTTGTAGGTTACCTAAATAGTGTACTTTAGGTCTCCGTCATGCCTCAAGTCTTTAATGGCACTTTATTCTATCAGTATCATGTAATATTGACTCATGCCTGGAACTACAGTACCGTACATTTTATTCCAGGTTTAGTTACAAATGTAGCTAATATGCCAACACCTTTTTGCGTCTAATCAGTGCTGAAATGTTACCAATTTTTTCTTGAGGTGCAAATTGCACCTTACTTTTGAGGTCAAGGTGCAATTCCTTCAAGTCAAGGTGCAATTTTAGGTGAATCACGATAGCAACTTGATTTAGTGCTGCAATTTGTCACCAGCCTTTGAAAGTTAGTATCGCAGTTGATGATTTTTAAGGGGCAAATTGCGATGCTATACGGGAAATTTGCAGGTGTGGGTCTAATTAGGTTTTTAAAAGACTATGGTATACTCTATTTGGCTTCCTCCGGACAGTGACGTAACTTGACAGACGCAGCTTTTACGCACGCGTATTCGTCTTCCGTCTTTCAACGCTCGTGTGTATACGCCAGCGCCTCAATTGGGCGTGCACGTTATGTGCTGTCATTAGTAGAATACGCAGTTACGTCACTGTCTCGTGATGGATGGCCCGATGGGAATTAATAGTTATCACCCATCTCTGGCACAATTCCAAATTAATAGCTAAACAGCACCATCAATAGGTGAACTTGTTGTTACCTACAAACTCTTTCTCATAACTGCACCAGGATGTCTGTACTGCTCTCAAAGGGTTTACTGCTGATAGCTTAGGGTAAATGTTGATACCACGTTCAGAGACTTTCATGCTCCACTGTGACCTACAAACTCTTTCTCATAACTGCGCCACGACGTCTGCACTGCTCTCCAACGGTGTACTACTGATAGTTTAGGGTAATTGTTGATACCACATAATACAGAGATTACCACCATCAATCCCACCAGCAAAACCCCTCTTGCATGGTATTGCGCAAATGTTGTTGATGTCTTGTGCTATGACCATGAACGACCCACACCTGCCCCATCTGTGAGAGTTGTATGGTGGCAGGGGGTAGGGGGATATCATGGGAGGGGGAAGGGGATATCAAGTGATCGGTGCAAAACTGATACGTTTTGTCACATCGTCTGGTTTTACTATACCGAGTACTGTGGCTCTATGTAACGCCGATGGTATAGGGTAGATATTGATGTCGGCGCTGTCCCGTCGATCCCAGTTCTTGTCGACTTTCATGCCGTGTTTACGCAGTCTCATGAGATAGTCCGAGTGATATTTGCCTTCTGTGTAGTCCAGAAATCTCTGGTAGTCTCTTTGCACAGCCTGAAAAAATAAAATTGCATACCAAAGAACATAAACATTGAATCAATACTCTGTGATATGCATACCATGGGGCAACTATAAAACACAGGGTCAGAAATTTGAGAATCCATTCTCGCCGATAAACTTGTGAGAATCCAATTTGATTCGCGTGGATAATCTGTCTTAATTTGAATGGAGGAGAATCCATAGATTCTTGCCAAATCTTTTACAAGAATATAAATGGATTCTCGCAAAATTTGACAAACTTCTGACCCTGAAACATGTTACACACATGACAACTGCTAAGAATAAAAAACACACCCTGAACCTCAATTTACAAACAAAAAGATCAAACCCTACTTGAGAAATATAGTTTTGGGTTTCAGAGCTCGATTATACTATCACTATAGTGTTTGACACTCGGTTCCATGACCTGTCAGCTCCTGACAGGTCATGGCCATGTGCCGGAGAAAAACAACATGTTTTTCACCGGTCTGCCCGTGTGGTAGATTGCGCTGGTGTTGGTGATAGATTGTATCCCTCACAAAGTTGATGTTGCGGCATTTCAGTTACAAAAACGAGTGAGATGAAAGAGATTTGGGGTAATATTTTCACTTTTTACCGTCTGCTCGATACATTTGGAATTTGTCCGTCAGCGCCTTTGTTGATAAAAAAACCAAAATAGTCTCGTTCCACGTTTTACTTCTCATGTGTGCACGCGTGTATGTAACCATAGGCGGACAATCAACTAGGGCAATGCTGTGAATGCGATCAACTGTTGCGAAGAAGGCCAGGCTTTGCCGTTTGAAATTGGCAGGGGAGCTTTTAATCGCTCTCCTGAAGTGCTCTAGGAGAGCACTAGGAGAGCATTTTAAAAGCTCCCCCGGAATAATCGAGGAGAGCAATTTATGAACAATGTGAAACGTCGGATTATGTCGCTGATCGGCTTTCCCTGTTTATAGCGGTCGCGGTAGACTCCATTTTTATTTTGGTTATCCCCCACTGAAAACAGTGCCGCATTTATTTATCGACCGGTCAACTAATGCTGCTTTGATACGTCAAAAATAAAAATAAATGTTATGCATTTTCATCACGAACTGTACGGTCAATTTATGCTGCTTGCACGTGGTTTTGGAATTAATGAGAGCCGTGACAACCGCGCCCAATTGTGATCCTATCCTTGCCAGAATGAGATTCTACACTAGTACAGGGTGTGGTTGAATTTACGCGATTTCCAGGGGGAGATTTTTTTATAGCAACACAGACAATATATTATTTATTTACGTTTTTCGACTGTGTGTAAGGTATAGTAATAATATTGAGGATGGACAATTAAGGAGCGCGATAAATCACGCGACCAGAAATGGGTTAAGGAGCGCACTAGGCGCGCGATCGCTCTCGCGCGCCTCAAACGGCAAAGCCTGGAACGCGCAACGCACCTACTCCACGTGACCTGTTTTTCCGAAGATTTACAATCTCAATTTGAAATGGTCTATAGTCAGATTAATAATTGACCGAACACATTGAAGCAGCGTATGTATTGCGTACATTGTGTGAAGCGCGCACAACCATAAGCGTGACAATTTCGAGCATGATCATCTTTGTGCTGAAGTTGTTCGTTTAATCACTAATTGGACTATAATCAATAACAAGTAAAGATACTCACCAGGGCTCAAAATACATGGGGGCGAATGGTTATTAGTCCCCAGTTTTCACAAAATAGCCCCCTGAGAAAATATTGGCCTATGGTAATAAAAAAAAATCCGGAAGGGGGTGATTTTGGGTGTATCATTGGTGTAATTCATTCATGAGTTAGACTGGTGTTAAGCCTCTATTACTGAATAAAGCTGTCTAATCCTTTAACACAGTTTAACACAGATTGTGTGCTAGGCTAATTCCGTGCAGAATTACATGAAGGATAAAACCGATTTTGGCAGAATTTGCTCAAAATAGCCCTATAGCCAAAAAGGTATTTTAACCCCTGATACTCACCCTGAAATCTGTTTGTACAAAGTTCCGTGCTGCAATTTCATCCCGCACCCGTTGCTTTAATTGTTCAATTCTGTAAAGGAGACAAATTGTATTATCAAAGAAGGCTGGCTACGAGTGTTCAAACTTGATGGTGGTGGAATATGATACACTTTTCACTTATGAATTAAGCCAATGCTTAAAATAAACCAAAAATTCATGTGGAGGCGCTTTGCCTTGAAGTAAATGTTGTGGGTTCCGGTTCAGCTGGGCCCATTTTCCATTGACTCACTAAACGCAAATCTGTTCGAACTAATTTGTACCTGATTTGGATGCCAAATTTTGAAAATTCATATTTCATTATTATGTCACACCTCTAATAATCCATCACATTTTGAGAGTTGCAACTAACTGATAAGGTTGACAGAACAAAAGTATACTTTAGCCATATCTGGAGAGCATGTGTCCAGTGCAGGACTCATGCATGATCATGAGGTTGCGAGTTCTAGCCCCGTCATGACCAACTTGTTTGTGTCTGGTAGCTGTTACAGATATTACAATACTAATATGATTGTGACGATAGAGATAATTATGAGACCGTGCTTTGAAACTGTGCTTGCACGGTGTATAAGAAATGTCTATTATTATTATTATGATGCATTCCAGTGCAGGGCTCAAATTAATTGAAGGTATCGCAGGCAATTGCCTTCAACGCCCCACCTAGTTGCCTTGATGCCCTTAATTTCTGGCTGTTTTCACTCCATTTAAAAGTACATAATTGCCTTGGTGAAGAAAGTTGGTGTCCTTTTCATATTGCCTTAAATTGCATGCCAATTCATTTCTCATTTTAAGGCCTGTTCCATTGAATTAGAATAGATAAAAGATAATTTCTCTTTTGAGAGTGTAAGAGTAAAAGTACATACTCTTTGTTAAGGTTATCTGTGTGTTCTTTGTTCAGCCTGGCAACCCTTGAAGCCTCCTCTGCTGCTATTCTGGCACATTCTTGTCGCGTTTCTTTGATCGATTTCTCTAGTTTCCTCTTGAAATGTTCCTGTGGGCAAGAGGAGAAAAATGTAATCGGATCAGAATATTTCAGCATAAAAAAGAGGCAAACATTTTTGTTTGGGGGGGGGGTGATACCCTGTAGCCTGTTCTCCAGATGAGCCCCCATAAATGTTCAATGCCGCAAGCAAACCCTTGGGCGGGCTGGCCAAGCTTGCGTAAACAGTTCAGGAAATGGATCAATCACCCACTTGCATCCCTGTTTTTACTATCATTAGTATCTCTCTCAAATACAATATTGCCAGTTGGGTCTGAAGGAGATTTTCTGTCTGTCTGTATCATGGAATAGTTGGATTTACATGGGTCTGAACCTTGTTTAATTATTAAAGGTGCTCTGATAACTTTATTTTGTTTTACATTTCTTAGACCATCGCACAATTTACCCTTTTTTCATTTAATTCTTATTTCTATCTTCTCAAGATACTTCTGAAAACATCTGCAATAAACCATGCATAATTACTTGATGCAAAAAAAAGACAAATTAAAAAAAAAGGTCTTGCATCCCTCTAAAAATCACTGGCACCCTTAGAATTTTACGAGAATTCAGTCTTGCAAAGGTACTCCTCAACAGAATTACTGGAATCATAACAGATTCTCAAAAACTTGTCTGCTTTTTATACAAAGTTATGGCAAAAATTCATGTGAATCAAATTGTATAATTTGCAATGTACAACAACAAGATTTTACCACTGATATTACTGTATCACTATAATAAGTGGTAATTTTTGCGTACAGATATTTTCATGATTTTATAGTCTTTCGAAAAGTACATTTCTATATTAATTATAATGTATGTAACTCAATATGGCAATGTCGTGTTCTTTGCCTAGCACGGAATGAACACAATGTATTTCACAGCTTATTCCGTATGTGTGTGTATCCACTGCGCATGTGCTGGGCAAAGAACACGATATTGCCCTCAATTGCAAAAGAATACTTGTGTGTATGTCCACTCGCAAAACTCGCGAAAATAAAACCCTCATGAAAATGACCAGGTATTATACAGTATTACACATTTCAACTTACCCTTGCATTCTGCAAGGCCTGTGCAACAGCCAACTCTTTCAGCAGAGCAAACTCGTTCCTCAACCTCCTCGTTGTCTCAGCAATCGCATCTGCCACAGCTTTCTCTTTGATTCTCTCGCAATCTTCCCACTGCCTCTGTAGAGCCTCTTCTTTCTCCTTTGTCAATGCCCATGTCAGCTTAGCTATTCTGTCTGCTTCCATGCGATCTCTGGCTTTGGCTACTCTGGAGGCTTTTCTCTCAGCTTCCTGGTTGGAACAAGTATAGTTAAGTATAGTATGTTATTGTTATAGACAAAGATTCTACACTTTTTAATGTTATATATAGTGCAAGTTAAAAAAAAAGGGTCCGTCTCACAAACATTTGGGAAAATAGCTTTGCGACATGCGATTTAATGATTTTTTTTAGAAAAATAGCTAATTTTTAAATTAAAAAAAATTGCCCACTTTTTGTTTGTTTTTTTGACCCACTTTCTTTTCCCCTCTTTCTGAGCCAATTTTTAGCCAGTTCTATTTACATCACATTTCATTACTTTTTTTCATTTAACAAATAACTTTATGTTGCACACAACTTTAAATAAAAAGAAATGTCCAGATAATTCCAGATGTGATATTTGACTCATTACCAAGTAAAGTGGTCAGTCACTGCAGTCAGGGTTGTCACTTCATTGGTCGGCAGCAACCAGCACTCAGGCTGACCAACCGGCACTCAAGGAATTTAAGGTCTTGCTGACCGGCACAAAAATGGAGAAGCTGTACATTTTCCCATATATTTTATGAGTTTGGCTCTCATAAACAGCTGGAAAATGACACATGTATGAGAATGAGATAATTTACATGAGAAATTAGCTGGCACTAAAATCAGTCTAGTAACAGAAATGCTGGCATTAATTCTAGAGCAGTGTTGTCACTAGCCAAAATTTAGTGGCGGTTAATTTTACTGACGGCGAACGGAATAAGTGTTGCAAACGAAGTGCAGTGGATCATGGCATGGGGTCTATAGGCCTTCATAATGGTTTTTTAGGGGTTATTAATGCACTTTGAGGGTTCTTGCCACATAATTTCTTGTTTTATAAGGCAGTTTATAATAATGATTAATGATTTTTTTATTTTATTTTTAGTGCCGTTTTTTTTAACCCTTTTTTTAAGAGTGCCGGTCGGCAATCGCAAGTGCCGGCTCCTCCCGACCACCACCGACCGCCTTAGTGACAACCCTGTTCTAGAGCCAATTTTCAGTGGTTTTAGCTTACCATTCTAGCCTCTTCCAAGGCTCTCATTTTCTCCTCTTCCGCCTCACTGTGCGCTCTGTCCAGTGATTCCTTCAGGTGTCTTGCTGCCCTTGTCTCAGCCTCTTCCACCGCTTGTCTGATAGCATCTTCACGGGCCTGCAAAGCACGCTCCCATGTATCATTGAATGCCTTGCCACCAACATCTGATGAAGTGAGGAAATATATGGAGAGACGTGAATGCTGGACGTTATTAATTACAATTTAAAAAGAAATATAAAAGAACTACCGCATATTCTCAAATATTAAGTAGAGTATTATCTTTTTTGTTCATTGTTCATATAGCCTAAAATTAAAAGGTTTTGTAGTTGACAATGATATCAGATACCGTTGTTAAAAATAACTCAAGACACATTTTTCTAAGGTCCGATGTATTCAGGCTTCAAAATAAGAAATGAAGATGCGACACCGGTTATTAATGATTATGATGCACTTTTGAATGGAGTGAAAACAGTCAGAAATTGAGGGTATCAAGGCAACTATAATCAAAACAAAGAATTCTCGATCAAAACATTTATTTCAGTCACGCCAGCGTTCATCCAAATTCTGAACGCAGGGTGATGAGCCCTTGACAACCACGCCACAACGCGATCGGGTGTAATTACATAATTATCCAATCACGCAGCGTGGGGTCTTGTTGATTAGGGCCGCGATTGGTCAATTACCTATTTGTTTACAAGAACGTCACACCTTCCGGTTTTACTGCGCCCTTGCCTTAGCGATTGACGCAGTCACGCACAATACGCTCCAGTCGCATGGGACACTGAGGAATCGTATACGATTTGATCGAGAATTCTTTGTTTTGATTATAGGTGGGGTGCCTTCGATGCCTTCAATTCATTTGAGCTCTGGATGTATTACGCATCTAATCATGCCGATGAATATATTGGATTTTACTACCTTCTTATCAAACAACACTCACAGCCCATCCCACCATCCATCCCTCGTTATGATTTACCACCTTAACCAACCATATATATCAAGCTCTGTAACTTTTAAACTTATAATAATAATGTAATGTAGGCCTACATAAAAGTATACAATTTTTTTAATGAAATCGTCATGACGGTTATGGTGGCGTACTTATTGCTGTAAAAAATTTGCCTTCCCAGCACATGGTAAAACTTGACGCTAACGCTGAATTAATTTGGATAAAAATTGACTGTAAAAAAACCCCGGATCTGCTTGTAGGTGCCTATTATAACCCAGATTCTTCTTTGGAATCCCTCAGCGAGCTTGATACATCTTTAGGCCATGATAAAATAAATGTTTGTTTCCGGTAACCCGACCGACCCGCTGAAAACCCCGCCGACCCAAACGATTTTATCCCAAATTCAAAAAAAAAAATTATGACAAAAAAAACAAAAAAAATGTGGTTTTTTTTTATTTTAATTTTTTATTTTTGGATCATTAAATACTTTAATATGATTTAGATCAGCGGTTGCAGAGTTGTAGCTGAACTACTTTGTCCCAAAATAATGAGTTTATAAACTTCTTCAATCTATTACAAACCTTGACGTCAGACGACACTGACGGTCGCCGTCTGGAGACCGCGATGTATCAACATTCTCATTCTCATGGATCAAAATATTTTTTCAAAATAAAATTTATTTCTTACCTACCTACCCAATTTTTTTTCAGAATGTTACCGGAAACAAACATTTATTTTTGCATGGCCTATCAAAAATTAAAAAAGGCAACATATGGCTTGGAGGTGATTTCAACATGAGAGACATCAACTGGAATGATCAAACTGTGAAATCAGGTAGTAATATTAGAATTCAATGCCAAACCCTACTTGACATGTTTACTAAACATCATCTTGAACAGGTTGTAACCATCCCAACACGTGGGAAGAATACCTTAGATCTCTTTTTAGTGTCCAACCCAACCTTGGTGAACAAAGTTGACTCCTTACCCGGTGTTGGCTCAAGTGATCATGATGTTGTTAGAATTTCAAGCTGTCTACATGTACGTCCCAAACGCATACCAAATCCATCTCGTATTAAAGGTTCATCTATACTCAAAAGCCGATATGCCATCGCTACGGAAAAATTTATCTGCATTTGGTGATGACTTCATCCAGCAAGCAGAGGGGTCTAGTGTTCAGAAGAATTGGAACAAGATAAAAAATAAACTCTGTTCAATCATGGAAAAGTTCATCCCAACAAAGAACTCATCCACCAGATATAATTTACCATGGTATAACACTAGATTACGCCACGTGAGTAGGAAACTCCACCGTTTGTACAAAAAACAGAGAAAATCTAAATCCGAGACAGACATGGACATTTTCAAGTTATATCGTACTACCTACAAAAAGGAACTTCGTCACGCTCAAGCAGCTTATGTCAAATCAACAATGACAGATAATTACCACCAAAATACCAAGAAATTCTGGAAAATTATTAAATCCAAAAAAGTTGACAACACTGGCATCCCACCTTTGGACAACGGTGATGCTACCATCCACGACAGCAAGGGCAAGGCTGAACTTTTAAACAAGTATTTTCATTCAGTGTACACTCACGAGGACCTGGACAATATCCCTGGTATGGAAGGTAAACCAGCTCCAGATATCGCACCCATTACCATCACTACGGAAGGCGTAAAAGAGCTGCTTCATAAATTAGAAGCAAATAAAGCTTCTGGTCCAGACCAAATACCCGCCCGGCTTCTTAAAGAATGTGCTGAGGAACTTGCTCCCATTTTGGCTACGTTTTTTACACAGAGTCTCCGCACCGGTGACCTCCCTTCAGATTGGCTAATGTCACACATCTCACCCATCCACAAGAAAGGCAACAAAAGCTTACCAAATAATTACAGACCAATTTCACTTACTTCAATATGTTGCAAACTCATGGAACATGTTTTAGCCAGCCACATCATGGATCATTTAGATAAGTATAATATTCTCCATGATGCTCAACATGGCTTTAGGAAGAGAAGAGGATGCGACACTCAGTTAGTATTGACAACATCAGATCTCACAAAATCCCTGGACAACAACAAACAGGTGGATGCCGTCCTTCTCGACTTTTCCAAAGCATTCGACAGAGTTTCTCACACCCGCCTTTTGCTCAAACTTAAGCATTATGGCATTACAGGACACATTCTTGAATGGTTGAAAACATTCCTCACAAATCGTAAGCAACGTGTTGTTCTTGATGGAAATATGTCATCCACCCTTGATGTCACCTCAAGTGTACCACAGGGCACGGTTGTTGG
The DNA here is from genome assembly GCA_035610835.1 of Ophiura sarsii. Taxonomy (NCBI): domain Eukaryota; kingdom Metazoa; phylum Echinodermata; class Ophiuroidea; order Amphilepidida; family Ophiuridae; genus Ophiura; species Ophiura sarsii. Next base: position 65,429,643 of record CM069454.1, read on the forward strand.
ACCACTCTGCTTCTTGGTTTACATAAACGACATGCCAACCTGTATTTCCAACAAGACAAAATCTCGCCTTTTCGCCGATGACGCCCTTGTTTACAGAGAGATTGACGAGGATGATGACAAAATTAAATTCCAGGAAGACCTGAATGCCCTTAGCAAATGGGGCTCTTCGTGGCAAATGTCATTTAACACAAACAAGTGCTTTATTATGCACTTTACAAACAAAAAAACTCCCAACATTAACATCATATAATCTTTGTGGTAACACACTCAGTGCTGTGGACTCACACCCATACCTTGGTATTACTTTCAGTACTGATGGAGCAAACACATACACGAGATAACAAACAGCTGCAAAAGGGTTCTAGGGGTTATCCGCAGGAATTTCAAATCTTGCTCCCAGGATATAAAATCAATTCTGTACTTGGCCCTAGTCCAACCAAAGTTGGGATATGGATCGGCTGCATGGCATCCCATCACTAAACAAGACGACCATCGCCTCGACATGATTCAAAGATCCGCTGCAAGAATGTGCATGAACGACTATTCAAGAGAATCCAGCGTCACAGCCATGCTAGAGGAGCTAAAGTGGACCAGCCTCGAAACCAAACGCGCCATGATACGATTAACTATGATGTACAAAATTAGTCACTCCCTTGTTGACATAGATTGGCAAGACCACCTCACTAAGCCCCAACGACTTCTAAAAAAGACTCACACACAATCCTATCAACGACAATCTACCAGAACTCGGACCTACGACCTCAGCTCCTTCCCTTGGACAACAAAAGCATGGAACAACCTACCTCACAACATTTTAGACTGCAATAAACTCACGTCCTTCAAATCGGAACTCAACAAATACCTTTGTGGTACCAACATGGACATTGTCAACACAACCACAACCCACTCACAACCCACCAAGTCAAGTCACCTCAACTCTAATGCGATGCAGTAACCTGCTTTATTGGAGTATAAACAAATCCAGATCCAGAAATGAGTCGAAGAATCCTTTTTTGGTATCAAATTTCACACATTTTTTTAATTACAATTTTGCCCGAAAATCACTTTTTGGGGCAATTTTTTACAGACAACCTTTAGGCTTTGCCAAGTAAAACAAAATAACAGTTGAGGGAGCACACAACTAAATAGGTCTCGCGACACGCTATCGAGGCGATCAATCAAAGTTGAGTACGACAATAGTTCCTATTTGGCGGGAAAGAGAGTTATATTTTGACGGTTTATGATATAATTTTCCCCTAATATGTTGTGTTTGAAATGTGTAGTTGATGTTCTGACATTTAAACTAGGTGATTTGAGGTCAATTTTAATTTAACGGACCGATTTACACATGCGGTAATATCCAGACCGGAGACCGAATTTAGGTAGGCATATCACTACGTTGTTATGCGGCGGCTTATATCAAAAAAAGTGCGCGGTAATGTCTACTTCATATTCAGATATGTTGTAGATAACCCTTGTGAGTAAAACATATCAAAATCTCATTGAACCAAACGCACTAATATAGAAACTAGAGCTATTTAAGTAAGCCTTTCCTAACAGTAAAGTCTATGGAGAGCGTCTTGGTGTTGTGCTCCCTTATAGGACCAGGTTCCCGATCTCCCGCGTGCTTCGTTCCATTTTAGGTGTATTACACAATGCAATAAATAAAAGTCGGGTTTCACCCAAATCTATGCGTTTTGATATATAATGGGCAGTGTATTTATGGCATAGGCCAACATTGTCCGGTTTAAAGAACAGGGGGGGGGGGGCGTGTGGTTGCTCTATTTTATACAAAACAAGGCGTTATTTCAGTGATGTGTTATAGGTGGGTTAGGTTGACATAATCAGAGACTGATCAAAATCAAAATCAGTTGAATTTGAGTCAAAAAGTTTTAATTTTAAGAGTGTAGGCCTAACAATTCAAAGCGTGCCGCTTCCAGAGTCAAAAAACGGAAAATAATAGTGATTTTACGGAAGATGCGGCCTCCAAGATCAGATCATATCTCAAAAATGGATTGTTCAATTGTCATGTTATTTGGCTAGTTTGTTCAGAATTTCACGCTGAAAAAGTTGATATCAATTTTGAATGATTTTGAACAAGTTTGTCTCTCTATAAGGGAGCACACAACTAAATAGGTCTTGCGACACGCTATCGAGGCGATCAATCAAAGTTGAGTACGACAATAGTTCCTATTTGGCGGGAAAGAGAGTTATATTTTGACGGTTTATGATATAATTTTTCCCTAAGGCATAGTAAAAAAAATTACATGTTTCCCGTCCGGACTTTTTAAAAAAAGGAGGAGGGAGGGTCTTACTATTTACTATTTTCCCATTTTTGATATTTTTTTCAAGATGGCCGCCAAGTCGAAAGTGACCAACTGACTGTGTTGCAGACACCCCTAAACAGGAATTTCCACTCTAATTGCCAGAGGAATACAAATATGAAAAGGTTTACCTAATACATAGAGCCAAGTACACATTGTTTCTTTATGTTTTCTTCATTTTTCAGGTTGAATGAGGAACAAAACATCATTGATCGAAAGGATGTAGGCCTACATGTATTGGTCCCCATGGTACTATTTGAGAAGCCATGTCAATGATTCCGTGTCATGCATGGCATGAACATGCTATGAAATGATACAGCATTTCTATTACACCTGCCATTCCTATGGGCAAAGGATCAATCACTAAAAAATATTTTTTTAAAAAATAGGGTGTTTTTTTTTTACAGAATTTTTGGAAATAGTAAATAGTAAAAAATAGGAGGCGGCGGCCAAAAAGGAGGCGGGCGGGGACGGGAAACATGTTTATTTTTTTACTAGGCCTAATATGTTGTGTTTGAAATGTGTAGTTGATGTTCTGACATTTAAACTAGGTGATTTGAGGTCAATTTTAATTTAACGGACCGATTTACACATGTGGTAACAGGCCTTCACGTTTGAAAATTGAAGGTGTGCTTTAAATCGCACTCCTCAAAACATTGAGGTGTGCTGTAGGTGTGCCATAAATTGCACTCCTCAAAAAAATTAGGTGTGCTGTTTTATGACCATGCTATCTTTTCGATTACTCTTGAGAGAAACGACCTCGATTGACCCATACATAACCCTCATGTGACCCCAAATCATTTCCATGTATCCTCTATCTTGGTGTCACAATTAATTAAGAAACAAAGACATAGGCCTAGATTTGGGAATGATAATAAGGTTAAATTAATTAATTAACCCATGAATATATCTATGCTTAGTATAGTATTTCAAAAAACAAAGAGGCTTCACTAGATAAGATGGACAGGATCCCTGCAACTTTACAGGTAATGGAATAGATTTGATAATATACATCCGCTGATGATATCACAAGCATAAGCCCACCTAAATTCAGTAAATTATCAGTTAATACAGCAAGATAGTATAGTATTTTAGTACTATTTTAGTATAGGATCTTTGGGTTATGAGTTACTATTCCTATGGTGTGGGTCATGAGGTAGCAAGATAGTATAGTATTTTAGTACTATTTTAGTATAGGATCTTTGGGTTATGAGTTACTATTCCTATGGTGTGGGTCATGAGGTATATGTGGGTCATTTAGGTTCAAATATGGGTTCATCTAAAGTCCTGTTTTGGACTTGGAATTAAAAAAAAAAAAAATGTTGTGTTTGAAATGTGTAGTTGATGTTCTGACATTTAAACTAGGTGATTTGAGGTCAATTTTAATTTAACGGACCGATTTACACATGCGGTAATATCCAGACCGGAGACCGAATTTAGGTAGGCATATCACTACGTTGTTATGCGGCGGCTTATATAAAAAAAAGTGCGCGGTAATGTCTACTTCATATTCAGATATGTTGTAGATAACCCTTGTGAGTAAAACATATCAAAATCTCATTGAACCAAACGCACTAATATAGAAACTAGAGCTATTTAAGTAAGCCTTTCCTAACAGTAAAGTCTATGGAGAGCGTCTTGGTGTTGTGCTCCCTTATAGGACCAGGTTCCCGATCTCCCGCGTGCTTTGTTCCATTTTAGGTGTATTACACAATGCAATAAATAAAAGTCGGGTTTCACCTAAATCTATGCGTTTTGATATCTAATGGGCAGTGTTTTTATGGCATAGGCCAACATTGTCCGGTTTAAAGAACAGGGGGGGGGGGGCGTGTGGTTGCTCTATTTTATACAAAACAAGGCGTTAATTTCAGTGATGTGTTATTATAGGTGGGTTAGGTCGACATAATCAGAGACTGATCAAAATCAAAATCAGTTGAATTTCCAACTGATTTTGCTAGCCGGGAAGATGTCGGAGTACTCGTCATGGAGTCGGAGGAGCCGGGAGTGGGGGCCCGGGGAACTTGTCGGGTACTTCGGCAGAGACTCGTAATCCGCAAAAATTGATTAAGGGGGCGCACCACCAAATATACGCTTCATGAAAATTGAGTGTTGACAGTCATGTTCACGGTGCTATTGTGGCGCTTTCTGCAAAACTTGAGATATAGTGTTTGATATCAAATTCAAGCATTTGTCTTCAATTTTTTGAATATTTTACCAAAATTTGGAAGACCCTGTTGAATATTTATGCGTGGGACACTCCGTAAATTATACGCGGCGCATTTTCAGACGTGTTTAGAGTCATTTTCATGGTCATATTTTGAAATATTCTGCAGTACTTGAGAGACACTGTTTGCTCTCAAAATACGAAAAATTATCTCAACTCTCTAAATCACCGGTCAAAACATGGTCCTATCCCTTGACTTTTCCCGCTACAGCGACAAATAGCGCCGCAACCCTATTTTCAATGATACACATCACTCATATTTGGGTATCGGCTGTCGTGAACATCCGCGTGCCTATTTTAGCTTAACGTTTTCAAAATAGTATGATTTGTTGGTTATATAATCTTAACTTATATCTCAATCATATTACCGAATATCGTGCAATTTCAAGCCTATCTTCTTATTAAAATCGTGACTTCAATGTTAGAACTTCATTAACCGAATTTCGTTATTACATAAACGCGGAGTGATTTGGTGGTGCGCTCCCTTAAGACAAGTTTAAGGCAAGATTTCCCATAACATGTCCTTTATCACATTCAATTGTATTTATAAATCGGCAATGCATTTTATATTAAAACAATCGGACATCAATCAATGGCAATACACATACTACGTACGATAAAGCTTTAAAACAAGTTGTAGTTGCACAATGAAATTATTGAGATTTATATAGCGTTTATTCTAGAACTTTTACTTCAAGAAAATCCGTGTAAATCAGGCGCTGTTTTGCTATTCACATTTTGTGCCCTTTTTTGTGATTTAACTCGCTGAAAATAATTTCCAAAATCACATTTAAAAAATCATTTTTCAATTCTAATAACTGTTCGACGAACAATAACTATCGTACATGCAATTTATTTGCATGGTTTCTAAAAAATAATTTTTCTAGGACTTTTGTGGGATTTTTGGTGCAACGATACCCCATCTCATTAAATATTCATAACGTGTGACACATAAAACAAAGCACACACAGAGCGTGTTGCGGGCTGTTTGTCACATGCCGTTGACAACAAATACAGCTCAGAAACTCTTTTAATCTAAAATGATGATGCTGAGTCGCTATCTAGCACGGTACTGACTGACTACGTACGGCGGGGACTTCGTCGGGAGGTCGGCGAGGACACGCACAATTTCCCCGGGGTATAGGGCCCGAGACTTCGTCGGAAACTCGTCATCAAATATTGCCCCGCATTGCCGGGTATTCGGCGGGTACTTCGTCGGGAAGACGTCAGTTACTCGATTTTTCGAAAGCGAGTTGATGCCGACTTCCCCGCAGTGCCCCGGGTACCCAGGAGCCGGGACTGCAATTGACGGATGCATAATAAAGGAGTGTGACCCCCGGGAGAGTAAATCTCAAAAAATAGATAGGCCTATGCTTCGTACAAACACTTTTTATATTGACAACAAAGTCCCAAATAGTAGCGCTAAAGGGAGGAAATCAAGTTGAAGAAGACATTTGATAGACATTACATTGCAAATACTGATACAGTTGTGTATAGTGACTTGCAAGAATGTAAACAGCAATGTTGTGACCCCCCTACTTTTGGTAAATATTTTCAAAACTAAAATTTGTTTAATTTTAAGCCAAAAAAAAAAAGATCTTAAATGAAACACCCCATCACATTTGACTTTATATTATTAGTTGGCATTCCTTGCTTACTAACCCTTGGTCTCAAGGGTCTTGTGAAAAGCAGATAGAGGTTGGGCCATGTAGAAGTAACTTTTAATAAAGCAGACGATATATATCAAAATTCGGAAGTCATGTTTAACTTCATGTTAACAAAATAATCACCTTGCACATTTCCGTGACCAACTTTTTGTACTGTCAAAGTCGAATGGTTTAGCATTCGTTCAAGAATTTCGATCGGATCCCTTTTTGGTCTCAGGGGTCTTGTCGACATTTTCACCGGTTTGCATTGACAAAATCTTCATATAAACTACAAAATTCGTGCATTTTTGAAGAACTTCTTTCCGGCTTCAAAACTTCCAGCTTCTTTCTTCGCCTTGGAAACAACTCATGAATATTTTAATTTAGAGAAAAACGTCATCATTTTCGCTTAGTCCAATCAATTAACCTTTGACCCCAGGTGAGCGAAATAAAATGGCGTCTTACGTTGACAAGGAATTTCCCGTTGCCGGTTTGCTTCCAAAAAGAGAAACCGGCGCTACATCTTTTTTAGCCAAATATCCTGAATATGATGGTAGAGGTGTAACGATTGCAATTCTTGACACGGGAGTGGATCCTGGTGCACCGGGACTACAGGTAAGGCCGCTGAAAGTTGCGGTATCTGACACACACAGGGCACTGCCCTTTTTGCGTGTATCTTCTTCCGTTTCGTCCACCAGCAGAGCAGTTCAGTTCAGTTAGCAACAGCTGAACGATTTGATCGGTCAGGCAGAAAAATATTTAAATCACTAAAAGGCAATTACATGCGTCTTCGAATTCAACACATTGTTATGTAAAGTTCATGGCTTAAATCTCACCTTGCTTAGATAATGTAATTAATTTGTTTATTATTTTTATTATTTAATTTTAATGTTTTGTTGTTGATGATTTATTGTCTATTGAGATGAGGCTCACACAGTCGCACTCAAGAAAGGCATCATCATATTCATAGTCGTCATGGTACATGTAGTGTACATGATGAATCAGACAACTCAATTCACTATTATGTAGTGACTACAAAATGTGTCATACTTGGTAAAATTGCGTAATGGTACTGTCTTTCATTTCAATGATCTGTTTGTCTATAAATTATATTTATAAACAATAATAAATTTGATTTTTCATTATACACTTTTTCCCTTTGACTTTGAGTTTGACAATTGAAAATTCACTTACCAATACTATAGACCATTTCAAATCCGAAAATATACGATCGGTTCCAAATGCTTGCGATTAGCCGAGTGATTTGACACTCGGTTACATGACCTGTCAGCTCACAGGTTGGGCAGTTCCGTAGTTACGGACGTACATTTCAGACACTTTGAGGGCTTGCAAAATCTAAACTATACCAGTTGCTTGATTATTAACACCTGGGTTTCAATTATCTCTAGTAGGAGTATAAAACCTGAAAATTCCTTTGCTGTACCATTTTCGGTTAATGAGATATGGCGTGAAAACCCTCCGTCGCGGACGTACGCAGAGAAAGTGATTTTTTCAGTACACCTGTATTCCTATCAAAAGTTCTCTGAAGTGTTCAGGTCTGTAATGAAAACTAATATTGTTTTGTTTGTAAGAGGGACAAACCTAAAGAAAACAAACAGAGAAAATTATCAGAACCTTTATCTTTAAGTTAAAATTGACTGATGTTTATCCGTCGCGGACGTACATATTAGTGTTGCGGACGTACATCTGTGAACACAGATGTACGTCCAACACAGATGTACGTCCGCGACACTAACAAAAGACCATGTATTAAACATGTAAACAGATACAGAACAAAATAAGTTTTAAACATTAAGTATGAATCATCAGCTTTAGAAAAATACTTACTTCATTGGTTTCCAACATTACCAAAGTATTGAACAGAGTGGTTAAAAGTAGCAGCTTTTGGGAAGTGTACGTCCGCAACAGAAGGTACCAAATTTAATCCAAAAAGCATAATTCTTAAATATTTTGGTCATTTTAAGTAACTTTTTTATATGATACATAACACATGTTCATTGTTGTATTGATTTTATCAATTTGTAATACTTGCCTTAGTTCATTCATGGAAATAATTGCACTTCCATGGTGCGATTTCTACTAAAAAATGCCCTGTACGTCCGCGACAACCTCAAAATCAGCCAAACCGAGAATGTTAGATCAAATTCCAAATTATATCATGAAACTACAACCCATAACCTTTGATATGATACATAAATTAGGTTATATCAACGATTTTCAATTTTTTCAATTTCTTCAATTTGGGTTACCTAATTACGGAACTGCCCGGTTATGTCCATGTGCCGGAGAAAAACAAACGTGTTTTTCACCCGTCTGCCCATGTGGTAGATTGCGCTGGTGTTGGTGATAGATTGTATCCCTCACAAAGTTGTTGTTGCGGCATTTCAGTAACAAAAACGGTGAGATGAAAAAGATTTGGGGTAATAGTTTCACTTTTTACCGTCTGTTTGCCCGTCAACGCTATAATTGTTGATAAAAAACCAAAATAGTCTCGTTCCACGTTTTACTTCTCATGTGTGCATGCGTGTATGTAAACATAGTAAATCACAAGGCGGACAACCAACTAGAACAATGCTGTGAATCCCATCAACTGTTGCGAAGAACGCACAACGCACCTACTCCACGTGACCTGTTTTTCCAAAGATTTCCGATCTCAATTTGAAATGGTCTATACTAAGTTACTTTACTTAAACTATAACTTATAAGTATTTAATCAAAACAAATAATTGTTGATCATATTCATAGCGTCACGATTCTATTCTACCGGGTCCCATGCGCCTGGTGCGTATCACGAAAATCATAAGTTAAGTTTATGAGGGTTATGCTCGAATCATACTAGCCGGTCGCTGGTAGCAACAGGTCGCGTAGTACTCGCTAGCTCAAAAGTATATCGGTGCGACCAAACGCCATAAGTCACATCGAGCTACTAAATCGCCGGTAGTCTTGGGTCACACAGACTACATCAAATCTGGATAATTGCTGCTGATAGGCTTATATTATATTGCCCATTTCAGTGCAATTCCTTTTAAATTAAATCCAACTACACGCTCTACTGGGATCGAAGTATCCATAAAAACCTCACATTTTTGCATGTTAGTATTTGATTGATTTAACTCGATGTAGCTATGGAACTAAGTAATACAGGATTGCATCATTGAGAGAGTGAGTGTAGTACCCAGAAGACATGACAATTCATTTAACCCCCTGGGGACTACTCTTACAGTCTCTCTGATTGGTTCATTGCATGATATGACCCTCTGAGTAACCAATCAAAATAATGCGTCTATTTCTCTGTATGTTGACTCGCTGTATAGCACTAGTGTCTTTCTTACAGCATCCCAGATTGGCTCATTAGATGAAATAATGTTATGAGTAACCAATCAAAATACTGCTTTGAAGCCAAAATCGGCCGGTAGACCCCAGGGGGTTAAAGACTTCTGCTGACTCTCTTTGTTGTTGTAGGGTCAGAAGTTTGTCAGAGGTTGTGAGAATTCATTGTACAGGCTGTATCAAAATGGTTTGTACTCTGATATGTTCCATTTTCAAAAAAGCATTAAAAATATAAAATCTCTGATAAATACAATATTTTTGATTTTAATAAATAGGGAATTATGTCAACTTATTGATCCAATAATCTGAAGATAATTGGCTGTTGTTTCTGACCGCTATTGTCATTCAAATGAAGATCGACGTAATCATGGTTTTACTCGCATCAACGCAAATTTAATAGGTTCACTGCACAAACTCTTTATAAGTAGTGAATATATGAGTGCAGTCAGGAGGAACTTTGAATTGTGCGCTTCAGATCTAACGTTTCGATGAAAATGATAAAAACACCAATATTCCTTTAAAAGCTTGTAAATTCTGAAAAAATGTTCGATTGTCGTAAATCAAAATTCTTAGAAAAGATGAAACTTCAATAATTTTGCATATAGAAGCAAAATGGTCTAAATGGTTCGTAACATATCAAAAAAAATTCTGAAAAACTGATCAGACCACGGTACAAATCTTTTTGATACAGCCTGTAGATTCTTACTGAAGACAGTTTTGCAGGAATCTGTATTCTCCTCAAATTCAAATAGTGCATTCAAATGTTAATCGTTTGAGAATCAGCTGGGATTATTGAAGCTCTACTGGTGGGGGATTATCTACTGCGAGAATGGTTTCTCATTCTCAGATTCACGTCGAAATTGTGTGATGTGGAACTTTAGGGTGATTAGGCAGTGTGGGCCATCCTCTTGCAGTGTTGTAGGACTCGGACTCGGACTCGAGTCCGACTCGAGTTCTTTTTTTCAAGGACTCGGACTCGGACTCGGACTCGGTCCCAGTACTCAAAGACTCGGACTCGGACTCGGACCCAAGGACTCGATGACTCGGCTTCGAGTCCTCAACGAGTCCGGCAAAATTGGGGTTTTTTCAGTGTTTTATTTTCATTAATTTACCTGAATTTTGTTTTGCTGAGGGACTGAAGTGCAATGAGCATCTTCTTTAAATTCAACATATAACATTAGGCCAACTCAAAACTGCTTTTGATGATTGATGAAGTCAAAACTCTGGTGTTGTCAAGCAATGAAATTCAATTTTCTTCCCTGTTTGATTTTCATAGCCTTATTTTACTGACATGCTTATTTCAATGTAAGTACTCCCAGTTCCAAAGATATCGTCAATTTAGTATAGCAAAGAATATTAAATTGTATCCTGGCTTTTATCAGAATTATTAGCCTTTAGCAATAATGTACTTCTTTAGCTTGATCTGTTGTTGTTCGTCCATCGCAAAGCAAAGATGACAATAACAACAAAGATTAGTTAGTTGAATTTGATCTATGTGTCCGAAGATGACTAACAAGACCAATCCGGGCAAGGAAGCATCTCTCACATGTGTGGCACTTGTGATCAGTATCTGGCGTTGTGACACTTGATGCTCTCGTCTTGCGGACCTCACGTTTTCCTCCTACACTCTTTCTAATTTAAGTAATTTTGCATGCAAATAATTGCAGATAAACAGTTTGTGAATAAAAGAACAACCACAAAGACAACACAAGCCTGATAAGTTAGTTACTGAACTGACTGTGATTATACTTTAATTAGTCATTCCCGGGTAGTAATTACAAATAAACAGTATAGAACTGAAATTCTGATTAATAAAACGTTGATATAGTATTGGTGAACTGCGTCTTGAATTTGATACATACCCAGATAGCAAGACTACGTTGGGCCAACGTTGGCACTTGTCAGATCAACATTGAGTTTTAACAGGATTTTGTGTATAGGTAATTGGTTTGCAAATCAACGTCAAAATGACGTTGGCAATTGGTCGGTAGGCGACGGTTTGCCCAACCACATTAAAAAACACCAATGATAAGAGATTTAAGCCTATAATTAAATAACATGTTTATACAAGTTACCGATTCACAACCGAGAGGAAGTGATGTAGCTCTAGTGCATCGCCCAGAAATCCACTTATTTGCCCACCCCGTGTTATAGATCTCGAATCCAAGTTCTAGAAACACCTTTAAAAGCAGGTCAATTATATACCAAACACTCTCTATTGTAGTCACGTTGTGCCAACGTTGTGCCAACGTTGTGCGTTGGCTTGTGCCAACGTTGTGCCAACGTCAATCAATTGACGTAGTGCCAACGTTGGCTTGCCAGACAAAATTACGTTGGCCCAACGTAAGTGCATATGTTGGCCCAACATAGTATTGCTATCTGTGTAAGGACTCGGATTCGGATATCGAGGACTCGGATTCGGATATCGAGGACTCGGACTCGGACTCGGACTCGGACATAAAAATTGGCAAAGACTCGGACTCGGACTCGAGTCCTTTCCTCAAGGACTCGGACTCGGACTCGGACTCGGATGATGAGGACTCGACTCCAACACTGTCCTCTTGTCATAGGACAAGTAACCCACTCTCAACATGCAATAAATGTTTACAGGGCCGGTTCCTATTACGGTCGTTTATTGCAATGTCCTAACACTTTCCACATGGCAGGCGTCTGCAGACGACATTTCAAAATTTCACATAATGTTACAAACATGTCAACAAAATTGAATTACCATATAATTGGAATCACCATGAGAAATTATAAAAATAAGTACAAACATGCCTAGTATTGGCTCAGTAATCCTTGAGATAGACTTAGAAAGTTTGGAAAGGCTTCTGACAAATCTGTTTTGTGTATGGTAAAACTTAAATAGCCGTGTAGAAAGTGTTAACATTGTGTTTTATTGTTTTTATTCGTCCACATAATGGAGAACTAACTGATATCTGGGATTTAATTCATTTTTTTTTTATTGTGTATCAATTGATATTTGATGTGTTATGATGCTTTATAAAGTGATGTAAAATAAATAATTTGCAGTTACTCCCAAACATTGTTTCTCTTAAAAAATGAGTTTAACCTGCAATACTCTATTCATTTCTGCTGCACAGATAACGACAGATGGACAACCTAAGATCGTGGACATCATTGATGCGACTGGTAGCGGAGATGTCAACACGTCCACTGTGGTGGAGCCAAAAGATGGGGAAATCACTGGACTTTCTGGTAGAAAACTCAAGGTATGTGTCAACCATTAACCCCCTGAGTACTAGGTCTGTTGATTGGTCAGAAATATGGATACATCATTTGTTGCACCAATCAGAGACATTGTTTGAAAAATTGTATCCCTGATAAAGATTGGAGTAAATTTGTTTAGAAGCCGTATTTCAATTGGTTATTTAAATGAGTATAGAGGGTGATCGGTTCAAGGTTCACATTGGTGTGAACAAATTACTTTTTGATATTGATATTGAAATGTACCTCACAATATTGGATAACATCTTGGCTAACTGAAACTGCATTCGAAAAGAAGAAAAAATGCAGAAACGTTTTTGGAACAGTCCATTATTGCCCAAGGGGTAGAAACAAGATGCGTCATGGACGGACATTCTTAGTAGAAGTTGACCTTGCCATATTTTATGTTAATGAAACATTTTCATTTTTTAGATTAAAAATTGATAGATGGCACATTTATCCATTAAATAAGAAATATATTTTAGAAAAAAAGTTCTGGGAATTAATTACCCTGCCCTTGTGATCACTTTTTGATGCAGAGCTGTCTGTCCGTGACGCAAAAAAAGTTTTAAAGTTTTTCAACTTTTTTCAAGGAAAGAGAGAAAAAATGTGAATGTGATACAACTTTTTAAAACAATTTTGACCCTTCTTTGATAAGTTTTTGTTCGATTAATTGTGTAAGTTAGTGATAATGAATACATGTACTGTAGGCATCCAACAGTGTTTTGAGTTTTTCAAAGTTTCATGAAGAAAAAGCCTGCAACTTTTGATAGTGCAAAGCTTTAAATTTGTGCTATCATCTCCAATGATAGTTTCTGATTTCAATGCTGTTACTGCTTTTATTTTACATACACTTATTATATGGGGCAATTTTAAGCAGTGTCTTGTAACTGATCTCATGCTATCCCTTTTATTTGCAAGCATTATTTCAGCATGTACAGGCAGTAAGGTTAACAAACGCAAGCTATGTACTACAGATTCACCAACGAAGATTTTCTGAGGGTTCACAAATGCGCAAATAAGCAAATGACTTCATTTGAATTCAAGTAATTTTAGATGTTAGCGCCTATTAACTTACTATTAAAGGGACACAATGTCATGTTGAATTTTTCAAATTTTAATTAATTTACTTCAGAATTCAAGATGAACATTAAAAATTGCCATTACTGTTGTTTCTACTAAAAATCACCTGGCAAAACTTAAATAAAACAATGTTTTTAATATGTTGGAATACCACCCCTAACCATGTAAAATGCTGGTTGCGGCTCTACCAGCATTTTTGAATCAACGTTTTGTTGTACAAAGATGGCTGATTTTTCTTAATCCTTATAGGTATAAGTTCATAAAGGTAATACAATTGTAAAACTATACAAATCCCAGTTTTTATCATACATTTTTGTAATTGAGGGCGCTGCCTCCACCACACCTCTTAATGCCCCTTTAAGCATAGAATGATCAATGCAATTAAAATGACTTCAGGTCACATCTTAATCTACAATGTACATCTAAAATTTACAATCTTATAATTACTATGTAAACTAAAACATGAAATATTTTTAAAATCTAACATAAAGCATCAACCAATATTATTTTGGAAAAAGTTGGTTTTTGAGTTTGCCTTGAAAATGTTGAAGTTAGGAGACATGTGGATAGTTGCTGGTAACTGTGGTTGAATGGTTGAAAGCTTTGTCTCCATTCGATGTACATGAGTTCTGTTTGAAACAAGAAGATGGTTATCGACACATGATCAAAGATATATCTTCAGACTTTTGAGTATGAGTTTTTATAAGATCAAGCAAGTATGTTTGACGGTGTCACATGTAACATGTTCCCTCCAATTTGATTTAAAGATCAGTCTAGCAGCCCTGTTTTGGATAGATTGAAGTGGTTTTCTTTTCAATTGAGTTGAACTATGCCTCAGATCAACAAATTGTGACATCTCACTTACAACTTTAAGCCTGTAAATTAATGTGTTTTATTATATGCAAGAGACGAAGATTAAATTGAAGCTGTCTATTTGCACACATGTGTTTTGATAAATGTTGTCCTAGTTACTATAAGAAGGTAACCTAAACACACAATGAAAAGCATGTACTTTGTTATCCACTAATCTTGTAAATATGAACAAGTAACTCAACTTAAAGTGTTTCTTCTAAATCTTTCCTTGGATGGAAGATGAATTTAAATGCTATAAAACAATGGCCTAAGATGTGTATACAAGTTTATTGTGAGAAAGTGTTCACCCAAATGGTGAGGTTGGTAACTTGGATTTGCCATACATGTATGTTGAATGTTGATATGTTGGGAAATGACAAACTTTATTACACAGACTGAATAAATCACCACCTAACATGCATTTGCTCTCTATTTTGTAGTATATGATGTCATTTTTTCACAAAAACTTCATGCAAAGTATGAATAAAAAGTGATTTTGAAGTTATTCTTGCGGTGAACATTTGCGTCCGTCCGTGACGCCCAAAATTGTCCGTCCGTGACACAAATTGTCAGCCCTCTCTTGTAAAAATAAAGGTCAGCTTTCACCAGCTGTGTATCAGGTAATCAAGTCATATATTTTAGATACTGTTTAGCCTGAAAAGAATTGTGGAGTAACTAATGTCTTAGATAGAAACAGAAAAAGAGTACATAAAAGTAAAGAACCCTATTTATATCTTGTCCGTCCGTGACGCAAATGTTTTGTTCATTCTATTTTTAGTAACAAACCACACCTACTAAATTTTTATCAATTTCAATAGAGTTGGTGATACTCTTCAACATAAAACATAAAACATTTTTGTAAATGTTAGTAGTTACTTTTTATAGGCAGTTTTTCTCAAATGTTTTCAAAAATGTCCGTCTGTGACGAACCGATCACCCTCTATATCATGTTATTAACCAATCGTAAACACTGATAGATAGGCAGGTAGTGCTCAGGGGTTAACAAGGGATTTGCACTAGGGGAAATGGGGTTCAATTTGTGATTCGGTACAGGAAAGTTAACAAAGTGGGCATGTTTCAGACATTTACCTGGATTTTCCATTCAATTGCGAATGGGAGAAGGGTACATTACTAATTGTAAAGTTATGCCACTAAATCTCAGAAGGGTTTGCTCTGCTTATCTCCAAAAATGATTAGAATTTTCTGCAATCTTTGTGAATGGGACTGATTCGCAAAAGCACAAAACTGTCTCAGCAATTTCACTGGGTTATAAAACCTGAGGGTGAAGAACCAAAATGATGGCCAATTTTTTTTTAGAACAGTGTTTTAAGCAAAAACAATGTAATTTCCATAATTTTTTCACTATTGAGTTAAATTTTCAAGGGGGGAAAATCAAAAGGGTATTTGCTACCAATGATGACTAAGTGATTGTTTGCATATTTAGACCCCTGTTCATGGATTTCTAGCCAAATCCAAATACTGCTTCACTTCTTCACCCCCCCCCCCCCCCCCCCCCCCCCCCTCATGTTTGACAAAGTGGAAAATTAGCCCAGCTAAAATTGAAATTCGATGTAGATTTTCCCCATAAGAATGCTATCACTAATGGAAGGTAACAGCTTGGGGGATAGAAGGCAGAGGTCATGGACCATCATCGCAAAATGAAGTCGTACAAGCAAATCTGAATCTGGAATCCTTGTGTCTGAGACACACCTTTTGTTTTTTAAAGCTGTATGTTGGGTATTGCCAACTGGAGTTTTAACCTTGCTTGGAAACCACTGTATTCTAATCAGTCATTTTTCAATTAGTGGCGGTAATCACTATGCACAAGAACTGAATTTAAATTGAAAAATTATCCAGTCTGGTATGGCATTATATACACATTACAGGGTTTTGCATCAATCAATGATATTGAGATGATATCGCAGTCTTAAACTTAGACTATAGACAAATCTAATGAGCCAAGTGATAGTCGGGATTGATTCGGCCATTAGAAAAACATACTTATAAATAACTTTGTGTGAACAAAATGAAGTCAACCGCATTTACCATATCAACCGTTTGTCCTAGATGAACCTTTTAACCGAGGCATCTGATTAACATGTTTGTTCACACTCCACGACCACAGAGCATCTAAAACATGCATTTAAGATCATACTATGATCATTAGCATATTCAAGTGTGAAAAAATATAGAACGTGTGCAATTGAGATTCACTATGCCTTGTGGACAAACATCA
>CM069454.1:65446689-65551419 GCA_035610835.1 Ophiura sarsii
ATGTGATCTTTTCCAAGTAGCGCCCTCTATCATTGATTTTTACTATGAAAGCAGATTTTCTTGCAGATTTGCATTGTTGATCATAAATCATAAAGATCTTCTAAGTTACAGATCGATACGATTCCTAATTACTTCAAAATCGTGGTTTGAAAATAGATTGTACCGAGCGGTACAATCTATTTTTTCAAATTTTACTCTAAATTCACTCTAAAACTATGATTTTGAGGTTATTAGGAATCGTATCGCTCTGTAACTTGGAATATATTTATGATTTATGATCAGAAAAGTAAATCTGCAAGAAAATCTGTTTCCAATTTTTTCGAGGATTGAGGGCGTCCCCTGGAAAAGATCACATAATATACCTTTAAGTCAATTTAAAAAACCCGAAACCCAGGAGCTTCAGGGGGCGCTGCCCCATAGACCTCCTGGGTCGCTGCCCCCTGGACCTCAAGTGGAGCTTCAAGAAGTTGGTTACTAAAATGTGAAGCATCAGTAAATGTAGTTGAGAAAGCCTGCATTAGATGTTCAGGTTGGTTGGCATGGAAGTTTGGGTTGGACACATTTTACTCATCAGTTGGTCAAATTGTAGTTTTCGCCTGGATAGTGGACGAATTTAACGCTGCGTCGTAGGCCTATAGGCCCTAACAACTAATGTTTTTAAAATGATTTTAAAAAAAAACAACATAATATTCCGGAAAAGGTGTACCATAGGTCCCAGATTCTGTATCGGACGATACTGGAACCCCCAGTGTCGTCCGATACTGGTACACAGTCAGTGTTCCAGTATTGGCCGATACTGGCACATATAAAATATTCCAGTATCGGGCGATACTGGAACATGGGCGATACTGGATATAAAAATGTTCCAGTATCGCTCGATACTTGGACACAATTTGATGTTCCAGTATCGGCCGATACTGGAACAGTTATTTGTACCAGTATCGACCGATATTGGCAACTTTTATTTATCAGTATCGAACGATATCTGGGACCTTAAGTAGGCCTACACTTTTCCCGTTAATTCGTTATTTAGTTCATACTTTTAGACACCGATATCTAAATATTTTACACCGATATCTAAATATTTTACTTTCATTCATGATTTCATGATTTTTAAGATACATAACAAGCATATTGTAATATATTGTGCAATAGCGGCTATGTAATCACATGAATGACGTCCCGATTGCATGATACGGGGGAATTCCCGCGATGTTGTAATAAATACGTCACGCGATCATCACGGTTATACGCCGTGATCCGTGGACCACTCTCACTACTATCACAGACCATCCGTTCTCTGATGTATCGTTATTGCTTCCACATGTACACGACCATAGATTTTACACACAATCTATGCACTGACTGTTCTTGGCGGATACGGAAATAGGCTTCCTTGTTCTTTCAATAGTTCGGTATGTTTTGATTGAAGTAAAGACATCAGTCACACATTAGAACTAACACAATGGCTGGAAATTCTGCTGCCAGCAGCAGCGCAACAAGCAGTGAAAACGACGAGTATGGTTTGACTTTGAAGGTGATTGGAGAAGACGACGACGTCCACAATAAGGACATCGAAGTATCTACCTATTCGGCGGACATACTTGCTTCGTTGAAAACCCTCCGAGTGCAGAATACACTTTGTGATGTGACTATTGTGGTACAGGACAGGTCGTTCCCGGCCCATAGGATCCTTCTGGTAGCGGCCAGCGATTACTTCCGTGCAATGTTCACCACGACGTACGAGGAAAACACCAAAACAGAGGTATGTCGTAGATTTAGACCTAGATCGTGTCACACTTACCCAGGGTTCTGGGTTTATTTAACATATTGGGTGGTCATTTTGTAATTTTGCTAATTATAAATAAATCCCCAGTTCATTACGATAAAAAATAAACTAGAGCCAATTGTGATCGTAGATCACGGATATTATTAGTCGAGGGTGTTGACCTTTTACCTCACAGATGTCAAAGAACAATTATCTTATAATATTTTAAAAAGTGCAATATTGGAAAATAGTTTTCAGCCCTGTACATGTAGTAGTGGAAAAGTTATTGTTTTACCACAATGTGACCCTTCTTGACCTTTGACTACAAGGTCATAATTAAGTTTTTTATTTATTTATCAATGCGCACAAGATTCAACAAGTCCGGCCAAAATCGGAGCATGTCTTAAATTAATATACACCTGTATTATAGTTCAATGACCCCTAGTGACCCCATGACACGTCAATTTGAATCGCTGACCCTATATGTACATGGATCCGAAGAATATTTTGACCGATTCTAACAATCATCATCCATTTCCTCTCGGAGGAGTAGCATTTTGAGTGAAAGGATTGACAATTTACATTTTGACCCTAGTGACCCCAAATATGTTTTCATTTTGTAAATCTGAATATTATGTATGCATATGTTCATAAGGAATTATATATGTTGACCAATTCTAACGGTCCTGGGTTGTTCTGCTAAGATAGCAAGGGCATTTTAAGTAAAAAAAAGTACAACATTTTTGATCATATTTACTCATCAACACTTATTAAAAGGGGGTCGGACGTACACTGGGTCAGACGTACAGCCAAATGTGTTCGTCCGTCCCACAAGTTAACAAAGTCTGTGGCGAAGAATTTATGAATACCTTATACTTATTGTGGGGGGGGGGGGGGGGGGGCGTACCACCCAATCACGTTTTATGTAATAAATAAAATAACTCATTTAGACAGATAAGCTTGAAATTGTACGATATTTAGCAGTATGATGGATATTTATGTCAAGATTATATAATCAATAAATAGTACTTATTTGAAACGATAAGCCAAAATAAAGGCACGCAGATTTACGTGACAGTGGATTCCCAAATAAAGGGGTCAAAAAAAGTAAGTCCCCCCCCCCTAAAATTAGATTACTTTTGTTTACACAACTTCACACACAATTAGACGTTTTGTAAAATTGAAACGATTATGAAAACATTTTCGATATCATGTTTACTTTTCCCAAAACAGTCACATTTCCTCAAAATGATGTTTACAGAAAAATTGGCACTTACTTGTATTGGATTTTGGCAAATTTCATGTTAACGGAAGCATCATTTTGGGGATATTTGACTTTTTGGGGAAAAGTAAACATGATATTGAAAATGGGAAACTTTGTACGGATAGCTAAGCGTTTTTCCTTTTCAGAAAAGTTTCAATTTCTTAAAACTTCTAATTGTGTGGGGGTGTTACGTAAACAAAATTGTATAGGATTTTGAAAATTGCCACTGTTTCTGAGAACAACGTTTTGGGAAAATGAGACAATTTTGGGAAAAGTAAACATGATATTGAACAGGAGAAACTTTCTGTGAGAAGCCAAGCACTTTTTCTTTTCACAAGTTTTTAAATTTCTCAAAACGAATAATCTTGTGCGGAGTTGTGCAAACAAACTTGGTCTAATTTTCGTACAAAAAAATCACGAGAGAGAGTTTTTAAATTTTCTGGTAGGGACCAAGTGCCACTTTTTCTGAAAACATCATTTTGGGGAAATGTGACTGTTTTGGGAAAAGAAAACATGATATCGAAAATGTAAAACTTTCTATTGGTAGCCAAGCGTTTTTTCTTTTTATAATCGTTTCAAATTTGCGAAACGTTTGATTGTGTGTGAAGTTATGTAAACAAAAGTAATCTAATTTTAGGGGGGGGGGGGCTTACTTTTTTTTACCCCTTTATGAGTGATGTGTATCATTGAAAATAGGGTTGCGGAGCATGCTATTTGTCGTTGTTGGTAAAACAAGTCGGTTTAAATTGGAGCAATTCTGGACTTTAACCCCTGTATATATATGTCAATGACCCCTCGTGAGCCCATATGAAATGTCAATTTTAATCGCTGAACAACCTGTATGTGCATGAACCAAAGGGATCTTTTTACCAATTCTGACGGTCATCAGTCATTTCCACTTCGTGACCTTTCACCCAAAGGTCATGGTTCACTTTTTTTCTTGGATTATTATTGCGCACAAGATGGAATAAATCCGGTCAAAATCGGAGCATGTCTGAAATTTAAACCTGTATAGTTCAATGACCGCTAGTGACCCGATATGACATTTCACTTTTAATCGCTGAAATAAATATATATACATAGATCCAAGGAATCTTTTGACCAATTCTGACGGTCATCGGTCATTTCCACTCGGAGGAGTAGCATTTTGAGTGAAATGATTTTAAATTGACAATTTGACCCCTAGTGACCCTTTCTAGGCCTCGGCCCGAATATTATGATTGAATCGTTTTCTTGTTTAATAAAACGGCACAATATGCAACAGATTTGGTTAAAATCGGATAAAGTCTTGAATTTTGGCCCTGTGTTATTCAAGTGTTGACCCCTTGCTGACCTCTTATCAAAAATCTGTGAAGACCCTATATACACCGGGTAAAGACAATACATATGTGTCAATTTTGAGGTCAATGCATTAAATCTATAGCATTTTAGGCTTAGAATAGGCTGTTTTGACCTCTAATGACTCCTGTGTGACCTTTGACCCCTTATGCTTTCTGGTCTGAGTAGTGGTTCACACAAGGGTACTTTTCTCTTTTTGATGATCAAAATCGGGGAAAGGGTTACGGATTCTCAACTAATATAAGGAGCTGGACTGTTAAAAGTGCAGGCAGTCTGGGCGGACTAGGGGGGGGGGGGGGGGGGGGGGGCGGGGGGGGGGGGGGGGGCTACCATAGGGTTTACACACAAAACGGTCAAAACCATGACTTTTTAAAGTCTTATATGAAAACTATAACTCATAGGGATCTCAAACTGCACAGGTATTACAATCAATAACACACATATATCTGAAAATATATAATTTGTCACCAAAACCCGAATTAATGAATTAAAGCATTGTTTTCCAATATTTTAACGGGGATGATTGGTCGATTTACGGTTTTTATTCTTCTGAAAACCATATAGCCTGCACTCTTACTACCATAGTCTTGTTTTTAATATAATACTTTAGAGAAAGAATAGCCTGGATATAACAAAACTAGTAAAAATGTGTTTTTCTTATTTTATCTTTCTAATAATATCACTTGGTATTTACATAGCTGGTATCCTTGTAGTGATAGCTTTCCAAATATATTTACTCCGTGTAGATCGGATGTATACAATAAAAGTTATGTGGATTTGAATCAAAATTGGTGAATTTTCTCTCAAGTTACAAAGTGTAACCTTTTGTTTACACCAACTTATGTCATATGACCAGGTGTTAAATATAAGGTGACATAATCTCTTAAATCAAAAGCTTGAAAAGTCAACCTTTAAGATTGTGCTGAGGGAATGATCTTAAAAGATTGAAATTTCAGTCCGATATATTGAAATTTCACTCTATTAGTATTAGATTGACCATTTTCAATCTTTAAAGGTCCTTGCCTCAGCACAATCTTAGAGATTGACTTTTCCAATCTTTTGATTTAAAAGAGTATCGATAGTCCTACAGTTCTATAGTCCGACGGTTCTGTAGTCCGAACAAATGAGTTTCCATAGTACGAAGCTTCCATAGTCCGGAAATAATTAGGGTTCTATAGTGCGAAGGTTCTATAATCCGAAATGAAAAGCGGTTCTATAATCCGAACATGAAAACGGTACTTTAGTCCGAACACCATGATCATGTTCAATAATCCGATTTTTTGAAAAAAGGTTCGGTAATCCGAATACTTTAGTACCTAAAAAGTTTCGTTAGTCCGAATATTGAATAAGCTTCTTTAATCCGAATTTTCAAAAAAGTGTCTTTAGTCCGAATCTTTAAACAGGTTCGATAGTCCGAATCTTATAGCCTGTCTTTAGTCCGAATGGGTAAAAGGTCCTCTAATCAGACAAACTATTTTGAATTCTAATTCACTTAATACTAACACTTTAATAATAATAATAATAATAATAAAAACAGTGTTTATATAGCGCACTGTGGATCACAATCCCTCAGAGCGCTTTACAATATGATACATCATAAAATAATAAAATACAAGCAAATCAATAAAATTAAAAAAATTGCAAGACCAACAATTGCACATTACATCAAGCCCTGATATATCATAACATTTACAGACCAGCTGTGATTATATAAAAAGTACATTAATTGCACAACAAAAACATTAGAAGTCAAATGAACACACTATGAGGAATACACTCGAAAAAATGCATACATACAGCCATCCCCGAGTCAAGTCTCGAAAATGACTACATGAAGACAAAGCATACATGAAGCCATCTTCGAGACAAGTCTCGAAAATGACTACATGTAGTAAATTAACACACATCATGTACATAATACAACAAAATAGAATTAAAATAACCATAAAAATACAGCAGTAATGGAGGATTGTTAAGCATGAGAGACCCACGGACAGAGGCCGTGTAGCATGTCAGTAGATCTCACATATCTAATACCATATTAACAAGGCATCATATAAATTATAGAGACCAACAGATCCGTGGATGCATCAGTGTACCTCACATGTACATAAAATTATTATAACCACACAACAATGCATAAAATATAACCAGAACATGGCATAGTACAAAATATAAAATGAAAATAGCACAAAATGCCATTCAACTGCAGCTGAAAAATTCATGTTAAAGAAAGTCATAAACTAAAAAGGTGAGTCTTAAGCAGAGACTTGAACCTATTTACTGATCCAGCACACTTGATTGTCAAAGGGAGTTCGTTCCAGAGTTTCGGTGCAGCTGCTGCGAATGATCTACAACCGTACGCGGTAGAGGTTTTCACCGGTTTCAACAGATGCTTATTGCTGGATCTAAGTGATCGCGTTGGCTTGTACTCTGTGAGTAAGTCCAAGCTATACGTCGGGGCAAGACCATGAAGTGATTTGTAGGTCATTAGCAGTATTTTGAACATGATCCTCTTGCGAACTGGATGTAGTTGCTGTAGAACTGGAGTAATATGTTCGTGCTTCCTCACAAGTGCAACCATCCTGGCAGCGGTGTTCTGAACTTGCAATCTCACGGTCAGGCAAATCGACTAACACACTGTTGCAACAATCTAGTCGCGAGGTGATGAACGCGTGGACGAGCTTTTCAGCGGTTCCTTGATCCAGATATTTTCGGATTTGTCCTATTTTGCGTAACGCGAAGTTCGCAACCCGCCAGATGTTACTGATGTGAGATGTCATGCTCAGATGGTTATCGAAGATCACTCCAAGATTTCGTGCCGAGGGTACTGTCTGAATGTAATCGGTGTCAATCTTTACAGCGGCAACAGTAGAAGATGTCTTGATAAACTTTGACGTTATATGAAGTATTTCCGTCTTGCCGCCATTAAGTTTAAGACGATTTGCAGTCATCCACATTTTGACACTCTTAACACACTGCTCAAGTTGTGAGATTGCAGAAGCTTTCTCTGAGGGGTTAAACAGCATATACAGTTGTGTGTCATCTGCATACACCATCAGCTCAACACCCTCAAATGATCTTATAATAGCTTCTAGAGGAGCAGTATACATTGTGAAGCACAGCGGGCCCAGAACAGAGCCTTGGGGGACACCATCACTCAGTGGAGATGGTTCAGATTGGACACCATTAATCACAACTGACTGCACACGATGTGCGAGATATGATTGAAACCACAGTAGCGCTGTTCCGTTTACACCGTAGCAATTTGACAATCTTTGGAGAAGAATGCTGTGATCGATGGTATCAAATGCTGCCGTGAGGTCTAGTAGAACTAGAACAACTTCACCATGTGTGTCAATAGCTCGAAGTATGTCGTTTGAAACTCGCAACAATGCCGTCTCTGTAGAATGATGCTTTCTATATGCCGATTGTTTCTCACCGTGTAAGTTGTGGGTATCAAGGTGTTGTGTTAATTGTGCAGCAACACACCTCTCTGTGATCTTGGATATGAAAGAGATTCTTATTTTATAAAGCTTTTTTTTATAAAAGAGGCAATGTTTCCAAAATGAGCTTTCCCGTTATCTCTAGAGGGCGCACTACAAAGTACGCTATTTCAAATTTCAGATTATATATTTTTTTTTCTGATTCGGATTAAAAATCAGAAAACCCTTTCAGACTAGAGAACCCTTTTAAAAATTTGAACTATAGAACTTCTGTTTTTTAAATTCGGACTAGAGAACCCTTTTCTAGTTTTTGTACTAAAGAACCTTTCAAAATATTCAGATTAAAGAACCATTTATTCGTACTGTACTATAGAACATTTTCTATTTCTGACTAGAGAACTCTTTACCATTTAAAAATAAATCGGAATATAGAACCTGTTTCATTTTCGGACTTAGAACCGTCGGACTTTAGAACCTTTTTAATTTTCGGAATAGAGAACCTTCGTAATAAAGAACCCTTTTTCGGATTAAAGAACCTTTTATCTGATTCGGACTATCAAATAGTGAATTTACATGCGTCGTACTATAGAACCCTCGTACTATAGAGACGTCGGATTATAGACTCGTCGGACTATAGAGCAGTCCCTAAATATAAAGCAATACTAATATAATAGTCAATAAAATGTTCGCGTCTCAATTCTTGCGTGCACATTGTGGGAATTTCTAAGATGATAAATATTAACATGTATTAACTTACTACAGGGTGTCTCAAAAAAACCCGTGCCCGTTTACCCAACTTATTGACCATGAACTTCTTGAATTTGGTGTGATAGACCAAACGCTTAGCTTTCATATGCCGTTTATTTCATCTAATTTGATTTTGTCAATCCTGAGATATGATCCATTAACTAAAGCTACCTAGCTACACTCAACGGTTTGGATTAGCGCTGTCGGTTATCGACCGCAAATATTCGCCCCGGTTTGGAGAACGTCACCAGGTCACGTAAATTACTAACATAATTCTTGGGGGATATTTTTGCTAACCTGTAAACTCATCCACCTGTAACTGCAACGTATTCTTTAATAAACTGCCAGATAATGGCGAAGAAATGTATCAAGTTGTGATATAGACTACTCCTTTATACTGTAAGAAACCAACGAGAAACGTCTCTTACATGTGCTTCTCTGGGTTTTTCTCCTTATGAATTAGGTTGCTCTTGAGGAAACCCCTGCTTTAGCCATCGATAGCTTCAGCCAATTGCTTGATTTCATCTACACCGGAAAACTGCACTTATCAATGGAGACAGTCCTTGATATCGTTCGATGCGCCTCATATTTACAGATATCAGCAGGTGTTCAGGTATGATAGTTGTAGTCTACACATTAAGAACGAACTATGATAGCAGAAGAAAGATTGCAAAATTGATATGTCAAAAATGTGTCCAGTTCAAATATCTGTTTATGAAGAACATTACCGTACTTATTCAACATGTATAATAATGTCATCACAAGTAATCCCGAGACACAAGAAAGTAGGTTCATTTCTCAATGGATTTATCTTCTACGAAAGTTATTTCAACAAATTCAGCGGGGTTGTCCCTCGCAAAAGTGTGGGCGGAATCTGTGAGGTTCGTCATAATAATGTTATACGTAACTCAAAATCTGATATCGCATCCAAATAAAAATAGTAGGCCTATGAGCACAATTCTGGATTGTAGCCAATTTGGCCTAGTCCGAAAGCTGGAATTACGTTTATCAATACCATTTCAACGCGAGAGAAATTTTAGTCGTCAACTATGTTTCCGTTTCACCGATTCGTCATAATAATGTTATACGTAACTCAAAATCTGATATCGCATCCAAATAAAAATTATATGAGCGCAATTATGGATTGTAGCTAATTTGGCCTAGTCCGAAAGCTGGAATATCGTTTATCCCTACCATTTCAACGCGAGAGAAATTTTAGTCGTCAAATATGTTTCCGTTGTCGTCAAATATGTTTCCGTTTCACCGATTCGTCATAATAATGTTAAACGTAACTCTAAATCTGATATCGCATCTAAATAACAATTATATGAGCACAAAGCCAATTTGGCCTAGTCCGAAAGCTGGAATATCGTTTATCCCTACCATTTCAACGCGAGAGAAATTTTAGTCGTCAAATATGTTTCAGTTTCACCGGTTCGTCATAATATTGATAAACGGTACTCAAAATCTTGAAGCGCATCCTAATTTTAAAAAAAATATGATAACAATGATGGATTTTAGCAAGTTTTTAAACCTAAACAATTAATTAGAACCACTTAAAGGTAGATGTTCCGATTTTCAACTTGAAGTTTTGTATTCTACATGAAAGGTCATCCTTAAAAAAGTCGTGTTCCAAAGTTTGAGTTGTATAGCTCTAATGGTTCTTATTTTAGACGCACAAGATGCTGTGAACTGTACCCATTCAGTAGTACACAAACTATATCGGTGGTTACCACCATTCGCGGTAATTCGACGTTATTTCATCGATAATTCTCCGTAATTATACCGATTTAGGGCGTCAAATTTCAGTATGATGATGAGAAAAATACGAGCTTTCATATGATATGAAAATCTCCGTATGTTTGAAATAATTCTGTGTTACGAAAATGTGATCGGGTCATCTACCTTTTTAAATAGTAAAATCGGGCTTGTGTGAATGGCCACCGTTACATATAAATAGCTAAACACTGAGTAAATGAACAAAGAACATAAGAAAATGGATCTAGCAGTGATAAAATGTTTTTTAAAAGTCACCCCCCCCCCCCCCCACCCCGTCCTAACTGGTGCATATCCCTTTTATCTATAGATGGTGTGACCGGTGACGTAGTGCCCGGCAGTATGCGTGCGCACCTACAGGGAATGTGCTTTAATTCACACTTGATTGATCATGACTTACCATGCTTACGGTGTAATAGTGCAGTCATGGTCTGCATCCCTAAGCACAATGAGAGACCAGGTACTAAATCTGGTTGCCCGGCAGTATGCGTACGCACCATAAGGGCATGTGCTTTTAAAATTGGCGCTCAGTGATGTGTGTTTTGCTTTCGAATAGTATGTATGCAGTAGTCATGGACTAGTACCTCTAACATGTCTTTAGACCAGGCGCTAATCAATTTGTAAACACTACTGATGTAAACAACGGTCACCTCATCTATAAAACAGCGATCAACGCCACGCCAGAAACAAAATTCAGTGCACAGCCGTCGCCATTTTAGAAGCGCGCCCAACTGGTGTTTCGTTACGCTGATATCGATCAATTTGGAAAATCACAAAATATGGCAAACAAAAGAGTAAGGTGGAAACTGAGGTCGCCCTGTAAATCGGACTTTTTCATATACGCGAACAGGTGTGTGCAAAGATAATTTTGCACAGTGGTAATAGATAGTAGTCGATCCTAAAATCAGGATTATATTCCAACTTTAATCATTTGGGGGCAGGAAAAACCTTACCTGATTATTTATGATTATGCTTGGGCCACAGGATTCTGAAATTATAGAGAGAAAATCCGATTGTCGTCGGCAAGAACTACAATCATTTAGTGGTGTGGAATCTCTAATGATATCTTCTGTTGGCAACATACAATTTCATCTTGTTTTAGTATTCAACAAAAACCTTCGATTTCTTTGCATTGACCATTTCCTTTCCTTTCCTTGTACATTAATTAGGCATGCTGTGCCTTCATTGCGGAGTCATTCGATAAGAAGGTGATTGCCATCGAGGATTATATGAAAATCGCTGACACAGCTGGTGCCTACGGAATAGATGCACTGAAGGAACTGGCCAACTCTCACATCGCAAGACGTTTTGAAGACGTTTGCAAGACGGAAGGTTTCATAGAAAGCATATCTGTGGAGACATTATTGGAATTTTTAGGGAGAGATGACTTAATGGTCCCCAGTGAATCCGAGGTAATGACGAAATATTTATTTGATTGGTTTAACAACACAAGCTAAAACAGTTGTATCCGTGGTCATGCATATCCAACTGCCAATTCAAGTTTGTCGATATGTTTTCCACTCGGTCAATGATCCCAGTTTTGACAGCTCACAACCTAAATCGTATACAGGCTAGTTGAAACCCTTCCATGCGTATTCAACAGTATCTTGTGTGCTACACATCATAAGCGGTGTTTCTAGCAGACGGAAATGTAACTAATATTTTCGTTGGAAATAATTTGTTTTAATCACAATTTTACCATTTTAGAGCAGGTTCTTGTACGCGTCGCGAAGTGTATGATTGATAATTCATTCGCAAACAGTGCATTCGTACTTGATAATCGCGAGAGGCCTTGCATGAGTGCACCTGCCCTCTCGCGCCTATCGGCGCTCGAGGGCTGGTGCACTCATGCAAGGCCTCGAGCGATTATCAAGACGAATGCACAGTAGCTCATCAATTATCCTTATCATGTA
The DNA here is from genome assembly GCA_035610835.1 of Ophiura sarsii. Taxonomy (NCBI): domain Eukaryota; kingdom Metazoa; phylum Echinodermata; class Ophiuroidea; order Amphilepidida; family Ophiuridae; genus Ophiura; species Ophiura sarsii. The sequence continues at coordinate 65,458,942 of CM069454.1, forward strand.
TAATGGTTCAAAGTAGTAGAGTTTCCCACTATTTCATCTTCACAAAGCACAGCTCAATAAACATCATACCAAGACGTAATAAATCCTTTTTCTACAATGCCACCGTCTCTTCTCAATCCCAAAAAAAAAAATAGGGAGCTAGACTATCCTATTCAAATCAGATGAATAGGATGTCCATCCTCTAACAGTACGTATTTACAGTCAAAATTGCATGCCAATTATCATTTGTTAATTTCTGCACATGGAGTTTTCCATCACCAATTGATCTCAGTTGAAAATTCCCATAGCGTTACACTGCCGATAATGAGCTAATTGATATTCATGGGTGATTTACTACAGCGATTTTACATAGGAATTTTGACTTGCTTGATAAAATCATGAATTGTAATGCTTTTAAATCATGAATCTAAATAGGAAACATCATGAATTTATTGGTATTAAATGTACACTGAACACAATGAAATGGTAATTGGGTCTGATGGTTTAACACTTTGTCGATAACACAGTGATAACTTGCAAGCTTCCAGAGGGAGAAATACTTTTGCGCGGCAGTGTTCATGTGGAGTACACAAGTACATAGCGTGACTCTGTTGACTAGGCTAAGAAACTAAGAAACTAATGCATGCAGTGTGAAACCGCTACAGTTTTAATAGGTCTAGGTAGAACATTCTTCATGTTCTTAATATCTGGAACTCGCGCCAGTTAAATAATCAAATAATGGTATCTCTTGCATTGCAGTTATTCAATGTTGTCAAAACGTGGCTTGAATTTGATTGGACGCAACGCCAAGAACATGCAAAAGAACTCCTTGGTACGGTACGTCTTGGATGTCTCACAGTGGATGACGTCCATCAAGGTTTCCAGGGAAAGATCAAAGAATCACTAGACTGCAGAGATATTTACGAGACACTGTTGATGTACCATTTGAAAAAAGAGCCAAACTACATATTTTCTTTGTTCCTGAACAACGAGGATATTGCCCGACCAAGAAACAACGTCAAGGTATGTAGGTTCAAGAGAGAAACACCACCGCTTCGGCGACGAGAAAAAACCCTGTTCTACGGGCCAGCCCGACCCCTTTTTTGTCCTCTTTATTTTTAGAAAGATTTTGTGAACATTTTGGGGATTGTTTTGAATGATTTGGAAATTCGCTCAACATTCCCGAAATGATAACACTTAAACTCAAACCCATGAGTTCGATGGACAACAAGCCTGTCTTTTCAAATCAATACTAATAACGCATTATTGGAACGCGAGTGACGTTTTATTCAAGTTGTTTCATGACAGTGAAAAAGACTATACAGGCTTGTCTGTTGCGCGATTTTAATCCGAGACGAGCATAGTTTCAATAGAAAGCTATACATAATACATTTGTACTCCCTTCGCCATCCATATCTATGATTGAACATCAGAACATGGACTGTTGCACTGCTGTCGTTACAGATGACTGGTTTGGTTTAGTGTATGGCTCATAATGGGCACCCCTTCAAAACTTTTGTTTGCTTGCCTGCTGTGACGTAGTAGGTGACATCGTGTATAGTCTGTGACGACATCCACAGAACCTCCACACTGTTAAAAATTGACGTTAATTTACAGGAAAATATATACGTTTTTTACCGTTTTAAAACAATATTTACACACTTACTTACTTTGCTTAAGGCGTCCCGAAGGGACGAACTTCTGTGATGGCCTTCCACACTGGTCTTTCAAGCATGCAGTTTTTCATGTCCTGCCTTGTGAGTCCAGTATCCTCTGATAAAAGCTTGATGTAATTCTTTCGTGGTGGTCTTCTAGCCTTGTGTCCATGCTTGGGTTGCCACAGGAGAACTTTGGAGACTGCTTCCTCTTCCCTTCTGGCACAGTGGCCGGCAAATTTTAATCTCCTCCGTCTTAGCCTCTCTGATATTGGTAGCAGGTTCTCATATAGATCTATGTTTGTGGTGTGAGATTGCCATGATACGTTAAGTGCTTTTCGTAAGAGGCGAGTGTAGCAACCATCCAGCGTTTTTCTCATTTTAGCTGTTAGTGTCCAAGTCTCGGCTCCATAGGTCAAAACAGATTTGGCAGTGGTGGTAAACAGCATTATTTTCAGGTTTCTTGAGAGTTTACGGTTCCATATTTTTGTCATGCTGTTACAGGCTTTCCAAGCTTGAGCCTTTCTAAAGTTGAAATCTTGCTCACTACCAGTAATCCAGGCACCAAGGTATTTGAAGTCTTGGACAATTTCAAGATCATTACCATCCAGTGTTTTAATTTGTGTTGGAGCTTCTTTGTACAGCATTGCCTTGGTTTTTTTGGCGATCATCCCAAGACCAACTGTAAGCGCAGCTGCTTCCACCAGATGTAGTAGTTCCTCTGCATCCCGTAGATTGTCAGCAAGGAGAGCAATGTCGTCTGCGAAATCAAGGTCTGTAATTGTCTGCGGCCCTATTCTCCTACTTTGCCTGGGAACAAGTGTGAAGCCTAGTTGTTCTTCTTTTCCTGCCAATGCCTTCCTCAGTACATAGTCTAGGATGATTATGAACAAAAACGGTGCTAGTGTATCACCCTGACGCACCCCTGTTTGAATTTCGAAGTCCTTAGTGATGCCATCTGGAGAAGTAACATGTGCTTTGGTTTGTTGGTATGTATGTCCAATGGCAGCCACTAGCCTCTCTGGTACACCATAGGCTCGTAATATATCCAACATCTTACCACGATGGACGGTATCAAATGCTTTTTTGAAGTCTATGAAAACCAATGCTGCAATGAGGTTGTTGTTCTTAATTTCCTCTACACTGCAAAAAGGTTGCTTAAAATACGTTGCTAAAAGTACTTTTATCATCCGTTGGTTAACGTGTTGATTAAAATTCATTCAACGTTAATTTGAAGAGCTTAGTTCCAAAAGGAGCTAACTCACCTTTTTGAAGAAAAAAATGAGTTAGGTGCAGAACATGAAAGTGATATCCACTGATATCCGAAAATAAAGAAAGACATAGGAAATACAGTGAAAATCAAAAAATGAAATCAAACCAGTTTTTAAGCTTCCACGTATGGTATCTTTTATATGGCAGAAAATTGGCATAAGCAAAGAAGTGCAACATCCTCATTTTAAAAAACGTTGCTTTTCTCCTATAATAATAAAAACTTGTCACAAATAAGCAAGTTCAATGAGAATGAAAAGGGATGGAACACAAAAAATGGTAAAAACCCGTAATTTTACGATACCCTCTACAATAACGTTATTTTAACATTATTTGTAAAATATTCCGGTTTTTTACAGCAAATAATATTAATTTATGCAGAAAGTACCGTGATATTACACCGATATTGTTAATTTACTTTGTTCATATAATTCACGCACCATACTTTAAATTGCAGATTTCAAATCACGAGATTTGTGCATTAACAAATGCGGTTTTGCAGAACGTCAAAATACTGTTAAAATATCATCAAAACTAATAAATGAACGGGAAATTATATTTTACGGTTGCTGTATTTTAACGGTAAAATACTGGCAGCTAGCTGGGACTCCGGTATTCTACCGTTAAAAAATGTGTTTTATTAACAGTGCATGAACCCAAGAATAATCACGTGATCACCATGATTATGTATCACAGACATGTTCATTATCTTAATCGTTTTACTGGCTAATATTTGACTTTTCAACAATTGTTTTCTCACAGGGATTACTCACGGTTGGCAACGGTAACATGTACATCTTGCATGAAAGGAAATTAAAGAAAATCAAACTTTTAAAATCTGAAATGTGTAATGCAGGAGTGGAAACCGCCAACGGAACTCTCTTCATTGCAGGGGGTAGGAAGGGCCATGCCGTCGCCAAATTCGTGAGATTAGATATAAAAGCTGGTGGTTGGATTGAATTGCCTTCTATGAGTGTTCCCCGCGCATTTCTGAGTCTGATTCATTTGGAAGGTTACTTGTACGCCATTGGAGGTTCGGAATCATCATACAAATTCTGCAAAATGGTTGAACGCTATTCCATTGAACAGAGGGTGTGGCAAAAATGTGCCAGCCTTGAACTACCACACGATATCGAACCGTGCAGAAGTAACCGGCCATCGGTGTTGATTTATCAACGCCACATTATTGTCTGTGCAATGGAAGCCTCTAAGGCGAAGCCGAATATGTCTCGAAATATGATAGTGATGGCGTTCAACCCCTCAACGAACAAGTGGATCGCCTTACCTTCTTTTACGGTGATAGGTGACCGGATGCACCTTATTACCACTAATAATTCCCTCTACATGGTAGGTTTCAGTAAGGTACAGAGCAGATTCAACGAGAGCACAAGCTGGCAGTGGAGTCCATCGGTTCACAAATATTATTGGACTTCTGAACAAAAGTATGAACCGGAAGACCAGTCATGTCTACCAGAGAGCGGATTTCCAGCTTTCCGTATTGGCCCGGATGTCTACATATTCATTAACGGACACGTGATCAAGACGGGCGTGTCTGTTATAGAAGGCCAGGTATATGACGCAAACCTATACCAATATGCTTGGGTAAGCCAAATCGAGTCCAATGCTAAAGTTGTCCAATTTAGTTTGCCAAGAGAATACCTGGCTTGAACTTTATCATGATAGTTGGAAATGGTGGACTTGCAACTCGTAAATCTGGTTTGAGATGAGTTGGCACACCAACCTATGCTAGTGAACTTCAACGGACAATCTTAGTTTTGGTAATATGAAAATATAATAGAACACTAATAAGGCCACGAGTATGTAGCCTTATTAGTGTTCTATTATATTTTCATATTACCAAAACTAAGATTGTCCGTTGGCTCCTTTATTTCCTGGTGATGTCAAGAACTTTTTGATACCCCCTCGTATGTGACAGCGTGTCAAGATTTGTTAATTTCAATATCAAATGTCAGGTTGTCCATATGTTTAAGTATTTGAAAGTTCAAAATTTCATGAATGATTCGGCATACAGTGTAGACTGTGCTCAGATGATCATCCTATTACCTGGACTATCCAGATTAGATTTATTCCGTTAGCGCCCTCAACAGAATAAATCGCAATAACACTGACAAAATAGTTTAAGAATGTTGGATATCCGATATTAATAGTTTAAGATTGTTGGATTTCCGATATTAATAGTTTAATCGGTGTTGATTTATCAACGCCATATTATTTTTTGTGCTATGGAAGCCTCTACGATGACGCCGACGCCTCGAAATATGTTAGAGCATCTGTTATTTTCATGGTTAGAGCCAGCTTATACGGCAATGCCGAATATGTCTCGAAATATGATAGTGATGGCGTTCAACCCCTCAACGAACAAGTGGATCGCCTTACCTTCTTTTACGGTGATAGGTGACCGGATGCACCTTATTACCACTAATAATTCCCTCTACATGGTAGGTTTCAGTAAGGTACAGAGCAGATTCAACGAGAGCAGAAGCTGGCAGTGGAGTCCATCGGTTCACAAATATGCTTGGACTTCTGAACAAAAGCATGAACCGGAACCGGAAGACCAGTCATGTTTACCAGAGAGCGGATTTCCAGCTTTCCGCATTGGCCCGGATGTCTACATATTTATGAATGGACACGTGATGAAGACGGGCGTGTCTGTTACAGAAGGCCAGGTATATGACGTAAACCTAGACCAATATTCTTGGGTAAGCCAAATCGAGCCCGATGCTAAAGTTGTCCAATTCAGTTTGCCACGGGAATACTTGGCTTGAACATTATCCTGATGATTGGAATGGTGGACTTGCAACTCGTAAATCTGGTGAACTACTGATTGTACAAAGGATCGTCTCAGGTTTTTTGTTAATATAAATATGTTAGCGGTCATATTACTACACGATAACATTCTAATGATATATGTACATGTATAACACCGTCTATATGATAAGGCTAATTGGTGACAGCGTGTCAAGATTTGTTTAAAAGGGACATGTTGTACAGCTCTGTATTATTCGAAGGTTATCCAAGTTCAACTAAAAGTTCCTCTGAATGTGGAATCCATCACAAATGTCTATAGCGTACGTATAGATAGGCATATGTTATCATTATCGTGTTAATACCTGTAGCGTATAGTTCGGCATATGTAATCGTTATCACGCTCTGCCTGTAGCGTATAGTTAGGCATTATGTAATCGTTATCACGCTAAAGCCTGTATCATATAAACTGCTCACAAAAAGTATCGAAACACTTAGAAATTATCCAATACATAACGGCTCGAAAGGGTATGCATTAATCGAAGCAAATAACCAAGTGCATAATTTGTTCTGCGTATTTTGATACCTCGATCGTTGAGATACGATGTTGCGGAGCGGAGTTATTGTCATTTCAATGATCGTGGGTCCAGTTTCAAAAGTGACACTCATCCCCATTGAAAAGCACGAATCTGATCATTCTAAACAGTAATGCAAACCTCTTTCTATAGATGGTGTGACCGGTGACGTAGTGCCCGGCGGTTTGCGTGCGCACCTGTAGGGAATGTGCTTTAATTCACACTTGATTGATCATTACTTACAATGCTTACGGTGTAATAGTGCAGTAGTCATGGTCTGCATCCCTAAGCACAGTGAGAGACCAGGCACTAAATCTGGTTGCCCGGCGGTTTGCGTACGCACCATAAGGGCATGTGCTTTTAAAATTGGCGCTCAGTAATGTGTGTTTTGCTTTCGAATAGTATGTATGCAGTAGTCATGGACTAGTACCTCTAGCATGTCTTTAGACCAGGCGCTAATCAATTTGTAAACACTACTGATGTAAACAACGGTCACCTCATCTATAGGATGATTGTCACTTTTGAAACTAGAAAAACCCACGACCATTGAAATGACAATTACTTCGCTCCGCAACATCGTATCTCATCGATCGAGGTATCAAAATACGCAGAACAAAATTATGCACTTGGTTATTTGCTTCGATTAATGCATACCCTTTCGAGCCGTTATATATTGGATCATTTCTAAGTGTTTCGATACTTGTTGTGAGCAGTTTAGTTACGCATATATAATCGTCATCACGCTTATGCCTGTAGTGTATAGTTAGCCATATGTAATCGTTATCAACCTAATGCCTGTAGCGTATAGTTAGGCATATGTTATAGTTATCACGCTAATGTCTATAACATATAGTTAGGCATGTAATCATTATCATACTAATGCCTATAGCTAAAAGTTAGGAGACCGTTTGTATAAAAAAAAAAGTGGTGGCAGTATTTAAAATATCAATTTTCCTTTATACTTTGCATATGTTTAGACCTTTGGTTAACATGTATAGTTGGTACGAAATTCACCAATACACCTTTGGTTGCCGTGTCAACGGCAAATATATGAATTTACCAAATGTTCACTTTTTTAACCCATTTCACATTTTTTGAAAAGCTTAAATATTAGGTCATATTTCTGTATGAAGAACATGCATTACAGTCCCCTTCTTTCATACAATGAATCAGCCATCCCTGTTTTTCCAAAATGATATAACCATTATTCATTACTTCATGAATAATCGCGATAGCTGCGCACCAAATGCGTTCCAATAAAAGTAATCGTTAGATGAGAACGCGCACGCCGAGCGTGTTACTAATAATTGCCCGAAAGTACTGCGCCAAAGTGTTCGATTGTTTTGCTCGTTGACCGACCAATCAAATTAAAGCCTCACGCCCCTAAATTGAACATTCAATGATGAGTAATGAGGAAACAAACTTAAAGCTTATTTCTGATTGGTTGAATGAAAAAGTGTTAATGAGGGGATGACCCGAATTGGACAGTTTCAATAACTACGGGTGGAAAAAATAAACAGAAAGTTAAATAATTATTAGTGCGATTATATCGGTACAAATCAACGATTTGGATACATATGCATCTTTTTCAGTAATGAATGAGAATAATGACTGCTTAAGGGAAGTGTCAACCCAAAATATATGAAATTTATCAAGCACTGTAACTTTTAAACTAATAATGTAATGTACATAAAAGTATACAATTTTTCAAATGAAATGAGTCGGAGAATCCATTTTTGGTATTAAATTTCCCAAAAATAGTGATTTCTACATTTTGGCCCAAAAATCACTTTTTTGGCGCCAATTTTTTTCAGACAACCTAACAAAATCAGTTTTTAATTCAAAATTTCAAAATTTCACCAAAATCATCTAAAGTCAATTATCTAGGAAGCACCTTTTTTTTTTTGGCTTAAAATTTTTTAGTTTTGAAAATATTGACCAAAAAGTGCCAACAAAATGTTTTTTTATCTCAAAAATCACATTGTTGGCACTTTTTGGTCAATATTTTCAAAACTAAATATTTTTAAGCCAAAAAAAAAGGTGCTTCCTAGATAATTGACTTTAGATGATTTTGGTGACATTTTGAAATTTTGAAATCAAAAACTGATTTTGTTAGGTTGTCTGAAAATTCGTAAAATTCCTTCAAATTTGAACTTCTAGAAAAAATCGGTTTAGTTAAAATATTGACATTTTCCACCATTTAAAGCTAAATGTTCACGGAATACACGGGCGTGTGACCTAAAAGGCGAGTATACCATTATGAACAATCAAAATGTTTTTTTATCTCAAAAATCACATTGTTGGCACTTTTTTGTCAATATTTTCAAAACTAAATATTTTTAAGCCAAAAAAAAAGGTGCTTCCTAGATAATTGACTTTAGATGATTTTGGTGACATTTTGTAATTTTGAAATCAAAAACTGATTTTGTTAGGTTGTCTGAAAATTCGTAAAATTCCTTCAAATTTGAACTTCTAGAAAAAATCGGTTTAGTTAAAATATTGACATTTTCCACCATTTAAAGCTAAATGTTCACGGAATACACGGGCGTGTGACCTAAAAGGCGAGTATACCATTATGAACAATCAAAATAAACTATCAGATTCAATTTATATTGTCACAATGTGAAGAAATTGGAAGAAAACTGAAATTTAGATGACGGTAAGATTGGCCTTTGTTTACATTTTTAGACATTGTTTTGCGCTCTTTTGTTTTTCGCGTCTACGTCGCAGATATTAAGCGGCGCGTCTAGTATTACGCACGGGAATATTCAGCGCGCGACGCAATGATCGAACAGCTGTCGCAGCATTTGAAAAGCGCGGAACTCCGCTTAAATTCCCGCCAAATAACCATGCGCCTTTTCCTGACTCAAACTTACCAAAACAACAATTTAAATCACCCAAAAGAACGAGAAATAATCGCTTCCGATTAGTAACTTATGATGGTAATGATAGAATACATATAAAAGTATAAAATAATAGAGAAATATGAAATTCAATTTTTGAAACAAATGCCGGGTTGACACTGCCCTTAAGAACTATTTTCGTTAATTTGTTTTGAAATCCTCGGTTTTTGTTCTGGTAATTCGGAATTGTCTTTCTAATTAAATTAATATTCAGGCAATAAAGGCGATCTATTTTTATAAAAAAATGTTAAACATCTCGTTGTTTTCATATGATAGTATATTCCTTTTTCTTGATGATGCCAATAGTGCATGTGTAGTCAACCTGAGAGATTAGCATCAAAACGGCGGCTATTGTAATGTATTTAGAAAATATTAACAGTGTATTAAAGTGACTTGATATTAATATCAAATATATTCAAACCTAGAAGATATCTTATTATCAATACATACAATGACTCCATCATTCGTTAGAGCAATCTTGGATTTTTAAAATATCCGCCATGTGTACGAATATCGTCTAATTAATTTAAAGCAGTCAGACAAGTTTGTATCAACAAAGACGATAATTGTGTAATTTTTAAACCTCCTCTCGTCGTTTTTATATGATAATATATACATTTGACTTCAGGAAAAGAACAAATACCTACAATGCATGATTACGCGACCTCGAGAAATTAGCAAAATGGTGGCTATATCACAATATTGTAGTAATTGCTTGTCACTTGGCGTGTAATCGATTTGGTTAATAAGTCTAGTAGTCTATTCAAATAGTTGGTCACTCAAATGACGAAAGATCCAATCTCACTAAGGTATTTATATACTATCATATGACAACAACGAGATGTTTAAAATTGTTCATACAAATAGATCATCTTTATTGCCTGAATATTTTAATAAATTAGAACAGATTCTTTCAAAGAGCAGCCATTTTGAAATCGTAAATGGTGCTAGTGAATGATAAAGTCATGTATGTAATATATATTTCATAGGATTGATACCGTTGTTGGATACTAATAACAGATATTGGCATAGCATATTGTCTAAATATAGCCGCTATTTTGACGGCGGTTCCGTTCCCTGTATGTTATCCAACTGTATTGACCACGGCTTTGATGCTTTATCCAGGGTAATAAATCATCCCCTCCTACACCATTTATCTGATTTATTTCACACCACCTGTGTCTTGCCAGCGTGCTTGCTACCATGTCCACCGCTGTTCTAAGCATGGCTCAAGGCTCTTTAGTCTGGGTGTAACTAGAAGCCATATATATTACTTTTGAAAATGTTGTTGTGTTAAGAAATTCCAACTTTTAACTTCAATTTGTCATAGAAACTAGTGCTATATCATATTTTGTAAAAACAAAAGTTCAAATTTCGAAAACAAATCATATTATATTATCCGAAGAGCAGATTTTAGTTTTAAAACTAGCCCAAATCTGGCTGAAAGTCACCACGTATGCGAAGTCATGTGGCAAGACTGCAGCGCCTGGGGGCTTGCTACCAGTTACACCGCTGCCACACTCAAGGTCCCCCAGCATGCAGTCAATGGTGTTGGATGGATGTAATTCTTGGGTGGAACTTACTAATTACTAGCGTCATGGCCAGTTCAACCTGTCAAACTTGGGCTCACACATTACAGGCAACTGGAATGTAATGATATGCTAATTTCGCAGTCGCCCACACCTACATTTTAGGCATCATCACTTTTCTTGATGTAAAAGATATTTAGTATCATATAAAACCAACGAGATGATGTTTCAAAATTTGATCACGGGAGGGGGGAGGGGGTCACAATTCATGGTCAATTTTGCTCAACTATTAAGAGTTAGTCAATGTGGCAATAGTTCGAGGCCGTTTACAAAATTAGGCATATGACAATGCTACAATATCATAAACGTATCATTAATACAGTTGCGTAATTGTAAATGTATTAGAAAAATTACATTTTAAAACTCTTAATGTAGAGTGATTATGTTGAATACCAGAAGTGATATTTTAGGCATAGCATTTGCATAGAAAACTAGCAATAACTTTCCCTATGGAGTGAGCAATTATTTGAAAGCAAATGCTTGGATAACTTAGCAAAAGCTAAATCAGAAAAGTGTACATTAGGTCCAAGATTCTGGACTGTACTATTATCGTCCGATACACTGTACACTCTGTAAACATGGTGTCTTGGCGACTTTTTGAAGTCATAGCTTGTATATAAACGTGTCTTATGGGGCCCTTACATGTATCCGTGTGAGCTGAGCGACCCCTTACCGTGTGAAAAATGGGTGCGGACGGCGGCACACACGGTGGGCCGTTTCCCGTCCGTTGAACACGTTCAGGGGACTTTGCCGGCCACCGGAGTTTTGAGTATGCTCAAAACTCCTGGCGGGTGAGTAAAAGCGGCGGCGAACGATGAGAGCCCGGTATGAAGACGTTCGCACCCGTTTCTCACCCGTTTCGCACCCGTTTCGCGCCCATTCGCAGGGCGGTGATGGACGGTGGTGGACGTCGACCATCTTAGCGACAGACTGCGAATGGCCGCATGCAGCCTGGTAACCGTTCGCGGAACGGATTCTCAGCAGGCATGTTGCAACTCTCTAAATGTAAAAGAGCTAAAACTCACTCTTTCAAGAGCTCTAGGAGGGACAGCTCTTTTTTTGGAGTGAAGTTCACTCTTAAAAGAGCGATTTTCACTCTAAAAAGAGTTAAAATCACTCTGAAAAGAGTGGAAATCACTCTGAAAAGTGTGGAAATCACTCTGAAAAGAGTGAACTTCACTTCTTAGAAGAGCCGTCCCTCCTAAAGCTCTCGAAAGAGTGAGGTTTAGCTCTTTTACATTTAGAGAGTATTATAGATGTTGGTCTTTTACATTTAGAGAGTATTATAAACTGCGCCAATAAAGTATCGAAACACTTACAAATGGTCAGATTTATCAGAACCTGAATTAGTATGCAAAAAAATAATTAAATAATTCGATTCACAGTTATCTTCTGCGCATTTTGACACCTCTTTTGTTGCGCTATGATGTTGTTTGGCGGATTTATGGGCACTTGAGTGGCTTAAAGTCGAATTCTAAAGTTGCAAAAGCCCCTATTCCAGGAAAGAATAAGATCATCATTATTTAGTAGTATAGGATTCGCGTGGCCACCGTCGTCTGAGTGTAACACTTATGGGTTGCTACAAATAGGGTATCGTTGGAGCTTTTCTTGGGGGGTATCACCGCGCCATTTTGTCCCGAAGCAATGGTTATGACGTCATATTTGTGTCGCTTTTCAGAACTCTTGTATTGGATTAACGTGCAAAAAATTGTCATCTTTTACATTTTTTTATAAAAACTCAGATGGTTTGTACAGATGTCTTTCACAAGCCTACATTATGCCAGATCGGTACAGATACCTCTTCATAAGTTTTATTTGGCAATTTTGACATTTTATCACCAAAATTATAACCTTAATTATGATCTTAACTTGTTGATGGTCTTTATTAAAGATTTTGTTTTGAAGGTGGATAATGGAAAGGTAATTGACCTATCCAGTCTATATCTATCATACATGTATCATACATGTACAGTTCTATTGGATATGGATTAAATTGCACTGCTGATTTTCTTGATCACTTGTTTGAATGGGACTGCTTATTAGTGGCTTGATCACTTGGACACACTTGGTTAGTTAGTTTTGTATTGTGAATCTTCTCCTTCAGATCACTATTATATATCATCAAGAACATTATCTCACCATGACATCTAAATACTTGTTTCTTGCCCTTGTCATCATTGAGCTAAGACCTCAAATCCCATGTACTATCCCCAAGACAACGACCAGTATTGGTTCAACAGTGCAACATCATAAATATCTTAGCCACCCGGTGCTTTTGTATCAAAATTCTTCTGTAACATATAAATATGAATTACTAGTTTGCGGGGATATCCATGCCAACCCCGGCCCTGTCAACAAATCTGGATTGTTAACCTTTTCTGAAAATGAACAGAAAAAATATGCTAGAGATGAACTGTTCCAACTAGACAACAATGGAAACCAATGTCTAACACACCAAACATGGAACACAATTAAAACTTTGAATCTGAACCGTCGTATTCCAACTCGCAGAGGATGTCGTGCTGGAGTGCATGTTAAACAACGATTGCAGCAAGCCCAAAACCTTGACAACTCTAATCAACTTCAGATCCCTGTTCGAGTTACCAATCGCTGTCACAACAATTACAAATACCAAACTCGTAGTGTTAAAGGGGCACTAAGAGATGTGTTGGAGGATGCGCCCTCAATTATGATAAAAACTGGGATTAGTATATTTTTATAATTGTATTACATGTATGAACTTACACCTATAAGGATTAAGAAAAATCAGCCCTCTATGTACAAGAAAACGTCGATTCAAAAAATGCTCGTCCCGTGGGACGAGCATTTTACGTCCGACAGTATCCCCCTGCAGTACGCGTGATACATAACGCGAACCATATTTACATAGAGGCAGGGAAAAAAATAGACGAGGGCTCCGGGGTGATTCACCCCCAAAATGTGTAAAATGGCCCCCCTGAAGGCAATGGCGAGGGTGAAAAAAATGATACAAATCCATGAAATAGCCCCCGTGAATTTTCAGCAGAGGATTCCCTTTATTGGATAAATATCCCTTTTCGTCCCTTTGTTTCAAGCCATTATTGCCATTTGAATTTGTTCTTTAAGCCAGCATCGATCTTTTTATCATCAGCATTCCTTTGAACTTCCATTATTACTTCACAATTCCTTCACAATACCATCATTAATCGCAATGACTGAGTAACTCGTGACGAATTCGGAAGCAATGTGTTGTGATAGAAAAATTAATGGCGACCCAACACTCGCATCTCCCGTAATCACATTCTTGCTTTCGATCTCTATACAACATGTACATCTGTCAGACATAACAGTTACGATAGAATTGTACAAAGAGACTGAAGAACCTCATCCCAAATGCGGCTTACACTTTGCCATGTACACGCGTAAACGGGTCGACAAATGGTCAACAACAGGCTGACAATCTAGTCCTAAAGGGTCAATGATTAGACGGTTATTCCAGTCGTTTTACAATTTATTTATTTTAAGGTAAAGTATAATATAGCTGGTATATCTACCAATACCAGGTCGGGGGTGAACCTTCATTTTTTCTCCAACCAGCCAGCCGGGCTGGTAGCATGTAAAAGTTACCAGCCCGACCGTAAACTTACCTGCCAAACAAGTAATCTTCATTTACCAATCAGCAAAATTCTTACCGGCCAGCCGGGTGTGTATATTTGAAAAGTTACCTGCCCGACGCAAAAGTTACCCGCCACGGGCGTGCGGGCGGGTACCAAGTACAGCCCTGACCAATACATTTAAAACAAGGGGCACTCTCTATGTTATTTCCATTGGTCAAGGGGCAGTCCTTTGGAGGTTCTATTAGAACCAAATTTATTTTAGGCCAGTGGCAACCTTTGTGTAGAGCATTTTTCAGAGCCATCATATCTGTTCTGTTCAGTGGAAAAAAGCGGCAATCCATCTGAACCACTCTTTTCAGAGCCACCAATTCTTTCACAAGTAGAAAGGGGCACCTAAACTCTCAAATCATCGAGCAAGGGGCAGCCCAAATGATGATAACAAGAGAAGTGGCAATCTCTATGTTTTGTTTAATATTATAATAATTTGGTCCTGAAGAAGTCAGAGCTAATCCTGACGAAAGCTTGACAGATTAAAATTTGTCCGATGGTGAACCTGTTAAAAATTGTACTTATACATTTAAAACATGTTTATTGATACGAAAAATTAGAAAATATCAGTTTGTAAGTAGCCCTCGTTTTGCTGAAAGTAGCCCCCCTAAACACCATCACGAGGGCTTTTTTTCTTGAGAAAATCCACAAAGAGCCCCCCTGAAAAAATATTATTTCTACCCCTGCATAGAGGGCGTTTTTCAATAAATAGCGATGATATTGTTTTAATCAAGTTTTGCTGTGTTTTTGCTAGTAGAAACAACAGTAATGGCCATTTTTAATGTTCATCTTAAATTCTGAAGTAAATTTTTAAACATTTAAAATTTTCAACACCACTTAATGTGCCTTTAACAGGGGAAACCCTAACACCATTTCTTGTAATACCTCACGTGTTAAGTCTTATGATTTCCCATCTATGTATGTGTGCAATCCCCGTTCTTTGAACCACAAAATGGAAGAATTCCGTGCAGTTTGTTTTTGATAACAAATTTGATATTTGTGCCATATCAGAATCTTGGTTTGACTTGGATGGTTACACATTGTTTTCGAAACCCCGGCTTGTTCGTAGTGGTGGAGGAGTAGCGTTGTACATAAACCAGAATATCCAATGCAGCCCTATAAATGTGGATATTCCTACAAATTTGGAGATCCTATGGGTTCAAATACGCCCCAAAAGACTAACAAGATCAGTGTCCTCCTTAATCATTGGTGCTGCCTATTTCCCAAACCCTAAATGTGAGGAGACTCTCATACTGAACCATATTCAAGATACTTTAGATTTGCTACGAACCAAGCATTCCAACGCTGGTATCTGTATTATAGGAGATTTAAATAGACCTGATATTTCCTCATTATGCAAAAATAATAAATTTAAACAGGTTGTAAACAAACCAACAAGGGGTAATGCGATATTAGACAAAATCATTACAAATATGTCTGACTGTTACGGGTTCCAAGACCTGAATGAAGTAAAAGATGATGAAGAAACTATAAGTCCTTTGTGATGTTGTCTTGCTATCAGTAAAGTTTATTAAGAAGTGTTTACAAAGTATTTAAATATATCTAAAACTACACTTACTAAAATTAACATGAACCAATACAATAGTCTTGAACATTTTGAAACTATGGTATATGAACGCCCATTTTATCTCCTATAACATTGAACATTCCTGTTTTGATCGACATCTGACTGAATCACATGAATAAAGATCCATATACCAAAATGTTAATATCAAAATATCATTCCAACAAAAAGTGCATGACCAAAATCCCATATACTCTCAAAAGATCATGTATCCCTTTTTGTCATAATGCATTATCACTCTAATCTTAGAGTGAAGACTCTAAGAGTGAAGAGTGAAGAGTAATCTTAGAGTGAAGAGAGTAATCTTAGAGTAATCTCGAAGACTGGTTCAAATTATAACATACACAATTTTAATAACCTATGCAAGTTTTTATAAATATATACATTGCAAAATAGTCTCGACAGTATATAGTATTACTAGTAAAATGAAAGACTAATTAAATTATATTCAAACTATTATTATTATTATTATTATTATTAAACTATCGTCCGCTCGTCATGTGTTCTTTAATCATCGATAAACTTATGTTGAAAGATTAAGTTTAATTCCCTATTTATTATTTATCTATTTATTTAGTTAGTTAGTTACTTATTACAACATTCCTATACTGTATGATGATCCGTACGTAGTAATACACATTTTTTGTATACACCACTATGGAAGCACATTTATAGAACTATTCCAATTAGATACACCCTGTATAATTTACAGTTTCCTCCCCTTTGACCTCTAATGTTGACCATGCTATTGACCATGCTTTTGTTGTCATTGTATTTTGGAAGATCCTCTCAATGGGGTGCACTGCCTACAACATTCCTTGGCTCTTACTAATTAAGCCCAAAATTGGTGGGTCACTATGAATGATAGAGGGCAGTACATAGACATTGATGGGTCCATAACATGACTACTACTCTACTCCCACCATATGCTCACCAATTGGTACAAGTGATCATTCAACAGTAAGTTGGCAACCAAACAACGCTGTCAAAAAAGCTTCTTATAAAACTAACAAGCGCAACGTGCGTCCTATCAAAGATTCGGGATTGCGCAAATTTGGGTCATGGATTGCTACTCATGATTGGCAAGAAGTCTTTAAACCAAACAGTTTTGTTGAGAAAACTAACGCCTTTTATGAAACGATCCACGACCATATGAACTTGTTTTTACCGGTATGCCAGGTTAGTCAGCATGTTTCAGATAAGCCTTGTATATCGGCGAAAACAAAAGAACTGATTCAGAAACGACAAAATGTTTTCAATCATTCTAAACCTCTCATTTGGAAGTTTTACAGAAATAAGGTTTAGCGTTCGATCACCACTGATAATAGAAATTACTACAAAAACAGAGTGGAAAGGCATAAAAACTCTAACCCAGCCGAATGGTATCGTCAGATAAGAGTTATGACAACAAACAATAAATCTCAACCTATTATAAAAAAAAAACGCCCGGTACTAATCCATCAAATACCACGGACGTGGCTAATAGCATAAATGATCATTTTATCTCGATTGGTAAAGATATTAAAGCTATTGATATTTCAGTTCTGCCTGCCTATTTACCAGCTCCAGAAAGCCTACCAGAAATCTATCCCTGGGATGTTTGTGCCAAACTTGGTAAAATTGGGTAGGAAAAAGGCAGGGGGTCCAGATGGTATACCCGCAAAATTAATGGAATTCCCTTATGAGCTCAGTAAACCTCTGACAAACATCTTGAATGCATCCTTTCAAGAAGGTTTGGCGTGCAATTGTGGTCCCCATTCCAAAGTCTAACCCACCTACATGGAATCAACTTTAGACCTGTTTCATTGACAGATAATTTTGCAAAGGTTGCTGAATCATTCATCACAGACTGGTTGATTAATGACATTGATTCTGTGATAGATGATGGGCAGTTTGGGAATCGCAAAAGAAGATCTACCTCGCACTATTTAGTAAGCTTGTTGATAACATCTTAAAACATGCTGACAAACCAAAGTCAATATCACGTATCATAATAACTGACTTCAGCAAGGCTTTTGATAGGGTTGACCATAATATAGCGATTCCCAAGCTGCTCAAAATGGGAGCCAGACCAGGGGTTATACCCTGGATATATATTTTCTTATCTAACAGAGTCCAGTGTGTCAGATACCATAACACTTTGTCTGACTGGATTGAACTCTCAGGTGGGGTCCCACAGGGCACGTTTAATGGTCCAACAATTTGTATGGCCTTAGCAAAGGATGCTGCCAGAGTGGAGGAGCATATGTTGATGATTTAACTATTGTAGAAAATGTGTTTGTAAAACAAATTTCCACCATTCAACATGATCTAGATAAATTTGACCAATGGGCTACAGAGAATCATATTAATTTAAACCCGACCAAATGCATGTTTATGGATGTCACTTTTGCGATGGATCCACCGAAACTATGATCAAAACCTTCATTGCACTGACATGGTGAAGATTCTGGGCGTAAAAATTGCTAAAGATCTGAAATGGAACACCCACATTGGTGACATTACGAAACGTGCAAGTGGACGGCTATTTATGCTTAACATCCTAAAATGACATGGGCTAAGTGTTAAAGACCTGGTGACAATCTATGTTGGTTTTGTTCGCCCCCTTCTTGAGTATGCTCTACCAGTATGGCATCCTGGTCTGACAGAAAATCTCCACTATGATTTAGAGCGTATTCAGAAGAGGGCGTGTAGAATCCTCTTATGGGGCAATCACATGTATCCGTGTAAGCTGAGCGGCCCCTTACCGTGTGAAAAATGGGTGCGGACGGCGGCACACACGGTGGGCCGTTTCCCGTCCGTTGAACACGTTCAGGGGACTTTGCCGACCACCGGATATTTGAACATGTTCAAAACTCCTGGCGGGTGAGTAAAAGCGTCGGCGAACGATAGGAGCCCGGTATGAAGATGGTATAGGGCGGCGCACCCGTTCGCACCCGTTTCACACCCGTTTCGCACCCGTTTCACGCCCATTCGCAGGGCGGTGATGGACGGTAGTGGACGTCGACCATCTTAGCGACGCGGGCTACGAATGGCCGCATTCAGCCTGGTAACCGTTCGCGGAACGGACTCTCAGCAGGCATGTTGCAACTCTCTAAATGTAAAAGAGCTAAAACTCACTCTTTCGAGAGCTTTATGAGGGACAGCTCTTTTGTTGGAGTGAATTTCACTCTTAAAAGAGCGATCACTCTAAAAATAGTTAAAATCACTTTGAAAAGAGTGGAAATCACTCTTAAAAGAGTGAAAATCAATCTGGAAAGAGTGAAAAATCAATCTGAAAAGAGTGAAAAATCAATCTGAAAAGAGTGAACTTCACTTCCTAGAAGAGCCGTCCCTCTTAGAGCTCTCGAAAGAGTGAGGTTTAGTTCTTTTACATTTAGAGAGTATTATAGATGTTGGTCGTACGAATTCCGGAATGCAAATGAAGCGGCGAGTTTGAGCGCTCAGCTTAAAAAGGGCGGTTTGATGATATAATCAAGACGTTTCGGCCGGTACCCAGGCGTTCCGACCGGTTAGGAGCCGGTATGGAGGTGGTATGCACACGGTGAGGACACGGTGAAAACGGTAAGCTAGACATGTATGAGGCCGGTGAGCCCGGTACCAGGCCGGTGAGAACCCGGTACAGACCCGGTGTAGAGCGGTATGGACCGAGGACCGGTGAGGAGGTGTTATGCACCCGGCGAGAACGGTAAGCTAGCCACGTATGAGGACGGTGATCCCGGTACCAGGCCGGTGAGGACCCCGCATAGACCCGGTATATAACGGTATGGACCCGGTGACCACCAACAAAAATCAATGAGCCCGTTGGCATTTTTTACTGATTGTTTGGACTCTGTTGTTTTTCTATTAGACGGTAAGGTGGCCGCCTACCATTACCGCCCTGCGAACGGGAGCGAAACGGGTGCGCCGTCTGTATACCGTCCTCAAACCGGGCTCTCACCGTTTGCCGCCGCTTTTACTCACCCGGCAAGAGTTTTGAGAATGGTCAAACTTCCTGCCGGGCGCGGATGGCCGGCAATGTCCCCGGCAACGTGTTCAACGGACGGGAAACGGCCCACCGTGTGACATCACCGTGTGCCACCGTCTGCACCAATTTGTCACACGGTAATGGGCCGGCCAGCTCACACGGATACATGTGAGTACAAATGTATTTTACAGAGATTCCCGGAATGTGAGCGAAGCGGCGAGCTTGAGCGCTCAGCTTATACAGGGCAGTTTGATGACGTTATCAAGGCGGTTCGGTTGGTACCCAAGCGTTTCGGCCGGTGAGGACCTGGTGAGGAGGTGGTATGAGCCCGGTTCCAGGCCGATAAGGACCCGGTATAGAACAGTATGAACCCGGTGACACAAAAAAAAATCAATGCGGCCGTTGACATTTTTTGCTGATTGTTCACCGTGTTGGACTCTGTTGTTTTTCTATAAGACGGTAAGGGGCCGCCCAGCTCACACGGATACATGTGATTGCCCAGTAGCGTAGCCAGCGGGGGGCAGGGGGGGGCAGACTGCCCACCCCCAGACACCTAAAATGGGGACGGAGAAGCGGGAAAATGTGGACGAGAAGAAGGGGAGAAAAGAGAGAAAGAAGGGAAAGGAGAGGGAGAAAGAGAAGAGAAAGGGGGAGGATAGCCAAATAGAAGGAAAAATTGTACATGTAGTACATGTACTGTGCGATTTTTTTTTGACTGTTCGATTTTTTTTGGGACTGCGCGAAATTTTCTGTCCTGGAACTGTTTTAGTCAATACACTATGGTAGGCTAGCCTTGTATCATGTGTATCGGCTTCAACGTTTTCTCCTGAAGAGTTTGCTTTGTATCCTCATGTGCTGCAACTACCATATTTGTCTTTATAACAGCTGCACTTATCATCTTTTCATTCCTCGATTAGCTAGTTCTGCTGTCAAGAGTACACAATTTGGAAACCCCTTGAAAATGTGATCACACACAAAGAGCTAGTGGTTTATTATCCAGCAATTGCTCTCAGATTTACCTCTTCATTTTGGCAACATAGCAGAGCCGGTCTTGGAATCATATGCAGTTCACAAGCATGAGATGTACATGTTGTATGTGACAGTTATATAAAAAGCATTAAGAATGTTTTGAGCAACAGGTGCAAGCGAATGGTCATTCCATAAGTGGCGCATATAATTACATCCCCAAGGTCTTTTGCCTTGGTATCCCTACGCTTCAAAATGGCATTTCTCAAGTTCCTAATCGAGGAATGGAAAGAAGATAAGTATGCAGCTGTTATAAAGACAAAGAAGGATGTTGCAGAACCCACTAAAAAAATCCTTTCAATCTAGTAGGTCTAGGCAACATCGGATAGAACGCCAATTTTGTTGATTGTGAAACACTTGTATAACAATGAGCTCTCTCTCCCCCCCCCTCTCTCTCTCTCTCTCCCTCCCTCCCCCTCTCTCTCCCCCCCTCTCTCTCTCTCTCTCTCTCTCTCTCTAGTCTCTCTCTCTAAGATATATCGTTCCTGAGGAATCTATATTTCCTGTCCTGGTATAATTACACCCGGTAATAACAGCCCCATAA
The DNA here is from genome assembly GCA_035610835.1 of Ophiura sarsii. Lineage (NCBI taxonomy): Eukaryota > Metazoa > Echinodermata > Ophiuroidea > Amphilepidida > Ophiuridae > Ophiura > Ophiura sarsii. The sequence continues at coordinate 65,480,444 of CM069454.1, forward strand.
CATGCCACAGTTAGCTCTGAACCATAGCTACACATGGATAGTAAATGATAAATGATATCTGTTTCACTTTTGCTCTGATGCAGTCAAAGCCAGAGAGAGATTTAGAACAACGGAAACGGACAATTATTCTAAACAAGAATCTGTGATTTTTTTCCGTATAGTACGATTTTAATTGATTGAAAATTAAAAAATATATATGATATTTAAATATTATACGGCATCATACGGTATAAATCAGATTTTAAGCAATATTAATTCTTTTGGGCTTGCAAATAGTATACTATCATCTCGAATACCGCTAATCAGTCAAATTCGTTGTTACAATTCGTGGTACAGTGATGACCCGTATGTTAATTTGTTAACATGATGTCACTGTATAAGTTTTCTTTATGGTCAACCTTCAGAATAGTCAAGCAAATAGTCAATAGTAGAAAATGAAATGTTGGAGAGACTTGGAATCCACTTAGTCATATATATTGCAGATCTGTAAGTCCTCATGAAAAGCAAATATGACTTTTGCAGTTTCCCTATAGGGGATGGTTTGAAAAGCTTAAAGCCCCAACTAAAAAATCCCCGTTTCCCATGGAAATGGAGTGACATGTGGCACATATCCATGGTCCACCAGAACTTGATGTTTACAGAGTAATTTGTAGTGACAGTTCACCATATCATTATGTAATGCAGTGCTCGGGGCAGTACTACCCAACAAGGACACATAGGCTTATTTTAAAGCAAGCACTATTTTTTCGTAGCATCAAATGTTCATGATGCAGAAGAACCCACATTTTTACATCATGAAATGTTTACAAATGTACACATTTCTAATAATGTCTAATAAGAAAACTAAAAGCTTGTGAGCATGAAAATTTCACTAATCCTAGCCAGTCGCGAAATTTTTCATACACATAAATATTTCATGCAAACCTTGACCATGTTTAGGGACACAGTTGATGTATATAGTTAGACCCTCTGAGCTTTTCAGTAGTATCTGAGACCACAATTGTAATGTGTTTAACATCTGGATTTTTCGGTTGGGCCTTTAATTGTTGCCCTGGTTGGCTTTAGGCTAATCATAATGAGACGGCATATTTTTCAGATCGAATCAGTCACTCCCTTTAATTGTTTATGGTCTGTTAAAGAGATAATCATATGACCTTGAGACAGGTTTTGTTGACCGATAGGTACGTTTTGTTTCTTAGGATTGGCAAAATGATAAGCAATTTTGAGATATGTTGTTGTTTTTCATCCGTTTCCGTCACACTGTGGACATTCGGTTTTTATTACATATCCAGAAAAGTACAACCAGTACTCAGACCAATTTACTATGAATTTGTATCTGAGAATCAAAGCTATAATTATGTGATATTTTATAAGACTGGCTTACTAGTATAATAATAACAAAGTTATAAGCTAGGAGGTAGAACTTATTGAATAACCCTCGTATAATTGGATTCGATGGATGAGCTATTTCAGCACTCAGTCCAGAAGAAAGAAAAAACAGACCAGAAGAAAGTAACCCATTGTTTCTTTATAAACACATTGTCGGGGTCCAATCCTAAATCATAAGACTGGCTGTGTTTTGAGCGTAAAACCAAGGTAGTCCCTTGTTTCCTTCAGACTTCATGCATCTTAATCTCTCGCGACAATATGATGGTCTTGCCAGGAAGGTACGTGTCTATCCATTCGTTGACTTCAACATGGTGCCGAAAAGCTTCCTGAAATTTGAAGTGTTCAATGGCAGGTTATATTTGCCTTACTATACGATATAGCGTGATAACGATTACATATGCCTAACGTTACGCTATGGGCGTTAGCGTGATAACAATTACATATGCCTAACTTAACGCTATAGACATAGCATGATCATGATTACATATGCCTAACTTTACGCTATAGGCATTGTAATTGCTATAACGATTACATACCTAACAAAACGTGATGATGATGCATGATAATGATTAAGTATGCCTAACTATGACACAAACCTGATTTTAATTGATCTTATCATTAATATATCTTTAGATTAAACCAAATACAACCAAACAGGTGGAGTTTTAATGTTTAAAAGCCACATAGATGTTCTTTTAGCATGAATGCAGATTATTTAATGAGACCAAAATGGCGCGATTGGCACAGGCACCAGGGACAAAATGTTTACGATACAGCCTGTTCGTACGCCTAACACATAAACAGCTACACTGCTAAAATGTTGAGCAAAATACGTTGCTTAATTGCGTTTAATCATCTGTTGGGTAAATAGTTGATAACATTTTATTCAACATTATGTAGAAATCTAGGTGTTGTATAAAAGTAAAAACTACCCAACGTTGAGCAAAACAATTTAGTAACAAGTTGGGGAAACCCCCGGTTAAAACTCATTTTGTTGCTAAAATATTGCGTTAATTGCTTCAATTGGGCAACTGTTGAGTATTTGTCTCAGGCAATCACGCAACTTATGTAAAGATTTACTCATGTGGTTTTTATTGATCAACTGTTGCTTAAATCCTCGATTCTAATGGCGTCCGTCCGTGATGGATCTTCTCAGAGCTTGGGGAATGATTGAATACGACATATATCTTATCCCGTCCGCAACTTGTGCCCCATGACCACACTTAAATTTATTCCGTCTAGGCACCCAAAACGGAATTAAGTGCAATAACACTGACATAATAGTTTAAGAATGTAGGATATCCCATATTTATTGTTGTATAGCGAGTTGCCATCCTTATATTTATTCTGTCTTGGCACCCAAAACGGAATTAAGCGAGTTGCCAACCTTGTTTGACATACATTTGTTTATGAATATCATTTCAGCGGTGTCAAAATATATACAATTGTGGTCCTGGGACACAAGTTGCGGACGGGATAAGATATATGCGTTGTATACGTACGTTCACCCCGTACGTCACTAGCGACGAATAGTCGATTTTTATAGCCAAAAAATACACGACAGGGAAATATACTAAATAGTTCATGTCATGTGATTTATTCTCCACCAATAGAATCACATAAATATTTGTATGTATTATATAATATGGACTATTTATACGTCCACACCCAGATAGCCAGACTACGTTGGCCCAACGTTGGCCAAACTACATTAAAAACGCCAATGATAAGAGATGTAAGATATTAAATAACATGTTAATAGAAGTTATAAATTTACTACCGAAAGAGAGTAATTCCCATTACAAGTTACCGATTCAGTACCGAGAGATGTATGTAGCTCTGCTGCATCGCCCAGAATTATTTGCCCAACCCGGGTTGCTATACAAAAATGCTTAACATATAAATAAAAACATGTCACCAATAGGCAACAATTGGCATTAAAACACCCAACATATGGGTACATTTGATAAATTAAGCAACAGTTGCTATATAAAATGATCAATATATAATGAACACAATTCACAAATTAAGCAACAGTTGGTATTAAAATACCCAACAAATGGTTAATTAATAATACCCAACTGTTGTATAATTAAAATTGTGCAACTGTTGAGTAACTGGAATTGTTCAACTGTTGGTGAAAACATGTTATCCAACGGTATTGGGCTAATTTTACGCAACAGTTGAGCGGTTGCATACTTCAACAACGTTGTGTAAAAGTATACGTACAAATATAAAATACGTACAGTATACGTATTTTATCTTTTGACACCGTGGAAATCATATTGATGCCTAATTATATCTCAAAACACTCAGGGGGTTGGTGGTCGGGAAGGTAAAAACAAGGATGGCTCAATCTTAAACTATTAATATCGGAAATCCAACAATCTTAAACTATTAATATCGGATATCCAACATTCTTAAACTATTTTGTCAGTGTTATTGCGATTTATTCTGTTGAGGGCGCTAACGGAATAAATCTAATCTGGATAGTCCAGGTAATAGGATGATCATCTGAGCACAGTCTACACTGTATGCCGAATCATTCATGAAATTTTGAACTTTCAAATAATTAAACATATGGACAACCTGACATTTGATATTGAAATTAACAAATCTTGACACGCTGTCACATACGAGGGGGTATCAAAAAGTTCTTGACATCACCAGGAAATAAAGGAGCCAACGGACAATCTTAGTTTTGGTAATATGAAAATATAATAGAACACTAATAAGGCTACATACTCGTGGCCTTATTAGTGTTCTATTATATTTTCATATTACCAAAACTAAGATTGTCCGTTGAAGTTCACTAGCATAGGTTGGTGTGCCAACTCATCTCAAACCAGATTTACGAGTTGCAAGTCCACCATTTCCAACCATCATGATAAAGTTCAAGCCAGGTATTCTCTTGGCAAACTAAATTGGACAACTTTAGCATTGGACTCGATGTGATTTGCCCAAGCATATTGGTATAGGTTTGCGTCATATACCTGGCCTTCTATAACAGACACGCCCGTCTTGATCACGTGTCCGTTAATGAATATGTAGACATCCGGGCCAATACGGAAAGCTGGAAATCCGCTCTCTGGTAGACATGACTGGTCTTCCGGTTCATACTTTTGTTTAGAAGTCCAATAATATTTGTAAACCGATGGACTCCACTGCCAGCTTCTGCTCTCGTCGAATCTGCTCTGTACCTTACTGAAACCTACCATGTAGAGGGAATTATTAATGGTAATAAGGTGCATCTGGTCACCTATCACCTTACACGAAGGTAGGGCGATCCACTTGTTCGTTGAGGGGTTGAACGCCATCACTATCATATTTCGAGACATATTTCGAAACGCCGGCCTCATCGTAGAGGCTTCCATAGCACAAACAATAATATGGCGTTGATAAATCAACACCGATTGCAGGTTTTCTCTGCACGGTGTGATAGCAAATGGCAGTGGAAGGCTTGCACATTTTTGCCACACCCTCTGTTCAATGGAATAGCGCTCAACCATTTTGCAGACTTTATTTGAAGTGTCCTCTCCTCCAATGGCGTACAAGTAACCTTCCAAATGAATCAGACTCAGAAATGCACGGGGAACACTCATAGAAGGCAATTCAATCCACCCACCAGGTTGCATATCTAATCTCACGAATTTGGCGACGGCCTTGATATTATATCTAACCTGGTCCACGTAAGCAGGGTTGTATAAAAAAGCTTCCCTAGGCTGTCTAGCAAGACCCCCTGCAATGAAGAGAGTTCCGTTAGCGGTTTCCACCCCTGCGTCACGCATTTCAGGTTTTATTAGATTGGTTTTCTTTAATTTGCTTTCATGCAAGATATACATGTTAACGTTGCCAACTGCGAGTAATCCCTGTAAGAAAATAATTGTTGAAAGATAAACAATTAGTTAGTAAAACGATACTTACGAAGAACATTTCTGTAATACACAATCATGGTGATCACGTGATTCCTCTTGGATTCATAGAGGTTCTGTGGATGTCGTCACAGACTATCACGATGTTTACCTACATACGTCACAGCAGGCAAGTAAAGCAAACAAAAGCTTGCCTGCTGGTATGCGAGCGCATTCGAAGGGGTGCCCATATAATCAACCATACCAGAGACTATATAACTATGGGACAAGTATCTCGAAGGCAAAGTCCCCCGTTTACTATGCTTAAATTGACGGGGGACGGGTTTAGAGGGGGCGCACTATCATGGTCGTAGCAAACTAGACGACCTAAGACGTGGTGGATTTTATCGGCTCAAAACATGATTTGTGGCACAGAAATAGTACATCAATGGTAAAAAAGCTGATTGTGATTTAGAGTAAAACTTATTTGCTTTGATGATAGCAGAATTTAGTTCTATATGACACGAAACAATCAGAATTGGTTATTTGAAATTAATTTGTACGTGGAACGAAATACGAATTTTAAATTGTGGATGGCTTCGTCTGACAGTGACAGAGAGGGGCGTGGCGTTATTTGCATTTTATGAATATTGTAATTAGATCAGTTGGGAAAGACGCTGGATCGCGCGCGACGATCACATCGTGTGAGGTCATGAATAGTCATGGCTGAATATTCATTCACCGAATGATTGACAGTTTACGCTTAACTTCCGGGGGACGGTTTTATAGAGTGCGCTATTATACTGAACCAAATCTCAACAATGGGCAGATAGGGTGTTACATAGGCCTGACCATACACTTAACCAAACCAGTTGAATTTTATGGCCAGCGAAGTGAGAACTATTAATGTATAGATGGGGTGACAGGTGACGTCACACCGGGCAAAACGTGGCTAGTTGCCATTGTTCTTTGCCCGGCAGTTTGCGCACGCATCCTGTTTTGTTTAGGACCCGTGCTTTTTAAAACTCGCGCCAAAGCATTATAAAGGGCAATACGGCATAGCGGACAGTGTTGTGGTTATATGGTGTTCCCTCAAGCGTGTATCGACAGTCCAGTCCCTTCGACCATTGCGTTTGTTGATAAACATTGGATGTAAACAACGGTCACCTCATCGATAGCTTTCTATTGAAACAATGCTCGTCTCGGATTAAAATCGTGCAACAGACAAGCCGTATACAGGGTGTCCCTAAACAAATTCTGCAAAATTCCCCAATTTTTTTAGGGACACCGGTAGTCTTTTGCACTGTCATGAAATTCATGAAGAAAACTTCACTCTCGTTCCAATATTAGTATTGATTTGAAAAAGACGTGCTTGTTGTCCATCGAACTTATGGCTTCGATTTTAAGTTTTATCATTTCGGGCATTTTGAGCGAATTTCCGGAACAATTCCGCAAATGTTCACAAAATCGTTCTAAAAATAAAAAGGACAAAAACCGGGTCGGGCGGGGTTTTTTTCTCGTCGCCTAAGCGGTGGTGTTACTCTCTTGTACAGGCTGCTTCGGGACGGGAGCGTGTTCGACTTGAGCGCGTGCTATTTAGTGACGCATTGCCGTCAATTTTTAACCAATGAAATGCATCAAGTAACGGGTGGACGGGAGTCCGTCTTCCGCTGGGTGACGAATACGTTTCATATTTCAATAGTGGGCGGGCTTGGAAACGGGACTGCGTTTCCAAGGGAACAGCCTTCCGACACAATCTGAGATAATGGTAGTCTCATCGCGGTATATAGGCTCGAAAGGGTATATTGCGAGATGTTGGGGTCAATCGTAAAATACAAAAATAGGACTTTGATAGAGGAATTTTGGTAGCTAGGCTGTCCTCAAATTGTTAATATGCTAAATTGTATGCAAATATTTGGGTTGAAAAGAGAAAATGCAATTATTGCACAAATTGACGGGTACACGTTACCATGGTGACGCACACTAGTCAATTTGTAGCGCCCTCGAGTGAAACGGACTGTTGGTTCGGAGCTGACTGTTTCACCTACAGACTGACAGATAAGCCCACAATTATTCATACCCTTTAAAAATATGAGTTTTTTGCGTTTTTCTCATATTCATACCATCTGGAGTGGTGACACATTTGTAATGCATCCAAATTGTATTCGCACATCATTGAATAGTTGCATAACAATATAAAAACTTATCACACAATATAAAGAATGTTTGGAATGTCAACAACATGTGTATTATCAGAAAAAATGGCCTTAATCATGAGACTTGGTATGAGGTATGAAAGTTTGGGCAGGCATAAAAACACAATTCTTGTTCAATTCTATCGTTATGCGAAAAATGTTGAGCCTAAATATATTGATTTGAACATGCAAACTAATTGTCTTTAGTGTACAGCGAAAGTTCCAGCTGGTATAGATAAGAGAAAAACGCACAACTCATATTTTTCAAAGGGTATGAATAAGTGTGGGCTTAAGTGTACATACCTTGATGTTGTTTCTTGGTCGAGCAAGATCCTTTTCGTTCGGGAACAAAGAAAATATGTAGTTAGGCTCTTTTGTCACCTGGTACAACAACAGTGCCTCGTATATATCTCTGCAGTCTAGTGACTCCTTGATCTTTCCCTGGAAACCCTGATGAACCTCATTCACTGTGAGACATCCAAGACGTACCGTACCAAGGAGTTCTTTTGCATGTTCTTGGCGTTGTGTCCAATCAAATTCAAGCCACGTTTTGACAACATTGAATACCTGCAATGCAAGAGATACTGTAAACCATTATTTGATTATTAAACTAGTGCGAGTTTCAGATAAGAATATCTTACCTAGAAAACGGTGCCTGTTTAATGCTGCATGCATTAGTTTCATACCCTAGTCAACAACGTCACGCTTAGTACTCCGTGTGATTCTTTCATGGGTAGCACACCAACAGTTATGGAAGAATGTTCTTACAAACCGAGACTACGAAAGTTCTATAAGCCTAAAATTGTGCACCGCAATATTCATATATCATAGTCATGTGTAGCTTTTGATCATCAGTCAATGTTAAGATATGTATCAGTGGCGTAGCTAGGTTTTTCATATGGGGGGGGGGGGAGAAATGAAAATCAATCAACAAAAATGGTCGAGATGACATTTATTTGCTCTATGATTGAGGTACATTTCTGTTTAAACAAGCTTCTACCTAAAACATATTCCATTTTTGGAGACAAGCGCGCTAAGCGCGCGCAATTTTTTTCCGTCTGTGTTCTTTTGACCATCATAATTACAAACAAATATGTGTACAAATTTGAAAAAGATCACATGATATTGTTTGAGAGTTTGAAAGAAAATGTCTTCATCTTCACCAAATATTTCATCATTACCTCAGATTCACTGGTGACCATTAAGTCATCTCTCCCTAAAAATTCCAATAATGTCTCCACAGATATGCTTTCTATGAAACCATCCGTCTTGCAAACATCTTCAAATCGTCTTGCGATGTGAGAGTTGGCCAGTTCCTTCAGGGCATCTATTCCGTAGGCACCAGCCGTGTTAGAGATTTTCAGATAATCCTCGATGGCGATCACCTTCTTATCGAATAACTCCGCAATGAAGACACAACATGCCTAATTAATGTACAAGGTATCCAAGAAAATGGTCAATACAAAGAAATTGAAGGTTTTAGTTTGAATTCTAAAACAATATGACAGTGTGTCAAAGAAGATTTCTTGAGTAAAACCAGCATGCTTCACTTTCATCACATGACCACTGATTTCTGTCACCAGTGTCTACTGGTTCCCATCGACATTACATTGCAATAAAAAGGCTTATAATGTTTTTAAACAAGGGTCTTTAAGAAAATCCTGCTGCGAATAGAACAATTGATGTGACTTCAATTCAGTTCTCTCTTGTTTTTCTTAAAGACCCTTTATATTTTGAATAACACAATTTAGTCGAAATTCAACTTGTTTTCGTATCTGTGGCCAAGATGCCCATGAACTTTGAAGGTGGAAGTCAGATGATTTCTAGCTATTAATAACTTTACCCCATACCGTATGTTGCACTGCAAGTTTTGGGGGAAAACGTCTGGCCAGCATCAATGGGACGATGATATTCGCCGTGGTACTAGACAAAAGAGGCTAGAACCATTAATACAACGTGTATGGCCATGTGTTTTGAACTCACCGCCCAAAAGGGGTGGTGGCGTTGCATTTTTGGTAACAAATCATCCATCTCTCTCTATCTCTTGACAACCATTACATTCTGATGGGTAATTGCATGAGGAACTAATATGCACAGTTAAATTATGATTGGGATAGGTATACAAATGTTATTGAGTTTAAATCAAAATATGAAAAAAAAATCGATATTTTTTTAACATTCATAAACCCAAAAAATTACCATTAGGTCCTATCTAAATTCCAATAGCATATTTGGATTTCTTGTGAGATTACCGTTTAGAAAATATATACTTTTTATGGGGTGGAACAAATAGTTTTTCCGATATGATAATTCGAATCTCAGATGGTGTAAAATGTAAAAATCTGTACATGCAACGGTAAGGGTGGCGAGTTCAAAACACATGGCCGTATTGAACAAAGTTACCGCGGAAAAATCAATATACAGTTAAGCCCACAATTATTCATACCCCTTGGAAAATATGAGTTTTTTGCGTTTTTCTCATATCTATACCAGCTGGAGTGGTGGAACTTTCGCTTTACACTAAAGACAATTAGTTTGCAAGTACAAATCAATATATTTGAGCTCAACATGTTTTGCATAACAATAGAATTGAACAAGAATTGTGTTTTTATGCCTGTCCAAAATTATTCATAATTTCATACCCCATACCAAGTCTCAGGATTGAGGTCACTTTTTGTGATAATACACATGTTTTTGACATTCCAAATATTCTTTATATTGTGTGATAGGCTTTTATATTGTTATGTAATTATTCCATGATGTGTGAATACAATGTGGATGCATTACAAATGTGTCCTATTGAATGTACAGTGAGGGATATTATAGGACAACACTCTTGCTCTTTGACAGCATTGCGAAGAAGGTCAAATAACTTTTTTGTGCATATTGTGAATGCTCACAACGAGGGGAAAGGCTACAGAGCTATTTCGAAACAATTCCAAGTGCAAGAATCCACCATACATAGCATAATTAGGAAGAACAAGACGTTCAATTCACTAAAAAACATTGAAGGATGCAGTCGGAAGCCAGCGGTGTCCCCTTGTTTGGCAAGAAAAGTATTGCGAAAGGCCAACAACAATCCACAGATCACCATCAATGCTCTCTTGAACAACCTAGGCAATTATTGGACCAAGATATCATGGCAGACACTCCAGCATATATGGCACATGAGAGGTCTCCATGGAGGCCGACCAAGAAAGACTCTACTCCTTAAAAGAGACACAGAGAAACTTGTCTTGCATCTTAAACAACCCCAACACTGAAGACCAAAAACTTGGATCTTTGTCCAGAAGTGCTCTTGCAAATGCTAGATGAGTTTCTCATTGTCTCTTTTCAGGAGTAGAGTCTTTCTTGGTCGGAGTCCATGGAGAACTCTTGTGTACTATGTCTGCTGGAGTGTCTGCCTTAATATCTTGGTCCAAGACTCACCAAGGTTGTTCAGGAGTGCATTGACGGTGATATGTGGATTGTTGTTGGCCTTTCACCATACTTTTCTTGTCAAACAAGGGGACACTGTTGGCTTCCGACCGTATTCTTCAGGGTTTTTAACTGATTTTAACTGATTTTAACTGTCTTGTTCTTCCTAATTATGCTTTATATGGTGGAATTTGGCACTTAAAATTGCATCGAAATAGCTTTGTAGCCTTTCCCCTCTTTGTGAGCATTCACAATGCACAAAAAAGGTCCCCACTGAGTTATTTGATCTCCTTCGCCATGCTGTCATAGAGCCAAAGTGTTGTCCTATAATATCCCTCTATGTACATTCAATAGGACACATTTGTAATGCATACACATTGTATGCACACATCATGGAATAATTGCATAACAATATAAAAGCCTATCACACAATATAAAGAATGTTTGGAATGTCAAAAACATGTGTATTATCACAAAAAGTGGCCTTAATCCTGAGACTTGGTATGGGGTATGAATAATTTTGGACAGGCATAAAAACACAATTCTTGTTCAATTCTATTGTTATGCAAAACATGTTGAGCCCAAATATATTGATTTGTACTTGCAAACTAATTGTCTTTAGTGTAAAGCGAAAGTTCCACCACTCCAGCTGGTATAGATATGAGAAAATCGCAAAAAACTCATATTTTTCAAGGGGTATGAATAATTGTGGGCTTAACTGTACATGTAGATTGACAAAGCAGTAGTCCCACTGTTGATGGGCCGACGCTACATTAGCTTGTAACCTCTTTTCTTGTATTGAAAAATATCTATTTATCTATATAAAAGCACTACTCATTTTGATAAATAACTACATGTTTTGATATTGCAAATGTGTAAAAACCAGACATATAGGCCTACTGTACATATGATAACGAAACTATTGACAGGCAGTTGAATTATATTATAAGATGTGGATCAAAATGTAAATAGAAATAAGTTGATATTCAAAATGTTAAACAGTTTATATTTCAACACACAAATGTGACGCGATCAAGAGGAATGAGTCGGATGTCGGGGAATCCCAAATTGAGATATGGCCAATTCAAAATGGCGGCTTACATAAGTTTTGATGGAAATTCATGTATACAATTTGACATAACTTTGGAACAAAACGTCGTATCGACATGGGGTTTTCAGTTTCTGAAAGCTCTAGGTGTCTTCTTTAAAACTGTATTAAAAACTCATTTTCGACCAGGGTCGACATCCGACTCATTCCTCTTGATCGCGTCACAAATCTATCTTGATACACATCAATGTAAAATCAAATATTTAGTCAATTTATCATTTTTTCCCCTTCAGTATATTCAGAATACATTGTTCTGGAAACAGGAGTGTGTGTTCAGGGGGGGGGGGGGGGGGGGGGGGGGCAATGTTTGTACGTACATTCCGTCCCAAAATGAACCAGGTATTTTGATAATGTTTAAAATAGGCCACATAATGTATCACAAATTTACTGGATTGAAAATCAAATTAAATTGGCTGGCAATTTTGGCGGTGATTATCATCGTCTCGTAGAAGAGGTGCGCGCAATTGATGAGACAATGGCATGATTGCGCAACAATAACTTTCTCCTTGTGTATTAGTTCCATGTGCTAAGCATGAGCGCTGGACTGCACAAGAAATCTTATTTGGTGTGTGTTGCCATCCGAAGATGTCATTGGAGCAGTGATGTCAAACTGCTCGAAGTATAAGTGGAGGCTAAGAATAGTATAGTACAAATCAAACTGTACAAACCTACCACACATACAGTTCGTGCACAATTGACAAATGTCTATATTTTAGGTAAACGTTCAAATCTAGTTGATAAACAAACAAAGACATATAAAATGTGATCATTTCACTTTACATGTTGATAATTTAACCCTCTTAGAAATATTTGAAACAAAATTGCCACTGAAGAAAAAGGTCGTTTGCCACGAATTGGGACCCCGTATTATGAGGTGTGACATTTTTACACTGTTAGTGATGTTTATGAGATCACCGTTTCTATCATTTTTGTCATATATAAAATAGCAAATTGCGTGTCATTACAAAGCTCAATAAACGTTCTTTCCTTAACATCCAAAAAACAATGTCTTCATTATTTCAGTTTAATTGGGAGCATATTAATTGATCAACAGGTGCTGGGGGAGGAGGATAAGGAGCCATACATACACAGTGTTTATTCCCATTATACTGACAATCAATGATACTAGCGGGCACCAGCGCTTCGCGCTGGACCCGCTAGAAAATTTCACGGGGAATAATTAAACAAAGCGTAAGAAAATTTGATACAATAATATCAAGAACATGTCCTATACATAATCCAGACGGGGCCCTAAATAATCCGAATATCGCAGGTGCTTTTGATAATCCATGTTATACATTGCCTTAATCTAGGTAGGCCTACGTTTGTGTTTCCAGATACCTATGTAGGCCTCCCATGAGACCTGATATGCAGGTACCCGTTGTCCCATTATATCCAGGGACCCCATAGGCCTAAGCCCTACCCCTAATCCAGTTATCCCAGGTGCCCTTAATAATGCACTGGATACCACATAATCAAGGTAGGCCCACTGCAGTGTGCCGTGTGCCGTTATCTCGAGATACCCAGGTGCCCTTACTTTATCATAGTCAAGTAAATTAAACGCGGGTGCCGAAGATAGCGGACAGTAAAAGTCACAAAAGGCAGAGGTCAGTAATATCAAAGCGTTATAAATGTTTATATAAATATCAATCAAGAGTATGTCCTTAAATAATTCAGGTACTAAGGTGCCCTTGATATAATGTAAGTGACATGGTGCCCTTAATACACCATGAGCCTAGGCCCAATGTGCTCTTAAATAATACAGATACCCAAGATCTTAATCCGAGTAGGCCTACTCCATCAACGTGTTCTTAATACCCCCAGTTATACTCCTGTCAGCGCATGTCTCTACCTATTTTGTACCCCAAATAATAAAAAGTTGAATTTTAATGTCAAAATTGAAAGTTACATAAAATTAGCTTTTAAATGTCTCCCCCGATTCTTTTATTGCCCTGCCACCCCGTTTTACTCCTTTAAAGGTATATTATGTGATCTTTCCATGGAACGCCCTCAACATCGAAAAAATTGAAAGCAGATTTTCTTGCAGATTTACATTTCTGATCATAAATCGTACATACATTCCAAGTTACAGGGCGATACGATTCTTAATTACTTCAAAATCATGGTTTTAGAGTGAAAATAAACTGTCGGATATCCGACAACTTATTTTATTCTAGTCTAAATTCACTCTAAAACCATGATTTTGAGGTAATTAGGAATCGTATCGCTCTGTAACTTGGAATATATGTACGATTTATGATCAGAAATGTAAATCTGCAAGAAAATCTACTCTCTAAACAAAATCACGAATAGAGGGCGCTCTCTGGAAAAGATCACATAATATGCCTTTAACATATGGTGCTGGTGCAAGTGTCGCCACTGCCCATATGCATGTACTGTATCCAGGTAATTCAGTAGGCCTACGTTCTGAGCGTTATAGTTTTATAGTCGGTCGTTTAGTTTTATGGTCGGCGGAGTCTATCATCAAGATCACTTGTACCATTCCACGCTTGTACTTGAGCACAATGTGTGCCATCCGGGTTTTGTTTGGCCTATTTACATTAAATACATTATTCCTCCAATAGGCATGTGGGGCCTTAACGTATAGTATATGTAGTCCCTTTATCATGTTTGCTGTGTTCTATAAAGCCTCCCGAGATACTACCTGAGTGTACACCCTTGAAATCCAGTTATCACAGGTGGCCCACCTGCGCATAGTATATCCAGGTAATTTGAGACTCGTTTTATAGTGAACCCCGTAATCCAGATACCACGGAAGCCCTGAATAATCCAGACACTCTATAATAATCATGATAATGTACCACACGTTCCGTTTATCCAGATGCCCCATGTGCCCTTATATCCAGATTATCAAGTAAGAGAAGTGCGGAGAGGAGGAGGTGGCTTTAGGGTACACTATTAGAAAAAGGGTTCTTAAGAGGGGTTCTTGGCTGTCCCGTATAATGGTTTAAAGGTTCTTTGATTTTAAAGGCCCCAAAAGGTTCTGTAGAGAACCTTTAGAGGTTCGAAAGACCAATGTTTGCCCATATTTTGCCTATTTTGAACCTTAAAATGGTTGATTTTTGAACCTTTTAAGGTGATATAAAGGGTTCTATACGGGTCAGCCAAGAACCCCTGAAGCCTGAAGCATCCTTTTTCTTAGAGTGTACGGACTGCCTGTACGAATAGAGGGCGCTCTCTGGAAAAGATCACATAATATGCCTTTAACATATGGTGCTGGTGCAAGTGTCGCCACTGCCCATATGCATGTACTGTATCCAGGTAATTCAGTAGGCCTACGTTCTGAGCGTTATAGTTTTATAGTCGGTCGTTTAGTTTTATGGTCGGCGGAGTCTATCATCAAGATCACTTGTACCATTCCACGCTTGTACTTGAGCACAATGTGTGCCATCCGGGTTTTGTTTGGCCTATTTACATTAAATACATTATTCCTCCAATTATAGGCATGTGGGGCCTTAACGTATAGTATATGTAGTCCCTTTATCATGTTTGCTGTGTTCTATAAAGCCTCCCGAGATACTACCTGAGTGTACACCCTTGAAATCCAGTTATCACAGGTGGCCCACCTGCGCATAGTATATCCAGGTAATTTGAGACTCGTTTTATAGTGAACCCCGTAATCCAGATACCACGGAAGCCCTGAATAATCCAGACACTCTATAATAATCATGATAATGTACCACACGTTCCGTTTATCCAGATGCCCCATGTGCCCTTATATCCAGATTATCAAGTAAGAGAAGTGCGGAGAGGAGGAGGTGGCTTTAGGGTACACTATTAGAAAAAGGGTTCTTAAGAGGGGTTCTCGGCTGTCCCGTATAATGGTTTAAAGGTTCTTTGATTTAAAAGGCCCCAAAAGGTTCTGTAGAGAACCTTTAGAGGTTCGAAAGACCAATGTTTGCCCATATTTTGCCTATTTTGAACCTTAAAATGGTTGATTTTTGAACCTTTTAAGGTGATATAAAGGGTTCTATATACGGGTCAGCCAAGAACCCCTGAAGCCTGAAGCATCCTTTTTCTTAGAGTGTACGGACTGCCTGCTTTCACTCTGCTCCGTTACAATGTCCACGGTTTGCGCCACAAACGCGTACACTGTTTGTCTGCGTCATTACGTGTGCGCCGAACCGCGTGCGCCATGTTAAACGCGGTCGCGCAGCACAACATAGAAACGGTTGACATGGTACTGCCAGTTTCTTTATCGTTAGCAAACGTCGCATTCATCTATGTTACTAATGTGAAAGTGTCACTTTAAGATCTGTGTAAGAGTTTTTGTTTACATTTAGAAAATGTCGTGAAATATTTTTATTTGTCGGACGTATAAATGCTTGTTACTATGCGATCTTTAAGAATAACCAACAGCTGCATATACAGAAATGTAGCTATATCCCTGAAGAAAATATTTTGGGTGAAGACCATATGTCATCACTCATTCCGAAAACCACAATTTATGTCCGAAAGTAGCTACCCGAGTAAAAGAAATTCAACATTTCGGATTTTCACATGTGATCCTTTCTGCGCATGTCTGAAAACGGTAAAAAACGGGCATTGAACTATCTAATTAGCTCGTGTATTAGAGGCGCAATTACCACGCTTTTTCAGTTGAGGAGGGACGCGAGTGTAAAATTATATTGAACTATCTAATAAAACCATGTTCCGAAAATTAGTATATAGATTATGTATGCACGCTCATTTGCATGCACCGGTGATGATTCAAAAAGCCCGCTTGCATGTCCCGTGTGTCAATGTCTCAATCGACATTTTTGCAATCTTTCGTATGCTATTACAGTTCGTTCTAAATATGTAGACTAAAAATAACATACCTTAACACCGGCTGATATCTGCAAATATGAGGCGCATCGAATGATATTAAGTACTGTCTCCTTTGACAAGTGCAGTTTTCCGGTGTAGATAAAATCAAGCAACTGACTAAAGCTATCGACCGCTAAAGCAGGGGTTTTCTCAAGAGCAACCTAATTCATGAAGAAATAACCCAGAAAAGCACACATCAGTCAATGACTCTGTTTCATCAGTCATGATCAGAGGCCTAACCAAGGCTAGAAACACTTCTCCCCTATATTTTTAATAATTTACGTAACGTTCTCCAACCAACACGATCTCCATTTATTTCCACCTTGGTTCCCTCTCTTCCCCCTGTCAAATTTCCCCTCGAAATGACCCAGGATGGCGAATCGCCCACCCCTGGTTACGCCACTAGGTCATAATACATGATTTTCGATCCATGGGTACGAATGAATTTAATTTTTACCCTATATGCAACCTAAGGAGATCTCAATATCTTGTAATAGGAAAACACAAATACGCAACTGAATGTGCTTACCCAGGCCCGTAAGATGGGGGGGGGGGGGGGGGGGCCGATGGTGGCGATCGCCCCCCCCCCCCCCTTTGAAAATCTTCCCCGGAAAATTTGTACACAGATGACAAAATTTCGCAGGCTATGCGCGCATTTGTCTTCCCAAAATGCAATATTCTTTGCTACAAGCTTGTTTAGAGCCAAAATGTACCTCGATCGTGCAAAAAATACGTGCAAATTCGAAAATTTTAGCGCGCTACGCGCGCATATTTGACTCAGAATTTTGTTTTTGTTGTAAACGCCCCCCCCCCTTTGAAAAAAGTGTCTTACGGGCCTGTTACCACACAGTTAATTGAACAAACGACGCACTTGATTAATGTTAACGAATGCGAAAACGACGCCATGAAATATGCAAACGACGCAAAAAATGTGAAACGACGCACTAAATTGCGCAAACGACGCTCCTTGACATTCATTTTTGAAATTGAACGAAATAAAAATCGTCAACCTTGAACCCCCAAATTGTTCATTTTGAACTTAACCCTAACTTCTCTGAGAGCCTTACAATGTACCACATAATGGTACATTTAAAGGATTTTAATGCTTTGAGTACAAGCATTTAAATGTCGTTTGCGCAATAAGTGAGTGGCAGCTAACCAAAAGCTTGATTTTACAGTTACTTGTCAATATTTGGGTCAACAAAGGACAGTTAGGTTCATTGGTTCACTCCCGATTCACTACGTGTGAAAATAATAAACACACGCAGCGGTGTACTTGGCATCGAGTATAGGCCTAAAGATGTCTACATTGATAAGGCAGTTTAAAGATTGTTTGTATAGTGTATTTGTATAAATGCTGTGGTTCACACAAGCTACGTTCACACAGCTATTTACGCCAGACGGGGCTACGCTGACCTCGCTTACTCCTCGCTACTCCTGCTAAAAAGCAAGAGTAAATCGTCCGGATTAAGGCGGCGTAACTTACGCTAATCATCGTTCACACAGTCACTACTCCATCAGTTACGCGATTGCTACGCCAAACCACCGCTACTCTTCCTTACGCCGTCTTCCGCCTAGTGTGAACGTGACTATAAACAAGGGCTCGGGGCCATGTGACAATTAAACTGAACCACCCAAACCACTTTAAAACCTTGGTCGTAAAGGCACCTACTATACTACTTGAAATGTTCTCTTTAAAGGGACATTAAGTGGTGTTGACAATTTTAAATGTTTAAAAATTTACTTCAGAATTCAAGATGAACATTAAAAATTGCGATAATTGTTGTTGCTACTAACAAAACACAGCAAATCTTGATTAAAAACAATATCATCGCTATTTATTGAAAAACGCCCTCTATGCAAATATGGTTCGCGTTATGTATCACGCGTACTGCATGGGATACTGTCGGACGTAAAATGCTCGTCGCGGCTGTACGAGCATTTTTTATTTTTGAATCAACGGTTTCTTGTACAAAGAGAGCTGATTTTCCTTAATCCTTATAGGTGTGAGTTCATACATATAGGTGTGAGTTCATAAAAATATACTAATCTCAGTTTTTATCATAATTCAGGGCGCAGCCTCCAACACATCTCTTAGTGCCCCTTTAAGTTATTATTTATCATCTTGGAAATTCCCACAATATGCACGCAATATTATATTGACTGTTCTATTAGTATTGCTTTATGTTTGACACCTTGGAAATGCCGACAATGTGCTAGCAACAAATTTTAAAATACCTAAAGAACAGTATTTTTGTAAAAGTGATAAAACCTCTGAATACACACCGAGCCAAAAAAGAAACTTATACAATTTTAACAGATCACCAAATAAAATTCTGTGCATGAAAATGTACCAAATTTGGATACAATATTACTGCAATGTATTTCTTCAAATGGCAGTCATTAACCAATTGTTTGCCTCAATGACACAAGAGAAATGTGCACCGACTCAGACAACGTCTTGCATCACAGGTCACAGCAAACAATTTCAGCAACATAAAGTTAAACACATTTCAGAGAGTCAAAACAAACTCATATCCAAACAAACAATGAAGTCAGGCAGGCTGTGCATCCCCTTCTCATGCTTCCAATCAAGTTCCTGATGGTAGCCTGGGATGAGCTTGGATGACATGTATCAAGAGACAATCCACCTGTCAATATAGACAAAACACTTATTGCAGCACTACAGGAAGAATGGAACAATGTTCCACAGGCTACGTGATTGGAAGCATGAGAATGCACAGCCGGCCTGCAAGCTGGAGGTGGACATACCCGTTATTAATTACTTCATTGTTTGTTTGGATATGAGTTTGTTTTGACTCTCTGAAATGTGTTTAACTTTATGTTGCTGAAATTGTTTGCTGTGACCTGTGATGCAAGACGTTGTCCGAGTCGGTGCACATTTCTCTTGTGTCAAACAATTGGTTAATGACTGCCATTTGAAGAAATACATTGCAGTAATATTGTATCCAAATTTGGTATTTTCATGCACAGAATTTTATTTGGTGATCTGTTAAAATTGTATAAGTTTCTTTTTTGGCTCGGTGTGTATTCAGAGGTTTTAAAGCCTGGGTAGGCCTAAGTGTGACAGACACGATCTAGTTGTACATCAACTCCCTACCTCTGTTTTCGTGTTTTCCTCATACGTCGTGGTGAACATTGCACGGAAGTAATCGCTGGCCGCTATCAGAAGTATCTTATGGGCTGGGAACGCTCTGTCCTTTACCACAATAGTGACATCACAAAGTGTATTCTGCACTCGGAGGGTTTTCAACGAAGAAAGTATGTCCGCCGAATATGTTGATACTTCGATTTCCTTATTGTGGACGTCGTCGTCTTCTTCAACCCCCCTCAAAGTCAAATCATCATAGTCGTCGTCGTCGCTGCTTAGTGTGATGTCGCCGGCTTTTTCAATCACCATGATCCCCCTCAAAGGCGAACCATTGTCGTCGTCGTCGTCACTGCTTAGTATGATGTCGTCGGGTTTTTGAATCACCATGATTCCCCTCAAAGGCGAACCATTGTCGTCGTCGTCACTGCTTAGTATGATGTCGTCGGCTTTTTCAATCACCATGACCCCCCTCAAACGCGAACCATTGTCGTCGTCGTCGTCACTGCTTAGTATGGTGTCGTCGGCTTTTTGAATCACCATGATTCCCCTCAAAGGCGAACCATTGTCGTCGTCGTCGTCACTGCTTAGTATGATGTCGTCGGGTTTTTGAATCCCCATGATTCCCCTCAAAGGCGAACCATTGTCGTCGTCGTCGTCACTGCTTAGTATGATGTCGTCGGCTTTTTCAATCACCATGACCCCCCTCAAAGGCGAACCATTATCGTCGTCGTCGTCGTCACTGCTTAGTATGGTGTCGTCGGCTTTTTCAGTCACCATGGTTCCCCTCAAAGGCGAACCATTGTCGTCGTCGTCGTCGTCGTCACTGCTTAGTATGATGTCGTCGGCTTTTTCAGTCACCATGGTTCCCCTCAAAGGCGAACCATTGTCGTCGTCGTCGTCACTGCTTAGTATGATGTCGTCGGCTTTTTTAGTCACCATGATTCTCCTCAAAGGCGAACCATTGTCGTCGTCGTCGTCACTGCTTAGCATGATGTCGTGGGCTTTTTCAATCACCATGATCCCCCTCAAAGGCGCACCATTGTCGTCGCCGTCGTCGTCACTGCGTAGTATGATGTCGTCGGCTTTTTCAATCACCATGATCCCCCTCAAAGGCGAACCATTGTCGTCGTCGTCGTCACTGCTTAGTATGATGTCGTGGGCTTTTTCAATCACCATGACCCCCCTCAAAGGCGAACCATTGTCGTCGTCGTCGTCACTGTTTAGTATGATGTCGTCGGCTTTTTCAGTCACCATGGTTCCCCTCAAAGGCGAACCATTGTCGTCGTCGTCGTCGTCACATCTTAGTATGATGTCGTGGGCTTTTTCAATCACCATGACCCCCCTCAAAGGCGAACCATTGTCGTCGTCGTCGTCGTCACTGTTTAGTATGATGTCGTCGGCTTTTTCAGTCACCATGGTTCCCCTCAAAGGCGAACCATTGTCGTCGTCGTCGTCGTCACTGCTTTGTATGATGTCGTCGGCTTTTTGAATCACCATGATCCCCCTCAAAGGCGAACCATTGTCGTCGTCGTCGTCACTGCTTAGTATGATGTCGTCGGGTTTTTGAATCACCATGACCCCCCTCAAAGGCGAACCATTGTCGTCGTCGTCGTCACTGCTTAGTATGATGTCGTCGGCTTTTTCAATCACCTTAATCCCCCTCAAAGGTGAACCATTGTCGTCGTCGTCGTCGTCACTGCAGGGTATGATGTCGTCGGTTTTTTGAATCACCATGATCTCTCTCAAAGGTGAACCATTGTCGTCTTTGTCGT
This sequence comes from Ophiura sarsii, assembly GCA_035610835.1. NCBI lineage: Eukaryota > Metazoa > Echinodermata > Ophiuroidea > Amphilepidida > Ophiuridae > Ophiura > Ophiura sarsii. The sequence continues at coordinate 65,502,118 of CM069454.1, forward strand.
CACTGCTTAGTGTGATGTCGTCGGCTTTTTCAATCACCATAATCCCCCTCAAAGGCGAACCATTGTCGTCGTCGTCGTCGTCACTGCTTAGTGTGATGTCGTCGGCTTTTTCAATCACCATGATCCCCCTCAAAGGCGAACCATTGTCGTCGTCGTCGTCACTGCTTAGTGTGATGTCGTCGGCTTTTTCAATCACCATGATCCCCCTAGGCCTCAAAGGCGAACCATAGTCGCCGTTGTCTAAGAGTTTTGCGCTGCTGGCAGCAGATTCTTCAGCCATGGTGTTAGTTCTATTCTATGTGTATGTCTGTTACTTCAAAACTTACTGAAAGAACAATTAAAGAAGGTATTTCCGTATTTCACAAGACAACAATCTGGCGCGGGGTTAGACTGTGCATATATCGTGTGTAAAATATATCAGGTGTGTCTATTGTGCAGTAACGACAATATACAATATACAATAGACAATAGACAATTATATATACATAGACCATTTCAAATTGAGATCGGAAATCTTCGGAAAAACACTGGTCACATGGACTAGGTGCGTAGTGCGTTCTTCGCAACAGTTTATGTCCGCCTAGTGATTTACTATATTAACATACACGCGTAGGCCTACACCCATGAGAAATAAAACGTGTAACGAGACTATATATTATGGGTTTTTTTATCAACAATGGCGTCGACCCGTAACTTCCAAATGTATCGAGCAGAACGGTAAAATGTGAAAACATTACCACTTTTATCTCACTGTTATTTGTTACTCAAACACCTCAACATATACAATTATGTGACTATGTGAGGGAGACAATCTATCACCAACACTAGCGCAATCTACCACACGGGCAGACGGGTGAAAACACGTTTGTTTTTCTCCGGCATGACTCGCGAGTCAAAATAATCGGCTAATCGGAACCATTCGGAACCAATCGCGTAACCGTGATCGCGTGACGCATATATTACAATATCGTGGGAATTCCCCCGTATCACGCAATCGGGACGTCATTCATTCATGTGAGTGCGCTTGTATAAGAGGATTCATTTGTTTGTTTATTTGTTTACACGGTCGGTCCGTACGGACACACGCTTGGGTCATGAAAGGACCAAGCTCAAGCAAAATGCTCGGGCCAGGCTTAAAAAGCCTATATTTGATAGAAACCCTCCTACAGAGTAGCGTTGAGCCAAGTGGTTTAAACTTAGATGATTGAACTAAAAGACGAATGAAACTTAGGATGAATAAATGTAGATGTTGAATTAACAGAAAGTTTATTCAGTTTAAAATCATATCGTTGGTCATGTCATAAATAAATTCGGATTGTCGGAGATGTTGTTCAGTCAAAGGCAAGAGGTTGAGAGAGAGATAAAATCCAGCGTGGGGCTTTTTTACTCTCCTCGTGGATCGTGAGGGGAGGTGATATTGCCCAATTGCGGAACCCCATGTTTTGTACGTGATTGGCCGATTATAATTGTATTTAAATATATTCACGAAACATACTCAGGAGCAAACCACCTGTATGGAATCTGGTGAAGTTTTGGAGTCTATCACGTAAACATGTTACGTAATAGAGTTTTCTAAATGTATTAAAGGGGCACTTCTTGCTTTAACACGCTTGCCGCTATCGCACAATAGAATTACAACACGATTGCTACGAAACCATGAATGAAAGTAAAATATGTATATACAAATGCCGTGTATATAAATGCCGTGTATTAGGCATTGGTGTCCCAAGTTTACTAAATAAAGGATTTTTAAACTATTAAAGGTGTATCAATAAAAATACATTTTATAGCTAGACTCATTTTATTAAAGAAATCTTGTGGTCTTTTGTTTTAGATTCATTTTATAAACATTATTTGATAATAAGGCTGATTTGGGATTGCTTTGGTTCGATGGTTTTTGAAAACAAAAATGATTGTTTGCTACTATAAAACAGCTCATTCCAAGTTAAATGGGTACGCAGTAGTATTGGAGATTTATTTTGTCTATATAATTTACTTCAGAATTCAAGATGAACATTAAAAATGGGTCATTTTTGCTGTTGCCTCTCGTTTGAATCACGAAAGCAGCCTTATACTGTGGTCAGCAAATTGTTATCGTGACTGAATAAAGCTTGGGAGCACACATGGTTTCGAAACACATTGAAAATACATGTGATCTTTGACCCTAAATAGAGGTCAAAGGGCAATTAAGCATCCACTTTGGCAAGGATGTCTACCTTGGTGTAATTCTACGGACTTCAAGGAGCATTTTGGTAAACTCCCTGTGCCAACAGACGGGAAGGGGGAAACCCCTAAATTGGACCCATACTCCACAGCTATTATTATCATGATTATGGAATAATTTCATGGCCCTAGGATAGAATGTTCGAATTGACGTTTTGTTAGACAAAGAGGGGTCGGGTTTTTCTGAATCCTTACTGGTGTAAGTTCATACAAACAGAGAGCAAAATCGCGCATGTTTTAATAGCCTGTGTAGATAGCAAGTCAATACAATTATATCAGCAGTCAGTTGCAAGTGAATATAATGGTGAATGTGTAATGCTATAAGCAGTATCAGCTATCGGCAGAAGGTTGAATTATGAAGGCAATACCGTAGATACTCACCATATAGCACCTTTTTATCTCTGATATACAGGGCGCCATCTCGCGATCAAAACGGCTTTTAAAAACTTATTCTTAAAGGCACTTCCGAATCTCAAATGTTTGCCCCGGGCAAAAGTCATATGACTCGCTACATACCCGAGTTCCGCGTACACGTATCATATAAACCCCATGATGCAATGTTGATAGCTGGCGTACCGAAAGATTGGCTACAAACAGCAAAATGTACGAACAAAATTCATGTCTAGAAATGTTTCGAAAAGTCATTCTATTCATTTGAATGAAACCACAGTTATAATCTGAAACAACATTAAATCACTTTTTGGGCGAGAACCCATGTTAAATACAAATATAAAGCATTTTAACTTCCTATTTATAGGATAGTGTTCAACTGTCATTTGAATTTATGTCTGTCCTATTATTATCATCTAGTGCTCCGTTAGCGCAATCGGTAGATCTTCAGACTTATAATCTGAAGCGAGTGGGTTCGAATCCCACAGAGAATGTTTTGTTTTTCCCGTTATTATTATATTTAGTAAATGTAGAGATTATTTTAATATCGTTCAATCATAATATTATTTTGATCCCAGATACTTTTCATTTTATTTAATAGAATGATTTTCAATGAGGTTTTAATTTGAATGTACTAATGTATTATAGTACTTCATGCGGGTGCATGTACGCGTACATGTGCATGTAGGTCTAATACAGGCTTAGCGTTGCGTTTATTGAATTATTGCAATACCTCGCCCATTGATACACCATGGTTATTCACGCAATAATCTGTAAGGCCAATTGTTATTGAAAGAAGCCAATCATCGTTGAATCGGTTCTTATTTCCCATCTGATCTGTTTGTTCGTTTGAGACGTGGAATATTTTTTTATATTAATTGAATTGTGCGGTACGTTGCTTTCGCGGTTGCTTAGGCGAATATCAATTACATTTGCAAGATTTAAGACTTTGAGGGGGGAAATTAAATATAAATTTGACGGACATCCAAAGCAACAATTGGAAATTGGATTCCAACAAAAATTGTAACATAATGGATGTTATCAATATTGGTTTAATATACCATTTGGTTGTAAAATAGCATATGGTGGAATGTCCAGATCCGCTTTATTTATCTGATCTTACAAGTATGATCAAGTCAGTCAATTTTCAACAATGTGGTCAAAACTATTGTACTTTGTTCATGATTGACTACTTATTTTTTGGGGGGGAATCGTATCCCGTGTTTGAGGCGAATAAGTATTGTAATACTCACCATTTTTAAGTTTTATATCATGACTTGGCCAGTCAGACAGACTTTTGATTCCTTTTATGAAACGGGACCCAGTGTTAGTGTTCTGTTGCCAATCATTTGTAGATTTGATAATGGTATATGGATAGTAGAAATTCCTACTCGCCATCATCACATTGCTCTCTTTTTAATCCATTTCGCTTCCTTGATCCACCGTTTACACGTTCTTCATGTTTATTTATCATCCTAGCCTCCTCCTATACGTGACTGATTCTAGTACTTGGGACAATAATCAATAAAGTTCAAACCGAACAAAATTGTACTACTTCTGTATAGATTACGCATAACGCACGAAGACGGCCGCGTCTGGTGAATATATTTTCATTTTTTTTATCATAATTATAATTACATTCAACCGATGATTCTGATTTTTCAGATAATTGTTCAATGTTCGTCCCTTAGTACCGTTTCTCCTCCCCTTCCTCGCGCCTTCCTTTCATTTCGCAATACATGTGAATTTTGGAATGGTTGGGATAATCAATAAAGTTCATACCGAAAAAATCGTACTGTATACCTCGTATAGATCACTCGTATAGATCACCCTGTATACAAGGGCGTCAATTCCCTTTTGAAATGTGGGGGACATCGGCGTGGGGTCCAGGGTCCGCTTAGGGGCCCCGGGGTGCCCCTAGGAGCTATCGGTTTTCTGGCGTTTCCAGCTCTGGGGGCACTCAAATGGGGAATATTTTTTTGGTTTAAAGTCACACATTTTCTTCTCGTACAGTTTTCTTTATTTTTTATCATATTTTAGAGGAAGTTGTTTGATACAAAAGCCTAAACACTTTGAAAATACAGAACCTCTCATATTCAAATTCTAACTTAAACAAACATCCAAAACAAGAACATGGTTGTATGCTCAAATCCAAATTATTTTACTTCAAACATTAGTTTTTGTCATTGTCTTCAAACTCAACTAAATTTGGAAATACAAACTTCCCCTAATTGATAATGATAACCATAAATAATTCAACTTCAATAAATTACCCAACAATTCACAAATATTAAATTAAAACACCAAACATGACAAAAAAAATTAAATGCCCTATTGGTATCATATGTCATACGTTGGGGCGGATTAGTACCATAGAACAATACTGTAATGTGCCTTTCTTTCATATAGTATAACTGAGGATCATTGATTTTCAAAGTCAAAACATTATTGTCTAAGCTGATGAAACGCTTACCAGATTTCGTTCTCATTTGTGTTGGAATCCAACACAACTGTGCTGGTGCTTTGGATATTGATCCGCCTTGCAACCGCGAAACCCGCGAACCACACAAATAAATTTAGATACAAAATGATTCCACGCCCGGTCTATTTCAACGAAGCTACAAACATGACAAACAGATAATATGTTGGTACATGCACATGACCGTACAATCATGTAGGCCTAAACATGGCATATCAGAATATCGATTCAATGACGAAACGATTGACTCTTTTCATAATGGCACAATTGGCCTTCCCAGATTATTTGTGTAACAATGGGGCTACCGGCTAGGGTCTCAATAATTCAATTTACGCAACGCTGACCGTTAACAAGTAAAAGTAGAACTGCATTCAAATGATTGAATTTAGACAATCATTCCAAATCAAATTAAAAGTATCTTGTCCGTGGATTCACAAATTTTATGGGGAACGATAAACAAACTCAACATATAAAATTACTAAATTTAATATGATACTAACGAAGACAAAAAATATTCTCGGTGGGATTCGAACCCCCGGCCTTTCGATCATTAACCGAGCGCTCTTCCGATTGAGCCAACGGCGCACTGTACTGATGATACAACATAAATAGATTCAAATATCGTTTGTGAACTATCCCATAAATTGAAAGTTAATAATGCTTTAATTTATAGTTTTGTATGTTTTTAACATAGGGTTCTCGCTTAGAAATTGATTCGATGCTGCTTTAGATTGTAACTCTGGTTTCATTGACATAAATAGAATGACTGTTAGAAACATTTCTAGACACGGATTTCGTTCACATTTGATGTTTGTAACCACTCTTCGGCATTGCATCATGGAGTTTATATGATACGTGTACGCGGAACTCGGGTATGTAGCGAGTCATATGACTTTTGCCCGGGGCAAACATTTGAGATTCGGAAGTGCCTTTAAGAATAAGTTTTTAAAAGCCGTTTTGATCGCGAGATGGCGCCCTGTATATCAGAGATAAAAGGTGCTATATGGTGAGTATCTACGGTATATGGATAACAAATGATGCACTGAAAACTAGCGTAAACGTTGATTTGCATTTTTAGGATTTGCAAACCACTCTCGATATATTGTGATAAACTATATATTATACTGTACTAAATATTATTTGTTTCAAAATCGACCGCTAACAAAATTATGATTTGTATGTTGCACACAAAAAAATAATAAAAATATAATAATAATCTTATCGAGTATAAAAGGAACTATTCCTCAATGAAATACGTAGAGAAAAAACAATTATGCTTACCTTAGAAATAATGGTTTGATATTGGTGACGTATGCTTTAACGCCTAAGGCTATGTACCAAATGATGACTTATAAATTCATATTTACATTTCCGGGATTAAAGAAAATCCACTTTATTGTTTAACAACCAACCAAACCAAGTCAGAAAACGACGTTTTTATGAGAACATTTCGTCCACTTTCTGTAAATTCGCACTGATGCAATCCTGACTACGTGTATATCTGCAGATGATCAAGCGAGACCTCCCTTCATGTGTATCGCATGTTTGTTGCTAGCGACATTTATCATAATAACAAAGTGTTTATTTTTTTTTAATTGAACAAATTTGACGGACCAACGCAAAGTTTATTGTAGCAATCAATGTTTTCTTTACAACAACTAACCACAATCCTCAGTGTATTGTGCAATGATGTTTTCGAACAGGCCTATATTGCTTCATGATCCACATATCGGATTATTTCCAACGGTTTTAGGCAATTTTGATCGATATATTCGCTTTTTTATGAACTCGCAGTCGCAACTCGAACTCGCAACTAGCAACTCGCAACTCGCACATTATCCAAACCCTGGAATGTGTAGTAGCCTACAAGATTACTTTTCAAATTGGCCCAACAATAAGGTATTTCAACCAAACATCAGATAGTATGAGCAACATGCGTAGATTCATTCCAGCAGTTCTATCTCAAGTTATGGAAATAAATTTAGAATGGTAAATGAATGAGGATGTAGCTGGAGGTCAGGACTACCATATGGTAATGGCATGCCCATACGTGGAATAAAGCGCTAAAGAAAATGCAGTTATAACGAATGAAGCAGATGATTTATATGAGTGCACTCAATGGGAATAGGACAAATTGTAAACTTCACGCGCTTATTAGAACTACCGGACTACTTAAATACATAAATTAAGTGTATTTACAATATTTCTAGGAGGGTTAATACATTAACACTTCACTACAATATCAAGGACAGAACTAAATTATATAAAGTGAAAAATATGCCTTCGTTTGTTTATAAATTATATTTGAAGTGTACCTAAAATATATACATTACGCAACTTAGCCTCCACTTGTATGCCGAGCATTTTTACATAATATACTCTACGTCTACAGCTATGACTTCAAGTCAAATGGTAGGTCAACAACCAGATTTCTAGGACTATGTGTCTTATCTCCAATGACATGGTAACAGACACTTTCCCTTCGTGTTAGTATACTCAAATCACTTTCTCTTCATTTACCGTTTCCTTTTGACGGTCTTCTACATACATTATAGGCATGCTGTTCCTTAATTGCGGAGTCATTCGTTAAGGATATGATTGCCATCAAAAGTTATCTGACAATATCTGACACGGCTGGTGCTGACGGAATAGATGCCCTTAAGGAACTGGCCAACTATCGCATCACAAGACGATTTGAAGACGCTTACAAGTCGGATAGCTTCATAGAAAGCATATCCGTGGAGACATTATTGGAATAGGGAGAGATGACTTAACAGTCGCCAGTGAATCTGAGGTAATGATAAAGAGTTAATTTGTATTACTTCCAAATGATTAAGTAACACAAGCTAAAACGATTTTATCACCCAACTACCTACCACACGATACCTTAAAAATAGTGAAGATGAAGACACTTTCATTCAAATTGCTTGACATACTTAATCTTACATTGACATGACACCGTTGACGTCTTTTCAACACCGTACTCTTAGCCAGCATTTTGGGAACCCTAATGAACTATTCTAAAGGTGTACATTTTGCAGAAACAAACTCAGGAGGGCATACATTTCTTAAAATTGACATTTCCCATGGTTCAGAAGCTATAGGGGAATATGGGGCAACTGGACCGTGGGGCAAGTGGTCCGAAATGAAGGATTTTGTAATTGTATGGGCATACTGCTTTCTTTTGAACAATACGACTTTTGTTGATACTTGACATACCGTAGATATTCGATATATAGACATAAAAGTCAACAGAGCCCAGTGATTATGTAGTGAGCGCCCTCTCTTGATAGTAATGTATACGTTTGTTGAACAAACACGAAATACGGAGATTTGCACCAGTTGTTGACATAATTATATAAATGGGACTCCTAATTGTCATGTGGAAATCAGCTCAGTTGGTAAGGCACTAGACTTTGAATCAAACATATATACAAAAATACACCGAATCGTAAGTTCGATTCCCAGTAAATTCATTTTGGTTTTCTCATTGTCGTCATGATTTATCATACGGTACTTTGTTTTGTCCTTTTAATATGATCATTTCCTTTGTCTTTTTGTGCGTGTTTTTTTTGTGGGGTGGGGTGTTTGTGTATGTTGGGTTTTGTTATAGTTTTAATTTTCAATTTTTGATGTATTTTGTTTGATTTGGGGACGGTGGTGATGTACTCTTTTTGAGGCTTTCTTTCATTCTTTCCACTATGTTCCTTCCTTATGATCAATTTTGATCCGAGACACACACATAGATTCAACAACAAAATACCATCACCGTATTTAAAAGTCACTGATTTAATGACATCTGGGAAAATCTAGAACACGTTTCAACAAATACTTTTCATTTAAGCGGTATGTATTCGTGGTTCTGGTAGCGGCATGGTGTACATGGTGTATAGGTGTACAAGTCACAAGTATGTCAATAGTCTCACTGAATACAACGTCATGCTCTACCACACATCGCCATGTTAACAACGGAATAAATCTCATAATCCTCATTTGCATTGATTACTATGCCTTATCGTTGTTGTTCAAGCAAAGCGTTCTATAGATATGGAATCCACTTCACTCATCTGCTCATGCGTGCCCGTAACACAAAGGCTCTCGTTCTCCAAGTATTCGTTGTATATCAATTTTTAATGCACAACCTTCAATACACTTGTTACTGTTCAAAAAACATGTACTATGACTGAGCTGCACATAGTTGGGATAGTTAAACGAGTACCTCGTATTTTTAATAAAAGGTCATGGGTTTGAGTCCTACCACAGTTTTCTAATTATGAACTATGAACGAACCCCTTTTCTAAAACAAGGGAAAACACCAACAAATCAAATCGATATTCGCATTAATACGTCGTAGCGCGAGAATAATGTTTGAACGTGACCTAATAAATAATAAATGAAGAAATGAAGTAATTGATGTGTATTTAGGGCTATTTATAATTAATTGATTGATAAATTATTAAATAAACAACAACAATTAAGAAAGTAAATACAAAATAAATAAATAACGTTAGATAAAATGAATACCCCGAACAAATATGACAAACGTATAACGGAATAGATTTGTATTTACGTTAAAACCCTAACAGAGCTCGTCCCTGACCCGACCGATATACGTATAAAACACAAGGAATATAAACCGCCATAAAGATTCGAACCTACGGCCCGCTGATTGCGAGTCTTAATCTCTACCAACTGAGCTATTTCAACTTTCCTGATATCCTCAGCGTTTTATACCCAAATATAGTTATCATTCAACTATCGGGTTTTGCAACATTGGGTTGTTGTCTGATTTATTAGACTTATTGTAAAGGTTCCAACAGTTCTGACAGGTTTAGACAATATTACTTTACATTATTAGCTTTCAGTGTGGGTGTGTTGTACATTTTAAATAAAATATACGTATCCAAATTCCCCCCAAATGACTCATTTTGGGTCGAATAACTCGATAGTTCACCACTAGTTCATTATTGATTGAAACGATAGTCGCTTCAATGAGTAGTCATGGCCGAGCGGTTAAGGCTTTAGACTATAAATCTATTGGATTCTCCCCGCCTCGGTTCGAATCTGCTGACCATCTTTTGTTACAACTTGAAAGCGATTTAGTGTCTGTGTATTGGAAAATTGCGTATATTTTTACTCCACACATTTTCATATGAATGTAATCGTCTTCCTCCAGAGTATCTTACTACATTATTTCCAAGATGTTTCACATTTTAATGTCGGGAACCTTATAGGTCTACATGTAACCTTTGACAATTTTACATTCCAATAAATGTGTTATTTCTTCATTGGGAGAAATTTGCTATGAAACACGAATGATGTGTGGTAATTGTACCGGTTTGTCGAAAGGAAGGAAATACTGTTTTTATATTAGAACTGTATTGTTATATCCCTTATCCTTTTTATTATCCGGAGTTCATGGGTTTTCATGGTAAAACACAGTTCTTATTTAAGCCCATGAGACTAGACCATGACAAAATGAGAAGGGTTTGAAAAAAGCCGCTCCTAAACTAATTAGTAGGCACTAAGCGCAGCACAGCCCACCGGAGTGTGTGTCTTCCGCAAGAAATCGTGCATGATTTACTTTCACAGTGAACGCTTTTTGTGTGCGTTAGAAGGACTGACTGTACATGTAAATCCCTAGACCGAATGTACAGTCGAAGACATTACATCAATAGAACCCACTTCACTCATGCGTGCCTGTAACAAAAGGTTCTCGTTTCTGTAGTATGCGTTGTTCAGATCAATTTAATGCACGACCTGCAATGCAAGTGTTACTGTTCAAAAATGACCTATACATTTGGCGGGTTATTTAAACGAGTATCCGTCATCATGTGTGTTGTTCACAGATTTAGATATCTGTGGTATTGTTCTTTTTTGAAAACATATGACCGACACATGGATAGCCGCTATTGCCAGTATTCACATCACATTATCTCAATCAATAACATTGGATAGATTACACACACAAAAAGCGAGTCATGTGACTTATATATGTCCAAGGCATCAGGGTTGAACCACTCCCAAAGAATTGGGATTGCCCAAAGGTGTGATATTGGGGTTTTTCTGTCACGAGGAGGACAAAGAGAACATCCAATTGTACCTGAGTGTCCAATTATCTTATCCGATTTCGTATCGAATAATTTTGAAATTCCATGCTCTGTTTCCTATAATTGTATTGCTATTACATGAATGTAGCTCCTTATCTACTTGTAATAAAACAATAATAGGCCTAATAACCAAGGCCCCGACTAATAAAAATAAATAAAAATAACAAAACAAAAATGTTTTAACAAAATAGAGAAATTGGGGACACAGGGAGAAAAATAAGAAGAAAAGGGGGAGAAACAGACAGAGAAGAAAAATGACTGTACTGAGTATCGAACTCATGATAAAGAGAGAATGTTCTAAAGTCTAGTGCCCTGCCAACTGAGCTAATTTTCACACGACAATCGCGAGATCCATTTATATCATTATGTCAACAACTGGTGCAAATCTCCGTATTTCGTGTTTGTTCAACAAACGTATACATTACTATCAAGAGAGGGCGCTCACTACATAATCACTGGGCTCTGTTTACTTTTATGTCTATATATCGAATATCTACGGTATATCTTTACCTTCTACAATCCAAAACATTTGGAACTTTGGGGTATTTACACATGTGATTTTTTCCATATCTTTGAAGCTAACTCCTTGAGTGACTGATTGAAAATTTACAGATAGTATGGGCGATATATGAAGATGGGTTTAGATCATGTTTAATGTACTTTACATGATTGACAGATATGCAACAGTAAATATATACATGCAGTACAGTCGTCTTAAGATACTAGGTGCATATTGCATTTGGTGGGTGCTATATTGTAATGTGCTTAGGGACTTTCCGAAATATGATTAAAACCATAGGTTGTGGTTGAAATGACCGTAAAATGGCGCATATTGCTAATTTGGGACATTGGTGGTTTGGATTTCCGATCAATATTATCATTTAAAGAATGCTTCAACTTAAATCATTATCAAGGGTATTCATTTGGTAGAGTTATTAGTTCATGAATTTGCAAATAACAAAGTACACCATTTCTTACTTATCTAAAGACACTCGTCTACTTGTAGGACCCGAACGCCGTAATATTTGCGAATTCAAAGATACTCACTGGCTACAGAAATCTGTGTAATGGCTAAAAACAAAAATGCAGTTTTGCCTTTTTTCTGAAATGTATTGGAGTTATTGATTATTATGACAAATGGTGGTATGTTTTAAAACATTTTGGCGTAAAATGTATTACGTCACAGGCGTGTTTTAATATCGTTTCATCTCGACAAAGTGCTACGTCATTTGTTGGGGTAAGTGGTCCGAAGGGGTGTGGGGCAACTGGACCGCCTGCAAAAACTTAATCAAAATTGTAAAATTCATTTTGAAAATGAGTTGTTAGTGTCAATAAAACATGACTCGGTATTGAAATGTGAATAGAATATGAAATAATTCACATTCATTCAAGTTCTTAGACATTTTGGGGCATTTCGGGTCTGATACCACTATTTCTGATATTGAAGGATTACAATATGACATGAAATTGCTTTAGAATGGTTTAAAACCTCGGTATTATGAATTACATCTTTATTATATTTTGAATGGTGTCTGTAAAAGTATTTGCTATGACGAAATATCATGATTTATGTATTTTATCCACTGCTTTTTGTGTATATCAACCGTTGGGTCATCATTGTCATATTGACTAACTTCCCCTGTAACATGAAAAGCTGGCTAAATATCAAGATGGTTTATTATAAGTACTAAATGATGATTATATGAAGTAAATAAAATCATTAAAAATAGGGACAGCGGTCCCAAATAGGTCGTCCGTTTATATGGGTAGATTAAAAACAAGGTGGATCTCAAACCACAGGCATCTAGAAAGAAAGAGGTTAGACCACTAGCGGATCCAGGATATAAAAAATAAAATAAACATCCTGGAGTTTGGTTGCAATTGTACTTCACCTGTTTAAATGTAATTAATTTTACATATGCAGCTAATTTTACATCTTGACCTCATATGACCTTTGACCTTGGTATGTGACCTTTGACCTAATTAACATATGAATGTTTCCATGTTGCATCCGTGACTCAAGTTTGGTTGCAATTGGTCATTGTATGGAAAAATGAACAAGAGACAAAAGAAAATGAACAAGAGACAAAAAAAAGTGTACTAAATTTTACATCTTGACCTCAGATGACCTTTGACCTTTCTATGCGACCTTTGACCTCATTAACATATGCGGGTTTCCATGTTGTATCTATGACTGAAGTTTGGTTGCAATTGGTCATTGTATGGAAAAGAAATGGAAAAATGTAATCAATTTTACATATGCAGCCATTTCTACATTTACATCTTGACCTCAGATGACCTTTGACCTTGGTATGTGACCTTTGACCTCATTAACATATGAAGGTTTCCATGTTGTATCTATGACCAAAGTTAGGTTACAATTGGTCATTGTATGGAAAAGAAATGGACAAATGTAATCAATTTTACATATGCAGCTTGACCTCGGATGACCTTTGACCTTGGTATGTGACCTTTGACCTCATTAACATATGAAGGTTCCCATGTTGCATCTATGACCGAAGTTTGATTGCAATTAGACATTGTATGGAAAAGAAATGGAAAAATGTAATCAATTTTACATATGCAGCCATTTCTACATTTACATCTTGACCTCAGATGACCTTTGACCTTGGTATGTGACCTTTGACCTCATTAACATATGAAGGTTTCCATGTTGTATCTATGACCAAAGTTTGGTTACAATTGGTCATTGTATGGAAAAGAAATGGACAAATGTAATCAATTTTACATATGCAGCCACTTTTACATACATCTTGACCTCGGATGACCTTTGACCTTGGTATGTGACCTTTGACCTCATTAACATATGAAGGTTCCCATGTTGCATCTATGACCGAAGTTTGATTGCAATTGGATATTGTATGGAAAAGAAATGGACAAAACAAAAAGTGTATACCAAATTGTTGAAAAAAGTGTATACCAAATTGTTGACACACACTACACACACAGACACAGACTACACACGAAGGATGCTGCCATAAGGTCTCTTCCTACGGACGACCTAAAAAAGGGGTATATATAGACAAATGTATGGGGCGTCTATCACAACCATGTAACCATTTAACTAGGTTCATACCGTTTTATCTATAATAAACGTGCAGTCGAAAATTGCGCTTGCTTTGTACACCATTATAGTATTACTGCTTTTTACACGTTAAAGGTAGATGTTCCGATTATGTTCCGATTTTCAACTTGAAGTTTTCTATTCTACATGAAAGGTCATCATTAAAAAAGTCGTGTTCCAAAGTTTGAGTTGCATAGCTCTAATGGTTCTTATTTTAGACGCACAAGATGCTGTGAACTGTACCCATTGAGTAGTACACAAACTATATCGGTGGTTACCACCATTCGCGGTAATTCGACGTTATTTCATCGATTTCTCCGTAATTATACCGATTTAGGCCGTCAAATTTCAGTATGATGATGAGAAAAATACGAGCTTTCATATGATATGAAAATCTCCGTATGTTTGAAATAATTCTGTGTTACGAAAATGTGATCGGGTCATCTACCTTTAACTACAAAAACTGTATAAAACATGGGTTTCATGAGACCTGTATCATTTTTACACGTTAAATAATATGGAAATGAGTTTGTAAAGAAAATACTGCTTAGTTACCGTGTTGTCAATCAATGATTTCTGTGTATTCTAACCGTTGGAACATATAGGACCAGTTGCCCCAACGATAGGGTAACTGGACCGTGCCAATTAAAGTTTTTATTTAGTGGTAATTGGCCTTTTGTTTGGATATTTTTTAACATTGATTATATGTTATATGTAAACAGTTACATGGGTGATATTTTCATAGCAATTCCATAAATATTTACACGAGCTTTAAGCTTTTATATCATGAAATATGCTTAACCGGTCCAGTTGCCCCATCCTCCCTACATAGCTTATCATGAACTCTAACAATTGCCGTGCATATTGTTAAATTAGGCTTACATGTATATAAAACTTTCTTATTCCAGGTGTGTAAGAATTGGAGTGTGTAGGGTATAACAGAATTATGCCGAATATTCATCCAACTGCATGAACTGTG
The DNA here is from genome assembly GCA_035610835.1 of Ophiura sarsii. Taxonomy (NCBI): domain Eukaryota; kingdom Metazoa; phylum Echinodermata; class Ophiuroidea; order Amphilepidida; family Ophiuridae; genus Ophiura; species Ophiura sarsii. The sequence continues at coordinate 65,517,384 of CM069454.1, forward strand.
TTACCCATGATAGAAATACACAGAGTGACTTTGTTGACTAGGCTAAAAAACTAATGCGTGCCGTATGCTGCATTGCAGATATTCAACTTAGTCAAAACGTGGCTTGAATTTGATTGGACACAACGCAAAGAACATGCAAAAGAACTCCTTGGCACGGTGCATCTTGGATGTTTTCATCAGGGTTTCTAGGGAAAGATCAAGGAGTCACAAGACTGCAGAGATACATACGAGGCACTGTTGATTTACTGTACCAGGTGACAAAAGAGCCTAACTACATATTTTCTTTGTTCCCGAACAAAGAGTATATTGCACGACCAAGACACAACGTCAAGGAATCAGTGTAGGCTAAAGAGAGAATCACCGCCACGCAGGCGACGAGAGAAAACCTTGTTCTACTGGCCCGCCCGACCCCTATTTGTCCTTTTTATTTTTAGAAAGATTTTGTGAAAATGTTGGGGATTGTTTTGAATTGTTTTGGAAATTCCCTCAAAATTCCCGAAATGATAACACTTTTAACTCGTACCCATGAGTTCGACGACCAACAAGCACGTCTTTTTAAATCAATACTAATAACGCATATTGGAACGAGAGTGACGTTTTATTCATGAATTTGTTCAAGTTGTTTCATGACAGTACAAAAGACTATACGGGCTTGTCTGTTGCGCGATTTTAATCCGAGAAGAGCATAGTTTCAATAGAAAGCTATACATTAGTACTCACTTCGCCATCCATGTCTTTATTATGATCGAACATAAGATCATGGTCTGTTGCATGGCTTATAATGGACACCCCTTCGGATGCGCGCGCATACCGACAGCCTCAAGCTTTTGTTTGCTTGCCTGCTGTGACGTATAGGTGACATTGTGACATTATTTATAGTCTGTGACGACATCCACAAAACCTACATGAACCAAAGATTTATCACGCACTTATAAAACTCGCCCATTGCTTGTGTGTTGGATTTCGATCACGATAGGAGCATGCGCAGATGCGATTTTTGTGTAAGTGGTCTGTGATTTTGTCAATATTATATTTTTACTGTGATTTGTCGATCTGCATTAAATGCAAAAAGAAACAACGCCCCCGGCTGGACTCGAACCACCAACCTTTCGGTTAACAGCCGAACGCGCTAATCAATTGCGCCACGGAGGTGATTATTTACTAGGCTGTTTTGGTTTGTCATGTTCACCCGTACACTTCCCCGTACACTCACTTGCAAAGCCGGGCATCGGTTTTTTCTCAAATGTTGCCTGCATATTGTAGTTGCTGTCACCTTAAATACATGTGCTGTCTGTTGAACTTGGAACCAACGTTTAATTTGAACTGTCTAGTTTCAATAAAAAAATACTCCAATACGGGAAAAAATTCACAAAACCTCACAGACAACAAATAAGCACATCATTTTACTCGACCTAGACTTTCAATCAACGGATTTCAATCATCGGGAAAACCCGATGATGCAAGTGACGTCATTTAATGAGCGGCGCCCTTCATGAATTAGCTCATTAGCATAATTTATGTCCGTGAAATGTATAATACAGTTTGATAAGTGTCACGTGATCATGGTGATCACTATGATTATGTATAACAGACATGCTCTTAATCTTTTACTGCCTAATATTTGACCTTTGAACCATTGTTTTCTCTCAGGGATTACTCGCGGTTGGAAACGGTAACATGTACATCTTGCATGAAAGCAAATTAGAGAAAACCAATCTAATAAATGAAATGTGTAATGCAGGGGTGGAAACCGCCAACGGAGCTCTCTTCATAGCAGGGGGTAATCTCGATGACTCTGATTCTAGGCCTAGTCATGCAGCTAGACATGACATTGAAGCTTACGATGGCCTTGCTATATATGATTCGGATGATTCAGGTGAATTTGACTCTTACAAGAGGTACCAGACCGTCGCCAAATTCGTGAGATTAGATATGCAAGCTGGTGGGTGGATTGAATTGGGTGGATTGAATTGCCTTCTATGAGTGTATCCCGCGCATTTCTGAGTCTGATTCATTTGGAAGGTTACTTGTACGCCATTGGAGGAGTAGAAAGGTCAAACACTGAATTCTGCAAGATGGTTGAACGCTATTCCATTGAACAGAAGGTGTGGCAAAAATGTGCCAGCCTTGAACTACCACACGCTATCGAACCATATAGATCAAATAACCGGCCATCGGTGCTGATTTATCAACGCCACATTATTTTCTGTGCTGTGGAAGCTTCTACGACGAAGTCATGGTCTCGAAACATGATAGTGCCAGCCTCTAAGGCGCTGCCGAATGTCTCGAAATATGATGGTGCAAAGCCCTATGCAAGCGGTTATGGCGATGCCGGGTATACTCGAAATATGATAGTAATGGCTTTCTACCCCTCAAGGAATAAGTGGATCAATCTACCTTTGTGTAAGGTGATAGGTGACCAGATGTACCTTATTACCACTAATAATTCCCTCTACATGGTAAGTTTCCGTAAGGTACAGAGCCGATTCAACGAGAGCAGAAGCTGGCAGTGGAGTCCAACGGCTTGCAAATATGCTTTGAATCAAAAACAAAAGTACAAACCGGAAGACCAGTCATGTCTGCCAGAGAACGAATTTCCAGCTTTCCGCATTGGCCCGGATGTCTACATATTCATTAACGGGCACGTAATCAAGACAAACGTGTCTGTTACAAAAGGCCAGGTGTATGACGCAGACCTAGACCAATATAATTGGGTAAGCCAAATCGAGTCCGATGCTAAAGTGGTCCAATTCAGTTTGCCACGGGTATACTTGGCTTGAACATTATCCTGATGATTAGAAATGGTGGACTTGCAACTCGTAAATCTGGTTTGAGATGAGTAGGCGCCGCAAACATATGCTAGTGAACTACAGTACAAATGGCTATCTCTGGTTTGGTAATATTCGTAGGGGTACAAATGGCTATCTCACGTTTGGTAATATGAATAAATACGTTAGCGGTCTTATTACTAGATGTTCACATTATAATATAGAACACAGGTAGTATGTGACAGCGTGTCAAGATTTATTTGTTAACAAATAACACGTTGTTTAGATGTTTAAGTATTTGAAAGTGATCTAAGTTCAAAAGTTCCTGAATATAGAATCCATCACAAATGTTAAGCTGCGGAATGTTATGATATCCATCGGTACTACCGTAGTAGATTCAATGTCACAATCAGTGAGATAAAGCAGTTATTTCATACTCATGTCTGACGCTACTTGTGTTATAAATATACTCTGTATACATTCTATATTTCAACTAACAAATTCATGTTTATGCATCCGTACATAGCCTTTGCTATGTGCATACCACTTGAAAATTGCATTTTCATATTTGAATATCCCGCCAACAAAAATGTGGAAAAAGTCAGTTTTTTATTAAAATTTAGAACATTATAAGCATTTCATAGCATGGGTAGGGTAAATTGATTATGTTAACTCACATGTAAACAAGAAAGGATGCATCAAATTCCAATAACATCACAAATGTACTCAAGTTTCCAAATTTGAATGAGAGACACATATTGCGATCTGATGCATATTTTGGGTATCTCGTGGACAAACGTATGAAATGGGTGCACAGGTAAAAAGGTTCACCAAAGGCAAACGGAAAATGATATTGACTTCATTTTTTCACACAAATATAGTAACGAATAAGGTATTCTTATAACGTCGAAAAAAATTCAATCTTCAACTAAGTTTTAAAACAAGATGGCTTCTTTCCACTATTGCAGGTGTTTTTTTTACTCACCCTGTATGTTCAAGCTTGTCTACCATTTAAAGCTGCAGAATATTATGATATCCAACGGTACCACCTTTAACAATGTTTAAATCTTAGTAGATTCAATGTCACAATCAGTAAGATAAAGAATTGATTACATATTCGTGGTTAACGCCATTCGTGTTAGGGCTGATATCCAAACTCTCAGCGGTGTTACACCGGTATTACACCGATATTCTATACAAATATCGGTGTAATACCGGTAAAACATCGGTGTAATACCGGAGTAACACCGCTGAGAGTTTGGATATCACCCCTTATAACTACTCTGTATATATTTTATATTTTAACCAGTGTTGTTGGTGATGTTTTGTACCGTGTTATCGGAGCAGGTGACGTGCGTGTTCAGATGTCTGTATAGCATGTACATGGAAGTTTTTGCGACCTCATATTTCGTATATAGGGCCTACAGACAATCGCCTTTTGGGAGATTTTTTAAATCAAATCTCTGTCATTCACAATATGTCAATTCATTGCGACGAAACGCCGGATCAGGAACCTTAGGTGTAGGATAGACAACTTTCAGTGTCGTGTCCAGGGTGTCTCTGGTGGAGGGGGGAGGGGGTGGGGAGATCTCCATTCTCCCGAGTGATTTCACACCATTTTGCCCGATTATCTGTACCTATTGAACACTTGCGCGCACAATGTTGTAATACTATTTACATTTAAACGATGATATTCCTGGACATATGCGCTCGTAGCGTGCGAAAATTTGCTATTTTTGTACTTTTCGATTTCGATATCCCATAATGATGTCTTGAAATTAGATAGAAATGGAGTATAACCAATTAAATGTCCCCGAATTTCAACGAACGGGTTCAATTCAAACGAATGATAGCCATAAGTGAGGTCCGCCCCTCCCCTCGGACACCGCCACAAAACATGCTAGTGAACTACAGTACAAATGGCTATCTCTGGTTTGGTAATATTCGTAGGGGTACAAATGGCTATCTCACGTTTGGTAATATGAATAAATACGTTAGCGATCATATTACTAGATGTTCACATTATAATATAGAACACAGGTAGTATGTGACAGCGTGTCAAGATTTATTTGTTAACAAATAACACGTTGTTTAGATAAAGTATTTGAAAGTGATCTAAGTTCAAAAGGTACTGAATATAGAATCCATCACAAATCTAAAGCTGCGGAATGTTATGATATCCATCGGTACTACCGTAGTAGATTCAATGACACAATCAGTGAGATAAAGCAGTTATTTCATACTCGTGTCTGACGCTACTTGTGTTATAACTATACTCTGTATACATTCTATATTTCAACTAACAAATTCATGTTTATGCATCCGTACATAGCCCTTGCTATGTGCATACCACTTGAAAATTGCATTTTCATATTTGAATATCCCGCCAACAAAAATTTGGAAAAAGTCAGTTTTTGTCTCGCCTGATGTAATCAGAAAGAGACTATGTTATCACTATTTCTGTCCGGCGTATCGCGTCCGCCGTCCACCGTCAGCCGTCAGCCGTCTGCCGTGTGCTAAAAAATACCTTTGTGACGCGATATCTGGAGATCCGTAAGGCCTATCTTGATGGGACTTGGTGGAGGGAAGGGGGGTGGTGCGTTCTGTTGCTGATTGATTTTTCAAGGTCATCGGAGGTCATTCAAAGTCATCGGGGTCAAATATGCTCAAAATTTTTGTGACGCGTTGTAACGCGATATCTAGAGATCCGTAAGGCCTATCTTGATGGGACTTGATGTCAGGGAAGGGGGTGGGGTGTTCTTTTGCTGATTAGATTTTCAAGGTCATTGGAGGTCATTCAAGGTCATCGGGGTCAAATATGGGGTCAAATAAGATCCGTAAGGCCGATCTTGATAAGATTTGGTGGAGGGAAGGGGGTGGTGTGTTCTTTTTGCTGGTTAAATGTTCAAGGTCATCGGAGGTCATTCAAGGTCATCGGGGTCAAATATGGGGTCAAATAGATCAGTAAGGCCTATCTTGATGGGATTTGGTGGAGGGAAGGGGGTGGTGTGTTCTTTTTGCTGATTAAATTTTCAAGGTCACCAGAGGTCATCGGGGTCAAATATGGGGTCAAATAGATCAGTAAGGCCTATATTGATGAGATTTGGTGGAGGGAAGGGGAGTGGTGTGTTCTTTTTGCTGAATAAATTTTCAAGGTCATCAGAGGTCATTCAAGGTCATCGGGGGTCAAATAAGATCCGTAAGGCCTACCTTGATTGGATTTGGTGGAGGGAAGGGGGTGTTGTATTTTTTTTGCTGATGAAATTTTCAAGGTCATTGGAGGTCATTTAAGGTCATCTGGGGTCAAATAAGATCCGTAAGGCCTATCTTGATGGGATTTGGTGGATGGAAGAGGGATGGTGTGTTCTTTTTGTTGATTAATTTTTCGGGGTCATCGGGGGTCAAATAGATCAGTAAGGCCTATCTTGATGGGATTTGGTGGAGGGAAGGGGGGTGGTGTGTTCTTTTTCCTGATTTAATTTTTCAAGGTCATCAGAGGTCATTCAAGGTCATTGGGGTCAAATATGGGGTCAAATAGATCAGTAAGGCCTATATTGATGATATTTGGTGGAGGGAAGGGGAGTGGTGTGTTCTTTTTGCTGAATAAATTTTCAAGGTCATCGGAGGTCATTCAAAGTCATTTGGGGTCAAATAAGATCCGTAAGGTCTATCTTGATGGGATTTGGTGGACGGAAGAGGGATGGTGTGTTCTTTTTATTTTTCGGGGTCATCGGGGGTCAAATATGGGGTCAAATAGATCAGTAAGGCCTATCTTGATGGGATTTGGTGGAGGGAAGGGGGGTGGTGTGTTCTTTTTCCTGATTACATTTTCAAGGTCATCAGAGGTCATTCAAGGTCATTGGGATCAAATATGGGGTCAAATAGATCAGTAAGGCCTATATTGATGAGATTTGGTGGAGGGAAGGGGAGTGGTGTGTTCTTTTTGCTGAATAAATTTTCAAGGTCATCAGAGGTCATTCAAGGTCATCGGGGGTCAAATAAGATCCGTAAGGCCTACCTTGATTGGATTTGGTGGAGGGAAGGGGGTGGTGTATTCTTTTTGCTGATTACATTTTCAAGGTCATCAGAGGTCATTCAAGGTCATCTGGGGTCAAATAAGATCCGTTAGGCCTATCTTGATGGGATTTGGTGGACGGAAGAGGGATGGTGTGTTATGTTGCTGATTAATTTTTTAAGGTCATCTGAGGTCATCTGGGGTCAAATAAAATCCGTAAGGCCTATCTTGATGTGATTTGGTGGAGGGAAGGGGGATGGTGTGTTCTTTTTGCTGATTACATTTTCAAGGTCATCAGGGGTCAAATAAGATCCGTAAGGCCTATCTTGATGGGATTTGGTGGACGGAAGAGGGATGGTGTGTTTTTTTGCTGATTAATTTTTCAAGGTCATCAGAGGTCATTCAAGGTCAAATAATATCCGTAAGGCCTCTCTTGACGGGATTTGGTGGAAAGAAGCTGGATGGTGTGTTCTTTTTCTGATTAATTTTTCGAGGTCATTCAAGGTCATCTGGGGTCAAATAAGATCCGTAAGGTCTATCTTGATTATATTTGGTGGAGAGAAGGGGTGTGGTGTGTTCTTTTTGCTGATTAATTTTTCAAGGTCATTCAAGGTCATCTGGGGTCAAATAAGATCCGTAAGGCCTATCTTGATGGGATTTGGTGGAGGGAAGGGGTATGGTGTGTTCTTTTTGCTGATTACATTTTCAAGGTCATGAGAGGTCATTCAAGGTCAAATATGGGGTCAAATAGATCCGTAGGGCCTATCTTGATGCGACTTCGTGGAGGGAAGGGGGTGTGTATTCTTTTTGTTGATTACATTTTCACGGTCATTGGAGGTCATTGAAGATCGTCTGGGGTCCCCCTAAAATGTCTTGCCTTATTTTGCCCCCCCCCCCCCCCCCCCCCACCCCCAAATTATGATGCTGGCGCCGCCACTGCATAGTCCAAAGGGGGTGGGGTGCCATCTAAACTTTGAAGGGCCATAAAGCGGAAACGATTCGTTTGTGTTCCGCATTTTTTTTAGTACTGGGTAACATTTGAGCATCCCTTAAGGTATTAACATCCCTTGCATTAACTACAATGCATACCTATGTGACAGTGCTACATTGTATCATATGTTTCATCATCATTTCTTTCAAGTCACTTTTGATGAACAGGCGAGACGCGCCGTTCGAGAACCGCCTTGTTTATTAAAATTTAGAATATTATAAGCATTTCATAGCATGGGTAGGGTAAATTGATTATGTTAACTCACATGTAAACAAGAAAGGATGCATCAAATTCCAATAACATCACAAATGTACTCAAGTTTCCAAATTTGAATGAGAGACACATATTGCGATCTGATGCATATTTTGGGTATCTCGTGGACAAACGTATGAAATGGGTGCACAGGTAAAAAGGTTCACCAAAGGCAAACGGAAAATGATATTGACTTCATTTTTTCACACAAATATAGTAACGAATAAGGTATTCTTATAACGTCGAAAAAAATTCAATCTTCAACTAAGTTTTAAAACAAGATGGCTTCTTTCCACTATTGCAGGTGTTTTTTTGACTCACCCTGTATGTTCAAGCTTGTCTACCATTTAAAGCTGCAGAATATTATGATATCCAACGGTACCACCTTTAAATCTTAGTAGATTCAATGTCACAATCAGTAAGATAAAGAATTGATTACATATTCGTGGTTAACGCCATTCGTGTTAGGGCTGATATCCAAACTCTCAGCGGTGTTACACCGGTATTACACCGATATTCTATACAAATATCGGTAAAATACAGGTATAACATCGGTGTAATACCGGAGTAACACCGCTGAGAGTTTGGATATCACCCCTTATAACTACTCTGTATATATTTTATATTTTAACCAGTGTTGTTGGTGATGTTTTGTACCGTGTTATCGGAGCAGGTGACGTGCGTGTTCAGATGTCTGTATAGCATGTACATGGAAGTTTTTGCGACCTCATATTTCGTATATAGGGCCTACAGACAATCGCCTTTTGGGAGATTTTTTAAATCAAATCTCTGTCATTCACAATATGTCAATTCATTGCGACGAAACGCCGGATCAGGAACCTTAGGTGTAGGATAGACAACTTTCAGTGTCGTGTCCAGGGTGTCTCTGGTGGAGGGGGGGGGGGGGAGATCTCCATTCTCCCGAATGATTTCACACCATTTTGCCCGATTATCTGTACCTATTGAACACTTGCGCGCACAATGTTGTAATACTATTTACATTTAAACGATGATATTCCTGGACATATGCGCTCGTAGCGTGCGAAAATTTGCTATTTTTGTACTTTTCGATTTCGATATCCCATAATGATGTCTTGAAATTAAGTAGAAATGGAGTATAACCAATTAAATGTCCCCGAATGTCAACGAACGGGTTCAATTCAAACGAATGATAGCCATAAGTGAGGTCCGCCCCTCCCCTCGGACACCGCCACTCGCTGTTATGTGTTATGCGTACGGAAACATGTCTGTATCGTAAACATGCTGTCTCTATAGAGGTGCCTGTGCCACTCGCGCCATTTGTTCTCATCAAATAATCGGCATTAACCCTAACTCTACCCCCCCCCCTACTTTTTTCAGAATTTTTTCTTCAACGTGGAAAATCGACCAAAATATCCCCCCGATCCCCCCGGGATTTTATCCAGGGACCTGTCGCACCACAGGCGAAGAATTCTCCACTAGACCACGGCTGTCAAAGTTAGTTTGCGCAGTGTATTGCGCAAACTATATGGGCTGGGTCCATTTTTTCATCCAAAAACTTCCACGCCGGGTGGTACCAACGCAAGTTATAAAACTCGCCTATTGCTTGTGTGTTGGATTTCGATCGCGACAGGAGCATGCGCAGATGCGATTTTTGTGTACATGTTCATCCCCGTTACACGCCCGTACACTTCCCCGTACACTCCCTTGCATAGCCGGGCACCGTTTTTTCTCAAATGGTGCCTGAATATTGCTGTTGCTGTGTACCTAAATACATGTGCTGTCTGTTGAATTTGGAACCAACATTTAATTTGAACTGTCTATTTTCAATTTAAAAAAATACTCCAATTCGGGAAAAAAATCACAAAAGCTCACAGACAACAAATAAGCACATCATTTTACTCGACCTAGAATTTCAAACTTACAAATTTGGCGTTCCAAAAATATCGGAAGAAAATGCAGTTACTCTCGACTGGCTTGACCAATTTTGATCCGGTAAATGTATGTTGATATATCGATTCGCGCCAATACAGAAAAATTGACACGAGGGCAATCATTGGCTAGCAAAATCTTCTACGCAGCCGTTAGCACGCTAATGCTTATAGCGTAACGTTAGGCATACGTAATCATCATAATGTAATCGTTACCACGCTAATGCCTATGGTTTTATTAGGCATATGTAATCGTTATCACTTATAGCTATATAATAGCTCTAGTTAGGCATGTGTAATCGTTATCGCGCTAACGTTTGTAGCGTATAGTTAGGCATATGTAATCGTTATCATGCTAATGCCTATCGTTATCATGCTAATATCTGTAGCGTATAGTTAAGCATATGTTATAGTTATCACGCTAATGTCTGTAGCGCATAGCTAGGCATGTAATCGTTATTACGCTAATGTATATAGCGTATAGTTAGGCATATGTAATCGTTATCACGCTAATGTATATAGGGTATACACCTAGCAACAAAAGTCCCTGACCAGGTGCTTTGAGGTTGGCTAATGCTAATTCAAAATAGATAATCAGTACCAAAAATCTGAAATATACATTAAATGAGCAAATTTCTTCTCCGCAGTTTGATACCTCATTCAACAAAATCGAATTAGTATTGAAAATGTAACTTTTGAAAAGTGACTAATTTTCTTTAAATGGCGCTGATCATGGTTTATATTGTTGCTAGGTGTTATGTTTGGTATCAAAATCAAAAGATTCATCCAAATGTCTATCTCGCCTGTTTGGTGACATATTGAAATCGAAAAATACTTTAAATGACCTAAACAAAGTGTACGACTTTCTTTTGTTGAGCACTTCATGTGTCAATATCGTTCAATACTGGGACAAATCACTACTGGTAGCATTGGAGCATAAAAACGTTCGAGTATCGTTCGAAACTGGAAAACAATTTAGTGTTCCTGTATTGACCGATACTGGACCAGTTTAAATCGTACCAGTATCGAGCACACTGGCATATTTTATGTTCCAGTACTGAACTACACTGGTATAGTTCTAGTATTGAACGATACTGGTTTCCATATCTGGTACCTAAAGTACACTTTTCCGCTAAAGTGATTACTACTTACTTTTTGACCTATAAATAAAGGTTAGCTTTTATACTAGTGATCTATTTGTTTGTTTTTGTAAGATCCTACATGAGGATCGCTTGATCTTTTTGCTAAACACACCGATATCTCCCTATAATTATATCCGCTCAATAGAAAACATCCTCAACGTCGGCTTATTTTCTGTCGATTACTTTCAATTTTTAGGGAAGATTAACGAGACTTACTACACTTTATACAAGCTACAACAATGTCATACACATTCAATACACATTCAATACACACATCAAGGTCAAATGGCTGTTTCAAACCGTTCACAATTTGTTTTAATTCACCCTCTATAGCTATACTTGCTTGAGAAATTGGGGAAGGTTTGATCACAAAGTGCCAGAATCCCGGGCCAGAATCATCACTATTTCAATGATGTTAATGCTAACATTGATGAAACTACAGTATCTGAGAGATGATACATGTACATCACATTATAGAGGTCATCAAGACATTTAGTGCGCAACTCTACAGGCGCGGATACAGGGGGGGGGGGGGGGGGGGGGGGCTCGACGGGCCCGCCCTCCCCTCCACCCCCCCCCCCCCCCCCCCCAAAAAAGGAAAGGAAAAAAAGGAAAAAAATAAAAGGGAAAAAAGGGAAAGAGTGAGGAAGAAGAGGGGACAAACGAAAAAGCAAAAATAAAAGGGTGGGGGAGGAGGGGTACGACAAGGCGGGAGGGGAGGCATGCGAGGGACATAAGAACGTTTGAAGTTTATTGGAAGTTGGTCGGGAATACATACGCGTACGTACATTGACGGGAAATCTGATATTTTGGTGGTAACTATAATAGTTTAACTTCTTTCTGGCATAGGCCTATATTAAAAGCCAATATTGATCGGAAATAAAGTGATTGCTTTACAATAAAATATTGCACAAAAGTACATACCAAATCGCACCAAATGGGTTCGAAAATTGAAAAAAAAAATCCAATTGAAACTGCCCCCCCCCCTGTTCGAGTTTTTAAACAATCTAGATTTAAATCAAGAAAATATCAGTATAATTATATGCTCAACTTCTTTCTTGCATTGATAAAAAACAAAATATTTATTGGAAATGAAGAGGTGGCTTTTCGAAAAAATGTTGGTCTAATGGGGCCCTCACATGTATCCGTGTGAGCTGAGCGGCCCTTACCGTGTAAAAAATGGGTGCGGACGGCGGCACACACGGCGGGCCGTTTCCCGTCCGTTGAACACGTTCAGGGGACTTTGCCGGCCACCGGAGTTTTGAACATGCTCAAAACTCCTGGCGGTTGAGTAAAAGCGGCGGCGAACGATGAGAGCCCGGTATGAAGACGGTATAAGGACGGCGCACCCGTTCGCATCCGTTTCGCACCCGTTTCGCACCCGTTTCACGCCCATTCGCAGGGCGGTGATTGACGGTGGTGGACGTCGACCATCTTAGCGACGGACTGCGAATGGCCGCATGCAGTCTAGTAACCGTTCGCGGAACGGACTCTCAGCAGGCATGTTGCAACTCTCTAAATGTAAAAGAGCTAAAATTCACTCTTTTGAGAGCTCTAGGAGGAACAGATCTTTTTTGGAGTGAAGTTCACTCTTAAAAGAGCGATTTTCACTCTAAAAAGAGTTAAAATCATTCTGAAAAGAGTGGAAATCACTCTTAAAAGAGTGACAAATCACTCTGAAAAGAGTGAACTTCACTTCTTAGAAGAGCCGTCCCTCCTAAAGCTCTCGAAAGAGTGAGGTTTAGCTCTTTTACATTTAGAGAGTATTATAATGTGGTTCGTACGAATTCCGGAATACAAATGAAACGGCGAGCTTGAGCGCTCAGCTTGAAAAGGGCGATTTGATGATGTAATCAGACGTTTCGGCCGGTACCCAGGCGTTTCGACCGGTTAGGAACCGGTATGGAGGTGGTATGCACACGATGAGGACACGGTGAGAACGGTAAGCTAGAACTGTATGAGGCCGGTGATCCCGGGACAAGGCCGGTGAGAACCCGGAACAGACCCGGTGTAGAACGGTATGGACCGAGGACCCGGTAAGGAGGTGTTATGCACCCGGTAAGAACGGTAAGCTAGAAATGTATGAGGACGGTGAGTCTAGTACCCGACCGGTGACGACCCGGTATAGACCCTGTATATAACGTTATGGGCCCGGTGGCCACAACAAAAGATTAATGCGCCCGCTGACATTTTTTACTGATTGATTGGACTCTGTTGTTTTTCTATTAGACGGTAAGGTGGCCGCCTGCCATTACCGCCCTGCGAACGGGCGTGAAACGGGTGCGCCGTCTTTATACCGTCCTCAAACCGGGCTCTCACCGTTTGCCGCCGCTTTTACTCACCCAGCAGGACCCGGCAGGAGTTTTGAGCTTGCTCAAAAGTCATGCCGGGCGCGGATGGCCGGCAATGTCCCCGGCAACGTGTTCAACGGACGGGAAACGGCCCACCGTGTGACATCACCGTGTGCCACCGTCTGCACCAATTTGTCACACGGTAATGGGCCGGCCAGCTCACACGGATACATGTGAGTACAAATGTATTTTACAGACATTCCCGGAATGTGAGCGAAGCGGCGAGCTTGAGCGCTCAGCTTATACAGGGCAGTTTGATGACGTTATCAAGGCGGTTCGGTCGGTACCCAAGCGTTTCGGCCGGTGAGGACCTGGTGAGGAGGTGGTATGAGCCTGGTTCCAGGCCGATAAGGACCCGGTATAGAACAGTATGAACCCGGTGACAAAAAATAAATCAATGCGGCCGTTGACATATTTTGCTGATTGTTCACCGTGTTGGACTCTGTTGTTTTTCTATAAGACGGTAAGGGGCCGCCCAGCTCACACGGATACATGTGAGGGCCCCATAAAGTATACACCAGATCGCACCAAATGAGTTCGAAAATTGAAAAAAATCCAATTCTGAGGGGGCACATCCCCCATCACACTCCCCCCTGTTCGAGTTTTGAACCATCTATAGGCCTACTTAAATCATGAAATTTATCAGTATATTATGCTCAACTTCATTCGTGCATTGATAAAAAACAAAATATTTATTGGAAATGAAGAGGTGGCTTTTCGATTGCATTTGGGTCAAAAATATACATCAGATCGCACCAAATGAGTTCGAAAATTGAACAAAAATCCAATTATTTGCTTTACATATAAAATATTGCTCAAAAGTACATACCAAATCGCACCAAATGGGTTCGAAAATTGAAAAACAAAATTCAATTCAAACCCCCTGTTCGAGCTTTATGTTCCGATTACTGGTCCAATTTTCAACTTGATGTTTTCTATTTTACATTTTTAGAAGCACAATTTCACAAAATATTGAGTATATAAAATATTTATTGGAAATGAAGAGGTGGCTTTTCGATAAAATGTTGGTCAAAAGTATACACCAGATCGCACCAAATGAGTTCGAAAATTGAAAAAAATCCAATTCAGACTCCCCTGTTCGAGCTTTTAAACCATCTATACTTAAATCAAGAATATGTCAGTATATGCTCAACTTCTTTCGTGCATTGATAAAAAACAAAATATTTATTGGAAATGAAGAGGTGGCTTTTCGATAACATTTTGGTCAAAAATATACACCAGATCGCACCAAATGAGTTTGAAAATTGAATTTGTTTCTACTTATGAGGGGGGATGGAGACAGACTCCCCCTGTCCGAGCATAGCTCGGAGGGCGGAACTGCGCAACGCTTGGATGGTACTCTCTTGGTACTCTCTTAAATCAAAAGATTAGATTGGATTTAGATTGAAAACATAATAAAAACTCGTGACAATGAGTATAGCTTTGAGTCAATCTGGAAAAAGATTGATACATATTACTGCACTCTACACATGTGTTTCGTCAATCTCGACTAAAGTGTCAATCTAGAAAAAGATTGAATTCAACACATGCGCAGTTATAGGTAGGTCATATTGGTTTCGTAACACTTTGGATTTATTTATATATTACAACAAATGATTCGATCTGCAACATAAACTATTTCATAATTAAATGGCAAGTAAGAACATTAATTCACACAAAAAACTATTCACATGAACAATTTTTTTGGAGAATGTTAATAAAAAGCCCAATGATGATATTGTTCTTCCAATTGCCAGTCATATATTCGTGTGTACGAAAATATCCATCTGTAGGGTTGACAATATCGATCTTTTACTACAGATTGAAAACTTTTCAATCGAAAAACGATTGAAGCTTTCAATCCAATAGATTGAATAGTACAATCTAAATTCTGGATTGGAACATTTTCAATTCACATATCAATCTAATAGATTGATACCTTCAATCTTTTCCAGATTGAAACCTTCCAATCCAAAAAAAGGTTGAATGTCAAACTTAAAAGTTTGTTCTCTCACGGCAATCTAAGAAAGATTGAAAAGTCAATATTTTAGGTTGAATTTTCAATCTTTCGAATTAAGAGAGTACCAGCACAATTTCATTTTTTTGCCCCCCCCCCCACCCCCCCCCCCCCCCTAAAATGTTCCTGGATCCGCGCCTGGGAACTCATAACAAAAGGGTTTGTAACATGATTCGAACTGGAATAATCCGCATTCACCTTCAAGCTATAATAGTTGACACCAGCACTATACTGATTTTACCAAACTAGGAATGGAGTTTAGGTTAATTAGGCCGTAAGGATGGAGATCGAGACTTCCCCAACATACTCAAGCAAATAGCTGATGACCAGAAGGAGTGGTTGCTACAAATAGGGTATCGTTGGAGCTTTCCATTGATATGTAACACACGTCAGTCAACACAATAAGTAACTGACCAGGTAATAAATGTGCTGATAAGAGTATAACTGTATAATCCCTACATAAACATATAATAATACAAATCATTTATGAAGCGCTATAAAAAGAACACAGCGCTACATGTAGTACATAAAAACAAGGAAAACAGGGTAACAAATTATGTTGGAAACAGATAGGATTTAGGTGCACTTGTATTACCCGGTCAGTTACATGTTATGTTGGCTGTATTTGTCACAAGATATGTGAATTATTACAGGTGGTTAGGGGGAAATGTCCGTTCTAATGAAATATATGAATTATAGACGTCGTACACTAGTTTCGTCAATTTAATAGAGGGCGTGCTTTAACACCTATAATAGATGGTACAGGAGGCCAGGGGTGTCTGACGTGAATCTACCAGATTTAGGATAATCCAGATCATCAATATGGCGAAAGAAAACATGAGAATGCCTCTGAATATATGCCTCATCTGTCGCCACAAATAGACATAAATAAAGAAGACCCAGATAGGATAGCATTTACAAGACAGTGCATGAAATCATATCAGTGCAGAGTCTAAAAGATCCTCATTATTACAACAAGCAATGATGCACGAATTGTGTTAGCAACAAGCCCAGAAGCTTTAATACGTACCAATGAGATTAAGCAGAAACACGAGAGCTGTCAAAACGCTTAAAAGAAGAAGTTGCAAGACAAAATATAAAAGAAACTGCACGTAAAATGGAAGAAGAAATGAGAAGCAAAAGCCGCACGCCTACAATTCCAAAACAAACAAAAATTGATGAGGAAGAGGCAAGGCTGGAGGAATTGGAGATAAGGGTGCAAATGAAGCAGAATACAAAGCTGCCAAAGCTATTACGAATGTATTGAGGTCGTCCTCCTCGTTGAGCGTGAAAGGCTTCAAGCCATGTGATGTTAAGGAAAAGGATGGATCAATAATGTCAGGTAGAAGATCACAAACCAAACCGGAAGATCTGCCGTGCCGTGAAACCCAAGGAAGTCTGCCCTATTGTGAACCATAACAGTTATGTATATACCAAGCTCCACATGTGAACACAACTCAAACACGAGCTGTCACACAAGATCGCCACTTGGTTGGCTAGTATATACGGAGTGATCAGCAGGAATACTGAAAAGGCTTTTTGTGTTCATTTCAGCAAGGTGACGAGTACCACCACTATATATATATACTAGATTTTGACGAGAGGATCAGTGGCGTAGCTCAGGGGGAAGGTTGCCCCCCTGACGGATTTTGTTGTGCCCCCGCCGCCCTTTGTGCCCCCGCCCCACTCTCCGGATGCAGTGCTTATATGCGCTATAACCATTTAAAAATAACCATTTTTCTCCTGGTTTTTATAAATAAAGAAAAATTTGATAGAAAAAATTGATTAAAACCCTGAGAATTGACCATTAGGCCTATATGGTGACTGGGCTGCTTTTTGGACTGTGCGATTTTTTTACCGTGTGAAATTTTGTAACCGTGCAATTTTTTTTACCCCCCCCCCCCCCCCCCACCCCCCCCCCCCCCCCACACACACACACACTTACGTGAAATTCACAAGCTGACTGACTGGGGAAAAATTTGGGGCAACCTTTTACGAAATTCTTTGAAATCTTGCCCCCCTGAAAAAAATCCTAGCTACGCCACTGGAGAGGATAGAAGACACAGTCCATCCATCTGTTGAGGACAAGCGGTTCATTAAACATTGGAAGAATCAATTACTCGAGAGGACAATGGACACTTCAGTCAGGACGGCTCTTCCCTTCAGTAATGCCTAACAACAAAATCCAAGACGAAGCTTTTGCGCAACGACTAAGAACGAAACTGTTGAAAGATGATCGTTTACATCACAGTACAGCCAGTTTATTGAAAATGTAGAAGCCAAAGGATTCACGGGAAAAGTTCCGGAAGGAGAGTTGACTCGTGAAGACCGAAAGCTATGGTATGTGCCCAGTGGCGTAGCTCAGGGGGGGGGGGGGGGGGGGGGGGGGGGGGGGGGGGGGGGGGGGGGGCAGGGGGAATGCCCCCCCCCCCCCCTGACGAAAAAACCCGATTTGTGCCCCCGCCCCCCACCACCCTAAAAAATTTAAAAAAAGGGGTGAGAAAAAAAGGAAATAGGAAAAAATTGAGAAAAAAGACCGAGGTTATTAGCCAAATAGAAGGCAAAATTGTACATGTAGTACATTTACTATGCGATTTTTTTGTGACTGAGCGATTTTTTTGGACTGTGCGAATTTTTTTGACCTCACCCCCCCACTTACGGTAAGTCACTAGAAGAAAAAAAATTGGGGCAACCTTTTACGAAAATTTTAGAAATCTTGCCCCCCCCCCCTGAAAAAAATCCTAGCTACGCCACTGTATGTGCCACACCATGGCGTATTTAACCCACACAAAGAGAAAATTAGAGTGATGTATAATTGTCCAGCTAGCTACAAAGAAACATCACTAAATGACCAGTTGCTACAGGGGCCGGACCTAACATACAGACTGTGCGGAGTGTTACTACGATGGCGAAAAGAACCAGTTGCCGTTATTGCAGACATAGAAAGCTTGTTCTACCAGGTACGGGTTAGGAAAGAGGACTGCGACATCATGCGGTACCTATGGTGGCCTTGCGGTGACCTCACAAATCAAGTGAAAGAATATAGGATGTTAGTACACATCTTTGGTGCAGTATCTTCACCTAGCAGTGCCAAGTCCACAAGTAGCAGATATAATTTATAATGAATTCTATGTTGATGATATGCTGAAGTAATTTCCATCTGAACAAGAAGTAGTAGAAGTATCTCTAGACCTCAAAGAAACGCTCATTAAAGGAGGGTTTAAGCTCACAAAATGGTTGAGTAACAGCAGGAAGGTGATAGAAGCTATACCACAAGACGATCGAGCAAAGCAAGTACAGAATCTTATCAACTTAGATCAAAATTCTCTACCCGCTGAAAGAGTTCTCAAAGTAAGATGGGACGTGGAGAATGACGCGGCTTCACCGCTAATCAAGTAAACAAACCTCCAACAAGAAGAAACATCTTAGCGCTAGCTGTAGTAGAGAGTGTATGATCCCTCAGGGATGGTCCCACCATATGTATTGAAAGCAAAGGGAATTCTACAAACACTGTGTCAAAGAAAGATAGGTTTGGGATGAAGAGATCCCTACAGAGCAGAGACGAGAATGGGAATTGTGGCAACGTGACCTTCCCAAGATAGAAGAAGTGAAGTAAGCCATATGTATGAAGACAGCTGCAGTAGTAAACCCAGACCAAGTACAAATTCAACACTGCGAGATTGGATATGGAACCGTCAGCTACTTCAGATACGTTAAGGGAACGAGAGTGCACTGTGCATTTGTATTGAAGGCGAGAGTGACACCATTAAAGAAAACAATTCAATCTCACGCCTTGAGCTCACGGCTGCAACCGTAATGATAAGAATCAACAACATGTTGAAGAGAGAGCTAAGAATGCACATTGACGAGACATATTACTGGACAGATAGCCAGACCGTAAGATACATTAATAACGAAGCATCGAGATTCCAGACGTTTGTACATGTAGCGAATCGTATGGAAACCATCCGACAATGGTCCAACCCTGTTCAGTGGATTTACGTGCCCACCGACCTCAACCCAGCCGAGAACTGATGATGGACAGATTGCTGACAAATGAAAGATGGTTTATTGGCTCGAAGTTCCTGTGGAAAGACAATAATGACTGGCCAACATGTGCTGTCAACCAACTAAAGCCTCACTACTGAAGACCCTGAAGTAAGGAAGTCAACGTATCAAGGATCTTGTGTTAATGCGAAAAAGGTCCACGCTGACGCCGTGAAGGTAGAAAATAAGACTATGTGAATACACTACTCAATCATTACTCCAGATGGAAGAGTCTGAAGAGAGCAGTCGCATGGTGGCTATGCCTCAAAGACTTCTTACAGCAAAGAATCAAGAATCCTACTGAACCGAAATATCAGTAAATCGAAAGCCTTGACACCTGATGAAGTGAAAGGAGCTGAAGAGGCAATTCTGAAGTATGTACAACAAAAAACATTCCACAAGGAAATATCGGTTCTTCAAAGTCACACCAAGAATACTATTAAATCAAGTGAAAGGAAGGATGCTGTAGGCCTACACAACAGGAGCCATGAGAACCAGAGAATGATTCCAAAGACAGTAGCATTCTGAGCTTAGATCCAGAATTTGATGTTGATGGTCTGCTAAGAGTAGGGGTAATACTTAGAAAGGCACCCATAGCTTACCAGGTAAGGCATCCGATAATGTTTCCCAAAGATTCTCACATTTCGCATCTAATCATCAGACATACTCATGAAGCGCTTCATCACCAAGAAAGAGATCATGTAATGGCTGAGTTGAGACAGCGTTATGGATTATCAATGCCAATACCTGGTTAAGAAGTTAGTGAAAGGTTGTGTTGTATGCCGAAAGTACCAAGTCAGCAGAGGTGTACAGAAGATGGCAGACCTGCCAACGTGCCGTTTACAACCAAATGAACCACCCTTCTCTAGATCGGGTATAGATCATTTTGGACCGTTGTTTGTCAAGACTGAACGCCTGGACTGGAGTCAAATTCCTGTATTAATGCACTAAGGAGGTTCTTAGCATAGGTCATGTAGGGGTCATTAGAGGTCAATCTGTGTACATCCCATGTTACCCATAAGATTATTGTCACCAAGCTTGTTTGTAATGACCTTTGACCCCTTTCTGTCAACACTTTAAACTATTTATTGCTGTGTTGGGAATAACGCAATCTGAGGCAATCGGAGAATCAATAAATGGCGGTCAATCTGAGGAGCTCTACAATGGCGGTCTGTGGACAGGTAATAACAAGTGGGAGAAATGTGTGACTTTGCACAGGGACTTTTTAAAGATGTCTTAAGGGTCACATATAAAAAAAAAGTGTCTGGCTCCTTCACTTCTGGGTGATTTCAAGAACTTTTTGATATCCCCTCGTATAGTAATAGAGAGATACCGTATTAGATGAATGTGTAGATTTATGAATCGCTTTACTCTTCACGGAATGTATGTAATAATGCCATAGTAGAATATTTTGCTAATGCAAAGAGTGATTGTACATTATCTGAAGACGATGCAGCCATGTGCGATAAATCTATAACAAAGGACGAACTATTTTCAGCAGCTAAATCTATGAAAAGTAACAAAGCTCCTGGTCCTGATGGACTACCCATTGAATTTTATATTCATGTCTGGAATAAGATCTCCAATTTTGTTTTTGAATCATGTGAAGAAGCATTATCAAAGGATGAGCTTTCAACCTTCCAGTCAAGAGCGATTATAAGACTCATTTACAAGAAAAGAGATAGAAAAATTGGAGACCCATAAGTCTGTTGAATACGGACTATAAGATCCTAACAACTGCCTTCTCGAAAAGACTGCAACAAATTCTGCAAGAAAAAATCAATAATGATCAAACCGCTTACATCAAAGGTTGTTATATTGGTGAGAACATCAGACTTATTAACGATATTATTGATTATTATTTATATCAGGCTTTTTAACGGTACAATAAAACTGTGTATTCAATATTGTTTAACCAAAGTTCACGGATGCATCCGATATTCTAAAAATATTGCCGTCCAATATTTTTAGTCTCATACCCATTATTTGTTCGTTACGAATATTTGGCTATACTATTGTATACAAAGGCGCTCACGCAACTTTAGCGTTTATTAAGCATGCAGTCGAGACTAATTTTCGCTGATTGCATGGTTTTCGCAAATACATGTTATTAGCTTAATGAAGCTGGCTTACGTGGGGATTCACTATGAAAACAACAAATCAACAAGTTTGCAAAATGTCGGAACCGCAGAAGACTCCGGGAGATTCGCTTCTCTAAGTGATGATGATTTTAACGAACTTTTGCATTTAACAAAGATATTGCAAATACAATAAAATCAACACGCAACGCAACTGTAGGTAAAAGCCTGATATAAATAATAATAATAATATTGGATGACTTATTTTCGGGTGATACAAGAAAATATTGCACGAGCTATAAAAAATATTGCACTCGTCTCCGACTCGTGCAATATTTTTTATAGCTCGTGCAATATTTTCTTGTATCACCCTCAAAGCCATCCAATATCATATAAATATTCTACGGAAAATAACCCTTCAGGCTCTATTATCTTTTTAGACTTCGAAAAGGCATTTGACAGTCTGGGAATGGAACTTCATTTTTGAAGCTCTAAAGAAATTTAAATGTGGATCCAATTTTATAACCTATGTTAAATCCATTTATAGTAAATGCTCTAGTTGTATAATAAATAAAGGGTGGAAGTCTAGATATTTCAGTCTATCCAGAGGCATTCGACAAGGATGCTCACTATCAGCTTTACTATTGGTTATCTCAGTAGAAATACTAACATGTAATATCAGAAATAATCGTAATATTAAAGCTTTTAACATACCAGATAACAAAATACCGTACAATTGGCGCTCACAAGAAACTGAAATTAAGATAAGCCAGGTAGCTGATGATACGACACTATTTACGAGAGATCAACAGTCAACTTTTGAAGTTATTAAGACTATTGAATGCTTTAGTAAAGTTTCTGGATTTAAATTAAATATGCTTAAATCTGAAGGCATATGGCTTAATAATAATAAACCAATTCCAGCGAACAGTATGTATAGTTTACATTGGAGATATATGTACAAAAACCAGTTTCATGTCAGTTCAATCAATAAAATATAAACTGGGTTATTTGACGTATCTTCATGATTATAAAATCATACTTGATAGCTTACCCAAACCATGGCGAACCATTTGGAAGAGTCAAGACCATGAAGACAATGGTAATTGTAAAAAAGATGGAAATTCATTTCAATGGAATGGAGAACATTACACTCGATAGGGTGAGTCAAAAAGAAGTTTACCCGGATTGGTGATGTTTTAAAAAGCAAACAAATGACACTCGAGAGTTCAGTAAAGCATAATAACAAGCATTCTCTCCTGCTTATTAGGAAAAAGGAATGACACAAATTGAGAATTGCTAAGAGGAGTTATGTCTATTATTTTAATAAAGGTACTCATTTTGCAAGCTGTCCACGGAATACTCGACCAAACAAATGTAAAGTATGCATTTTAGCTGCGTACTTCCCTATTGACTGAGATTGGGGATGTTTTTCAAAACAAATAAATGACACTTAAAAGTTCAGCAAAGCATTTATTTACCAAACATACTCTGCTGCTTATTAGAGAAAATCAATGAAACAAATTGATCATTCCAAAATTAGTACCATTATTAAAATAGGCATAACTCCTCTTAACAATGATCAATTTGTGTCATTCGTTTTTCCTAATAAGCAGGAGAGAATGCTTTTTAAATATATGCTTTACTGAACTCTCAAGTGTCATTTGTTTGTTTTTTAAACTTCTTTTTGACTCACCCTGTAATCTGACTAAAATAACAAGCAAAATGGTTTATTCGATTATAATAGATAATCAGGCTTCTCAAACAACTTTCGAAACTTTTTGGAATCGTCGTTTCCAGCGTTAGATTGAATGGAATGATATCTGGCCAAACCACACAATTAACCTAACAAAGCATTTCAAGATGGTGGAATTTAATTTCAAACTGTTACACAATTTTTTACCATGTGGAACCCACCTACATAAATGGAATATGTCAAATTCAAATCTAGGTATCGTATACAATGTTCAAGATGATTATGAACATGTATTTCCTTCACGTCACCTGTTAAAGAGTTTTTGACCGATATAGCCGAATTAATCTATAAAACGTTCAATCGAAACATTAATGTAAACTTCGAAACACTCATTCTGGGTTTCAAGATAAAGAGAGTACGAGACAACGATAATATACATGTCGTTAATACTCTACTTACTTTGGGAAAATACACATTTTTTAAAACGTGGTGTAAATTCAGAAACGACAATAGCACACGACAAGAACGAACCTCTACATCATATTCAAAAAAGAGGTGAGACTCTATACTGAAATAGCAAAACATATCAAAGACCAAAAGTCTGTGTTGCTACAGTATTTGTGAAAAGCTGTGAAGCCAATACTGTACGCATGCACTGAATATTTGATATTGATTATTATGCTACCACTATACATGTATATGATTTTCAAAACAATAAGTAATATAAAAGAATCTAGTAAGAATATAGTAAGGATCCAGTTATCAAAATAAATTTTGAATTTAAATAAAAATATCGATTTTTAACATAAATCTGTATGTTTGTTATCTTTTTATCTGAAAATGACGTAAACCTTTCACTTATTATAGAAATATTGCAACCCATGTGTGTAATGGCATGTTTACTGCTGACGCGGTTTATTCAAATGCACGTTCCGTGTGGTTATGCCTGGTGAATCATTTCGTCGCTGTTCTGACATACCGGCACATCACAACAGAATTAAGTAAAGTGATGTGCCGGTATGTCAGAACAGCGACGATTTGTTTGCATACAAATAAAGCTATAAGAGGATGTATACAATGCATACTCATTAGTTAAATACATGCAATTTAAATACAAAAATTTGATAGGTCACAAACCTATATTAAAGGTATGGTTATGTTCAAATTAATTATAGAATATTGGTAGTACATAATGCAAATTAATGAAATAAATAGATAAATACAAAGAAACGTTCCATATCGCTCATACAAAAATGTCCGGAAGTTTATGTACAACATATCTGATTAACAGGTTTCCAAGATATAAACATCCCCAGATTTAAATTAAAATGTGTTTTTGACTTGATGCTAATTAAATATGTAAATAATACGCAATTTAGGTTAATTTACTCAGTTGTTCTAATGAGTCGTTTGCGGTAATGCATCTGTATCCTTTGTCACCAAACATGACTTCATTGAAAGAAAAGAGGTATTTTTATAGTAATTTAAGTGAATTTGATGTAAACGGCATTTATGGCAAGTTGCACTGTAGTCAGAGGGCCAATGAAAACAATAGACACTAAATGCGTATAGTATTTATGGAACAAATTACCACCAACGCATTGGCGGAGCCAGGGGGGGGGGCCTGGGGGGCACGTGCCCCCCGGGTCCCTGGCACCAAAAAAATAAAAAGGAGAAGAAAAAGAAAGAAAAAGGAGAAGAAAAAGAAAGAAAAAGGAGAAAAAGGAAGAAAGAAAAGAGAAATAGTAGAGGGTATATAGTTCTTTATTTGTTACATAGTAAGTTTTCATGCCCCCACCCCTTATTTTGTACGTTCCCGGCACAGATCCCGGCATATCAAGGCAATAATGGCGTAGCCAGAGGGTTAAGAAGGGGCCGACCGCTCCTTCTCCCCTGTCATCCAATTTTGCCATTGTCGCCTCAATTTTGATAAGAGAAATCATAGTTAAATTATGACGTTCAAATACAAAGATAGCATTTTTCGTTGTAACTTTTATGTGCCCCTTCCCCCAAAAATAAATTCATTGCAAATTAAGAAGATAGTTTGAAGCCAAAATGTACCTCAATCCTAGCAAAACCGGGTAAAATAGCAAAACATTTAACAATGAAAGCAGTGTCATAAGGCCAAAATATATCTCAAATGTGGCAAATAAGTATAAAGAAGCCAGGGGTTTTCGTAAAATAAATAAAATAAAATGTGACATTTTAATACAAGCAACAATGTATCTCAATCTTGGCAAAATTAATGTAAAGAAGTCAATTTTGCGTGGTTGGTATCTCAATCGCGGCACAATTTATGTAAAATAGCCACAACAAAAATTCGCGCGCTACGCGCGCACGTGATGTGAACGTTAACTTTCATTTTGGAATCTAATTTTAAGACAAAATGTATCTCGATCATGACAAAATTAGTTAGTGTTGAGAAGCCAATTGAGAGCCAATTGAGAAGCCAATATTTCGCGCGTTTTGCTCATGTGCCTCGAAATATTTGCTTTAGTTTTTAAGCTTGTACCAGCGAAAATTGGCAAAATATGTAGAATAGCAAACAAAATTGCGCGCTACGCACGCACATGCCCCAAACGATAAGACTTGGGACCAGTCCTTGTGTGACTTCATTTCTTGTTGTCCGTTTCGGGAGAGCCCGAGGGCCGAGCGGGTGGGTGAAAGGTGGGTGGATGTTTTAGAACCTCAAAATATTTACATTTCTTTTTAGAAGCTTGTTATCAGCAAAAAAAAGTCGCTCAATTATGACAAAATTAGTGTAAAATATGCAATTTTGCGCGCTAAGCTCGCATGAACCTTCAAACATTACATTTAGCTTCATAACAAATTAGTTACAAATGTTGTGCGCTACGCGCTAATGTGACTTAAAACATTAACTTTATCTTTACGAAACTTTTATGACGGCAAGCCTCAACATAGCAAACTGTAAAATAGCACATTTTTCGCGCGCTACGTTAAGGTATCAGGTCACTTTTTTTCTTTACTTCGTCAATTTATAGGTCATCTGATTATTAATTATTTCAAAAATATATGATTTTGATTTGCAGCTTTAGTTTTCTTTTAAAGGTATATGACCCGATCACTTTTTTTGGGCTATGATCTTTTTTTCACATCAAGATATTTTGGTATCAGAAAGGGGCCAAATTATAGGCTGAAATGTGGTGAATTACTGCCAAAGGTGGTTCTAAAAATAGAACCATTGGAGTTATGCAACTCAAACTTTGGAATGCAACAATTTTAAGGATGACCTTTCATGTTAAATAGAAAACATCAAGTTGAAAATCGGGTCATCTACCTTTAAATTAAGATTTTGATATTCATAAAACGTACAAAAAAGAAGATAGAATTACCCAAAAGAAAATGTTTTTATTACCAGTAATATGTAGCAAATATATAGAATATATTAGTATAATTATGCTCAACTTCTTTCGTGCATTGATAAAAAACAAAATATTTATTAGAAATGAAGAGGTGGCTTTTCGATAAAATGTTGCAAATGTTGGTCAAAAGTATACACCAGATCGCACCAAATGAGTTCGAAAATTGAAAAAAAATCCAATTCCCCCTCAGTCTCCCCCCTGTTCGAGCTTTTGGACCATTCTATACTTAAATCAAGAATATATCAGTATAATGCTCAACTTCTTTCGTGCTTTGATAAAAAAAATATATATATTTATTGGAAATGAAGAGGTGCCTTTTCGATAACATTTTGGTCAAAAGTATACACCAGATCGCACCAAATGAGTTCCAAAATTGAAAATTTTTCTACTTCTGAGGGGGCCACATCCCCCCTCAGACACCCCCCTGTCCGAGCATAGCTCGGAGGGCAGTGCTGCGCACCGCGTGGATGGTACCTTATCAAGTATAGTTTTTGGGACCTCCCATTAACTTTACTGGATCCGAGCCTGAGTGCCCCCCGGTTAAAATAATCCTGGCTACGCCTATGCAACGGTTCGGAGTGCTACCTCGTTGTCCATTTTTAAAAAGAAACTAAAGACCCATCTTTTTAATCAGGTGTAATGGATATTGTTGGTCTATTTTTATCATTCCCTAGTGCAATATCAATATTACATTTGTGACTTTTTAACTTGTAACTCACGTATATTTTAATAATTATGTATCTGTATCATACTGGAGTTCTTAATTTTTATCCTGTATATCACGATCACTTATTTTTTATGATTACATCTTTGTATATTGCTGTGTTTTTATATATGTACAGCGCTCTGGAACTTTGTTGTTGTATGCGCTTTATAAATGTAATGTATTATTATTTATTATAGTACCAGTGAGAATCAAACTTCGTGCCAACATGTGTGCATATATGCTTCCATTTTGTTGATAAAATATTGGATACTTAACGATAGCTGTACATGCTGAAGTCCAAAGTTGAATGAAATATGATGTGTATTAATATAATATCTCAAATATGAGACTTAAATAACGTTTCATATCTCGACAGTCAAACATAATGATATCTGCCGATCTTGATTTTAAACTCGTAATCCTAAGGTCCATAAATTCCACATGATTGTACAGGTGCCAAGCCCTCGACTGTATGCATGCGAAAGGCCTAGACCCAGTCCTTATAATATAATATCGTGTAATCAGAAATAATTAGTAATGCTGAAAACGTAATAAATAAATAAATAATAAATATAAAATAAGAATAAATCAGATACCACTATCACTTATTTTATAACTTCTAATTAGGGGAGAGCGGGAAGTGTTCGCCCAATTTTCATTTAAAGTGGCCTGGAGACGACAATTGTAAAGATTGAATGGACCTATTGACATTAAATGAAAAATTGATAACTTGGCTACAAACGACCACAATTTCAGTACCCTAGGCCTTACTGTCAAGGGATGTGTAAAGGATAACGACAGGTGTCTCAAAATGGTGAACTTGCCCCTCCCCGGGACAGATTCGTCCACAGGCCGAGGCAAGTTTGCCCGCCAAAGGTCCCCAAATATGGTTTCATCAGTCGAAGAGGTACATAGATGAAACCTTTTGCATTGGAACTATTACACATTAGGGTATACAAAATACAATTGACAGGAACATTTGCCTGTATGGGGCCCCAGACAGTAGCCCCAAAGGGCCCCAGACAGTAGCCCCAAAGGGCCCCGAATCCCCTAGCCGATTTATTCAGCCGAATAGGTACATGGATAACCGTGTATTTAAGGCATTCGGTCGATATCTATTGTAACTAATTAGGGCCACAATTAATTAAATACCTGTATACAATCAACGCAGGACCACTCTAGTTAAACACGGTTTTAAGCTAAAACCGTGTTTAGTACGAGAATACGGCCCATTCAATAATATTAGCAGAAGAGAGATAATAATAATGTGATATCAGCAGTATATATAAACTCAAAAAAGGGCATGCAGAGTAATCCTTGGCCGTAATTATACTTTTTACGAGGATGCTTTAAACATTTGCAAATTTGACACCCTCTCTGGTAGACATGAAGGGCACAGTCTTAGGTTTGCCGAATGGCTTTCCAAATCAAATCGCATCAGTTCTCTAATACCGCCTTCCAGAGGGGAGTGTCATGGTCGGTTTTTACGCAATAATAGTAAGTTTTCTCAGCTGCCAGCCAGGACTAATAGTTTCAAAAACAGTCCTGTGCCTTATTTTGTGCAGCTTTTAAATAAATAGGGCCAGGATTTTTCTGCACCAACTTCTATTTTTATAATGGTATTTGCTATATTCATAATGTAATTTTATATTTTTAATGGTTTTTTTTATCTATATGTGTAATATTCTCTTTTATATTAATTATTAAGCCTTGTTTTTCAATGCTTTTTATCATGTAAATTTCATGTAATTTGGCCTTAGGGCCACGACTGTGAAATATTAATAAAATCAAGAAAAAATAAAATAATATATAATGGATGCTATCAGCAGTAGATAGCAAGTGAATATAATTATATAAGTATATAGTTAGTTAATAGCAAGTAAATTAATTGCTATCAGCAGTAGATAGCAAATGAACGCAATGCTATTAGCTTTATATTAACTTGCTATCAAATGCTGATAGCATAATATTCACTTGCTACCTACTGCTGATATCATTATTTGATAGTTTTATGACGTGAAATTGTTTAGAAAAATGTACACGTGCGCTCATTAATTTATCCGTGACTCGTTGACACTGAACTGCGAGTTCATAAAAATCAAATACATCGATCAACATTGCCTAAAACCATTGGAAATAATGATATGTTTGGGTTATGAAACAATAGGTCTATGATTCGAAAACATCATAATGATTTTTGCACCACAGATGGTTACCATCTGTGATTGCACAATACACACGTATTTCGGTTTATCTTTTCATAAATAATCTTTTTATTACGATAAATGTTGATAGATTTGCAGCAACACTCACCATGCTCACGCGATATTTTAGGCCAAAAAAAAAAGAGTTGTGTTGCCCTCAGCGACCGACCCTAAAATCGTAAAAACTAGGGTCGCATTTTTTTTATTCATTTTTTCCAAATTTTTTTTTAGATTTTTCTTTTTAGATTTTTTTTCAATTTTTTTTTTTAGATTTAAATTTGATTTAAAGTGTCTAAATGTTACTATTTCTTGCTGGAAATGAATAAATAAGCCTAAATAAATGTTTTTAGACTATTGTCACACTAGAAACATTAGTTAAATTGACATTATGGCATATACCAAATTTTGTCTTGACATAAACCATATATTTTTCAGCCAAAAAAGAAAATGAAAAAAAAAATGAAAAAAAAAATTGAAAAAAACTTTGAAAAAAAAAGAAAAAAAAAGGATTTCCGACCGACCGACCCGAATTTTAATTTTTGCCACTTGAGGGCAACACAACATTTTTTTTGTTGGCCTTATTGGCATTGGCGGGAGTGAGGTACCAAACCATAAGTACTACTGCATATCTGCAGCTATCCGCTTAGTCAGGATTGCATGTTTGGGTGCGGATTTACAGAAAGTGGACGGACATTTGTTATAAAAACGTCGTTTTCTGACCTGGTTTGGATATTAAACAATAGAGTGGATTTCTCCAATTCAATTCCGGAAGTTTTAATATGAATGTATAAGTCATCATTTGGTTTACAACTGGTCTATTATTCACAGCCTTAAGCGTTAGAGCATACATCACCAATGTCAAAAAATATTTCTAAGGTAGGCATCATTTTCATTACTTCTCTACGTAATTCATTACGGGAACAGTTTTATTTGTACTCGAAATAATTATCGAGACTCTTTTGGGCTCCGATGAGTTTTTTATCGAGCCTGATTTGAGAAAAAATATCGAGCCCCGTGCTCATATTTTCTGGAATAGCCTATTATTGCTTTTATGTTTGTTAGAGCTGCTAATAATGAAATATTGCCCATATTTTGTTTCTTCTGTTCATGAACAGCCATGGAAAGGATAAACACCTAAAAATGTTCAGCCAGTCGAAATAATACGAGGTTTTCATAGATGTCATGCATCTTTTTCAATAGCCCTAACCATAGGCCTATTAGTATTTGTATTATAATTATCTACGAAAGTCATACCGTGAGAATATTCTTGTTTTTAAACTGATCTTGGTGAAATAACTTGTTCATATGTTATTTTGTCTTGTACATTCATCATAAGATGGCACATAACATGAACATTAAACCCACTTTGTATGCATAGTAGGTATACCTAAGTCAAACCATGCTAATGTCTCTCCTTACGATGAATTGACTATGCCTTAAATCTAAATGTGTTTCTGCAAAGCTATTAAACGATCCAACAACTATATTCGTCCATAAATTAATGTAATGCAAGAACATGCTCTCTTAAATTTTGCGATTGACTATCCAATCAAAAGGGTTGATTTTTCAATCTACTGCCGATTGTGATTAGGGATTGGGCTATTCCATTTATTAATGGTACACCCCCTATAGAAGGCATGGGAATCCCAAAATATTTGACACTTTTTGAGCGTGGGAATTCCCAAAAAATAATTCCATATTCCTCTCGAAGGTATAGAAGGCATGGGAATTCCCAAAAAATCATCAAATTTTGGCCGTGGGAATTCCCAAAAAAAAATCCATATTCCTCTTGAGGGTATAGAAGGCATGGGAATTCCCAAAAAATCATCAAATTTTGGCCGTGGGAATTCCCAAAAAAAAAATCCATATTCTTCTTGAAGGTATAGAAGGCATGGGAATTCCCAAAAATCATCAAATTTTGGCCGTGGGAATTCCCAAAAAAATAATCCATATTCCTCTTGAAGGTATAGAAGGCATGGGAATTCCCAACAAATCATCACATTTTGGCTGTGGGAATTCCCAAGAAAAAGTCCATATATTCCTCTCGAAGGTATAGAAGGCATAGGCATGCGAATTCCCAAAAATATAAAGTGTTTTGGACAAAAAGGCCATGTTCCTCAGGAATGGTGTGTTGAAGGCATGGAAAATCAAAAAGAAAATTGTCACATTTTGATATTTATAGCGAATCTGGTCATAATTTATACATTTTTGGTTTTATATGGGCTTCTGAAATGTAGTCCTGTGCATATGCGCGTGTAGCGTGCGAAATTCTGCCATCTTTATACTTATTTGGATTCGATTCCCCCAACTGACCGCCCCCCACCCCACCCCCCCCCCCCCCCCCCCCCCCCAATTGAAATTGGATATAAATTAAGCAAAACCCGTTCAACTGACCGGGAAGTTTTTTTGAAACCATTTTGAATTTTAAAAAAAAGGAAATTGTTTAAGCCCCGACCACCCCTAGAGGTCCGTTTGCCCACAATAATAACTTTCGTATATAGGCCTACATAAAAAATTCGAAAAAAATGTCAATACTGTATTCTGAATTTTAAACATTTGGGAAATACTATTCATGCATCAATTTTTTGACAGAATAGGTGCATAATAACTTATATTTTACATTGCAAAGTTGTATTTTGTTGTGCAATTGATGCATGCCTAAAACTTAAAGTGCACTTTATGTAAAATTAGGTTTGTGCTTCCACACATTTTGGTCATTTAAAAAATAATTAAATGCAAAAAAACCCACTTTTGGTTAGTTTATTATTATTATAACCCATCATTTTGACAATCCATAAAAATAATTTTAAAAAACCATTTCCCAGCACTCGCTGTCTTCCTTCTCATGAGTGATGAGAGAGGTGTGTGTGGAGGCAATCGAGGATGACAAAATTGGCTATATTCCAGATAATAATGAACCCCTAATAATGACCCCCCCCCCCCCCCCATTTATAGAGGACAAATCCAGATCAAACTTAAAAAATAAAAATAAAAAGTATGGAATTCCAGATCAAACTTTAAAAAAAGTAAGGAATTCCAGATCAAACTTCAAAAAAGTATGGAATCGGTGGGGAAAAAGTCTGGAATTCCGATGTCCTCTATAATAGGGGGAGGTCTAAATTGTGAAAAAGTCTGGAATTCCAAGAACATCTGCCAAAAAGGTATGGAATTCCATTGAATAATTGGTGGGGGAAAAGTCTTGAAATCCGATGTCCTCTTTAGGGGGGGGGGGGGGGGGACATTTTATTATCTGGAATAGCCCAATACAATACAAATTAGCTCAATTTTTAGTGGTCTGAATTTAAACATTTCAGACCAAGTTTTTCTCTCGATTATTTGGGGACAAAATGGAGGCTTAACTGGGGCCCGGGTGGAGGGCTGAGGATCGTGACCGAGGGGAAATTCCCCTCCCACTTGTGATGCCCCACTGGTAATCAAATCCATCAAACAACAAAGTTCCTCATCCTATAAAGAATTGACTAAATCATTGTAAAATTGGTCACATATGCTCTTATTTACACAGAGAACAATAGAATGATGACTACAAAAATGGCATGGAATTGTGCACGTCAACCAACCATGTCAACCTGCCATAAAATCCCGGATACTCAGAGCCATCAAAAGTAATTTGTAAAGTTCTTTTCATTTGCTATTATCCATTTATCACAGAGTAGGCCTAGTATGGGTTTTTTTGAAAATTGCAAAAATCAGCTTGTTACCGGGCCAGCTAGCCAGGTTTTAGGCAAATTATGATGATGCTAACATTTTTGGACTGTATGTAATGTGAAAAGTACAACTTCTTACAATACTCAGTTTTCTTGCGAACTTTAAGATTTAATTTGTGTAAGATACAGGGCGTTGCAAAAGAGTGTCCCACGAGAAACAAAAAATAATTAAAAATACATCCCATGTTTTTATTGGTTTCAACAAAATTGACCATCGGTAATAAGCTCCCAACATTCCAGGCAAAATATCATAATTTCACAGTTCCATCCTTGCACAAACCTGGCACAACATGTCAAAAAATAATTGGAGGTCATCTGAGGTCAAAGGTCACCCAGAGGTCAAATCGTAAAGGTTGCCCGATTGACCTCAAACTTGGAGAAAAGAAACATGAACACCGGGGGGGGGGAACATGACCCCTATGTGACCTTTGACCTCATTTAGTTGATCTCCCAGCCAGGGGGATTCGCAAGTCATGACTTGCAGTATTTTTTACTTGCCCAACTGTGTTTACTTGTATTTTTTGATTATTTTCTGAGTTGCAGTGAACCAATTGATTGGCCCATCAGAGCTCTCTGTGGGTTATACCCCCAGAATTCGAGACTCACGCCACTGCACAAAACATTTGTATTGTGTGCGGCACTGAAGTGGATTTATGAATAGGAACCCAGGGACACAGCAAAAAATGAAACATTTTACCAACAAACTTTACCATATGAGGCCTAATTAGGAAACAGAGCTTTGTCTCTTGCC